>CM021101.1:310121848-310457526 GCA_007115665.2 Sequoiadendron giganteum
CCCTCTTCCCCTCTCCTTCCCCCTCCTCTCTCTCTCTCCCTTTCCCTCCTCCTAATTCTATTTCTCTCCCTTTCCCTCTATCTCCCCCCCCTCTCTCTCTCTCTCTCTCTTTCCCCTCTTCCCCTCTCCTCCCCCCTCCTAATTCTCTCTCTCTCTCTCATTCCCTCTCTCATTTTCTCTCTCTATCTCTATCTCTCTATATCTCTCACTCTCTCCCTCTCTCTCCCCTTCTTCCCCTCTTACCCTCTCCCTCCCCCCTTGTAATTCCCTCTCTCTCTGTCCCCTCTTCCTTCTCCCTCCTAATATTCCCCCCTCTCTCTCCTTCCCCTCCATTCTCTCCCCTTCTTCCCCTCTTTCTCTCCTCTCTCCATATTTTTCCATATCTCTCTCTCTTTGTCTCCTCTGTCTCCTTCTTCCACCTCCTCTCTATATCTTTCTCTCTCTCCTGTTTTCCTCTCTCCTCTTCCTTCCTCTCTCCTCTTGGGTCCTTCCTCTTCCTTTCCTTGTTCTCCTCCGTTCTCTCTCTCTCTCTCTTGGTGTCTCTCTCCTTCCTCTTTTCCTCTTTCTTTCTCTCTCTGTCTCCTTCTCTCTCTCTGTCTTGTTGTCTCCACAGTTCTCTCTCTGTCTCCCTCTCTCTCTGTCTTCCTCTTTCCTCTAGTTCCTCTCTCTCTCTCTCCTTGTCTCTTCCTCCTTCCTAGTTCTCTCTCTCCTTCCTCTTCCTTCCCTCCTAGTTCTTCCTCCTCTCTCTCTCCTTCCTCTTTCCTCCTTCCCCTCCTGGTTCTCTCTCCATCTCTCTTTCCCTTCTTCCTCTCTCTCTCTCTCTCTCTCTCTCTCTCTCTCTCTCTCTCTCTCTCTCTCTCTCTCTCTCTCTCTCTCTCTCTCTCTCTCTCTCTCTCTCTCTCTCTCTCTCTCTCTCTCTCTCTCGTCCACCCTACACCTCCTAATTACTCTTGGGTCTATGTGTGCCACAAATCGGATATCTGTTTCAAATCGGATATCCGTTTTGTGGCACCAAAATTTTACCACCACAATACATTTTTAAATGTTTTCAATTATTGCCCAACTCCGATTTTTTATACTTTTAAAAATCGGATATCCGATTCAAAATGGATATCTGATTTGTAAAAATAAGGCTTGGGCATTGCTATGGAGCAATGTACTAACACCCAAACCAAAAGAAAGTCAACTCGGGATTTCCGCATTTTTTGGTGAGTGAAAAAATGCAACTTTTTCTATTGCCACTTTTTGGCCCATCATGATCCTGCACATGCCCATCTACAACCTCTAACCAAAGGCAGACTCATACTGACACATACTGACTCAACCAAACACATGCACAATATAAGTCTAACACTAACATGGTCACATTGCTTCTAGATATATAATTGATCAAGTATGATAAGGAATCCATACACATAAAACAAAACCCAATGTTATCCTAGACAGAGTGTCATCGCACAGTTAGTCATAAGATCTCCTCTGGGAATTCTTCATAGGCTCTGGTAATCCTGGTGACCTCTAATAAATCCCGACCCTCATTCTTACTCATGCGGAATCGACTACCTCTTGTAAGGACAAGATAGTTGACCTTGCCATTCCAGGCCTTCCCACACATCCCAAGTCTAAACGAGCCCTTGCGTTTATGAGTGAGGCTAAGTTATCTTGATTAGTGTGAAGTGTATCCTAATCATCTAAGTACATTACTTTAATTATCACTTGATTAAATCACTTATGAAGGTTACCCAATTTACCTCTTTAGACTCCGGCGCCTAACAGAAGCCACTCTTCTAATGGACAACACACTATACAAAACTAAACTCCAAGGGTAACACAAGTGCTTACAACTAGACAACGCAATCTCTCTTATTCTAGGAGGTAACAGTTAAGGAAACTCACTCCAAACACTTGGAGGAAACAAATCACATATAGCACTACCCAAAGGAAATACGAACGGTTGACTTAACAAAGCAACAACCCACATCCTCTAGAAGACTTACAAATTTAAAACTCAAATAACACTTTTCCCCATACACGAACATAAGGAAAAATAATAACAACAAGCAATGGTAAGGAAATACGCTATTTTTTTGGATATATTAAATCCATTTCCTTGTCTAATAATTTTCACAGTAAATAACCAATTACATCAACCAAATAATTAATAAACTAAATTAATTGCCTTTACTATTATAGAGAAGGGAAAAAATCCAATTTTATCAAAACAAATATTTTGACTACATTTAAATCATAATAAACCCATGCAAGATAATTCTTTTAGTTCCCCAACTAACACATCTAATTCCTACAATTACTCAAATTAAATAATATACACAACCACTTAAACATGCTCACTTTTAAATATATATATATAAATAAACTGAATTTTATAAATATTTATTTAAAAGTACATAAATAATTCACAACCTCAATTTATTAAATCAAGTTTATAATTTTTTTTTTTAAAAAAAAGAATAACTAAACATATTTCTTTATTATATATATATACATTGTATATATACCATATATATATTTATATTCACATTGAACAAATATTTTAAAAGAACAAATACACAGTATATATACTGTACATATTTTATGAAACCAAGATACTGACGAATTCTGAAAAACGGAATTTATCATACGAAATTTCCACCGAAGTATTATTTTTGTGTTTTAAAACTTAAAACGAAATAAAAACAAGTATTAATTCATGGGCCACTGGGCTGTACCCATGTACAACCAGCCTTGAAGAAAAGGGTGCCAGACTGTACATGGTACAACCGACTACCCAATTTTGGGGGCAGCGTTGCTGCCATGGCAGCGCTCCCTCCACTTTTAGTGGAGGGCACTACCATGGGAGCAGCGCACTCCCACTAAGGTGGTACGGTGGGCGGTGGGGGTACATCCGCCCCCACCAGCCACTAGTATAAATAATTTTTTTTAAAAGACATACAAATTCACGTTTTCAATGAATTTCCATAATTCGTTTTCCAAGAACGACATACAAACGACGATTTCTAGAAACAAAATTAAATTAAATCTTCCATATTATAATGAATATATATTTACACAGAATTTCATTTATTGGTTAAATTGGGAAAATTATAAAAAAAACAACCATCTATAGGAAGAGAAAATAAAATTTTCCATAGCACATTCCTAAATTCACAAGGTTCAAAACTGATTCTTTTAATCAACTTTCTAGAATTCCTAAACAATATAAGATTGAGAAAACTAAAAGGAATCTAATTTATAACCAGAAGTTTTCAAATCCTCTAGGTTTCTCCACCCAATTTCTACAAAGGTTTTTGGAAATAAATTCGTTTTTTCTACAATGATTGAAATTTCCTAAAACAAATCTAAGTGTTGTTTTACCCATAATTTGTATTTAATAACAAACTAACATTTTCCTCAAATAAACTAAATTCAACAGAGGTTTCATAATTTCCCTGAAGAAATTTCACGGGAACAACATAAGCTTTTAATTTAATTAATTTATTTTCTTTCTTCTAACAACAAAGTCCTTTTCCTAGATAGATTTAACAAACAAATCTTTAATCAATACTATTTTAAAAGCAAACCAAGAACAATACAAAAACACAAAAGAAAACCTGAGTCAAGAAGCTTCAGGAAATGAAAATTTGATGCAGAGCCTCCTCCAAAGTTTCCACAGCTTCTCTTCAACAGTACAGTGATTCCAATCAAGAAAACAGTCCACAACCACAACAAAATTCACCAGAATTCTCCAATGTAAATCTACAGCCAAAAATTTCTTCAAACAATCCTATGTAATTTTTTCCAAAAATATCCTCTCACACTTGAGGAAGCTTTTCCTCTCCAAAATTATCTCTGTGAATGAATTTGCAACAAACTCTTCTAATTAATTAAACTTACACATGTTGGCATAATTGAAAATATCCTCAACAACCAAATATAATTTTGTATTTAATTTAAAAATTCTAAATAATAAATTAACTCCAAAATTTGAAACTAATTTCCCAATTAAACTTAAATTCAAAAATACATTACATTATTTGCTTTCTTTTAATTTACTCAACATAAAACTTAATTAATTATTTAATAAATAAATTCAACCCTTTTGGGATTAAATTTAATTAAATTAAATTTTATTAATAAATTTAAATATAATTTCTATCCACAATTTTAATTTTAATTTATCAAATAACAACTTTAAACAATGCAATTATTCTAGATATTAATTTAATGAACAAGTACCTCTCAGAATCAAATATCATTCAAACAAGGTAAACCACGACTCAACAAACATGACTAATGACACACTATGGCTAGGGTGTAAACTTGACACAAGTTACCTAGCTACTATCTCCCGTTCAACTTAACCGTTGGATCGACATGCTCAACCCTGTGAAACCAGGTGGAGTCGATGTCATGTACCTGCAAACTTGAAAACCAAGTAAACAACAACATATAATATAAACAACATAAAATACACACCGTGAAGAGGATATCACAGAATCGCAGGGCGCTCGCAAGCGAGTGATGTGAACCCATCCCCTTCACCAATACACTCATCAAAACTAGCATTTACATCTTACTGAATAATCTCATATAAAATCACATGTTATATCTACTAACATCAATACATCATTAAAGCATGTAAAACAAATCATCAGATAAACCACATCACACAAATAATAGTTCATCGCTCTATAAGTAGCGATCAAAACACAGATAGCAAAGTATGCCCAGTATCAAAGTAGTTGAAACCAAAACAAAGCATAAAAGCAGTCTAAACATGAAACAAAACAGAGGGGTATTACAGAACCACCAATGCAAGCAATGATTTTGTATCTTTGGCCAAATATTTTAATAATAAACATGTTTCAAAAATGAAAATGTACATCATATGTTCACACCTCTTTCTCAAACTAGTTATCAACAAATTAAATTTCTTATCCAAATTTAAATAGTATGGATATCAAATATCTATTCACCTTAGGGGTGAAACTGTATTCATCTCAATAAATAATTTAATGTTATTGTTCAAACTTAATAAATAGTCTATCCCTTTTCAAAAATATAATGTGTACAAATAAACTCATATACACACACATATGTGTGTGTACATGTATATATCTATATGCATACATTATACATACATACATATGTATGTATGTATGTATGTATGTATGTATGTATGTATGTGTGTGTGTGTGTGTGTATAGATATATATAGATAAAATACATGTATATTCTCATGACAACATACATTACATGAATACCAATATGTAATTTCATTTGTACATATGTATGCATTTTTCATATATATATACCTATGTAAGTGCATAATTAACCTTTTAAATCAAAAGCACAGGTAGTTAAAATTACCAAGGAGAAAGTAACCCTTCCAAAAATATTTACCAAAGGGTTCTAGACTTTGGTCTATTATGTGGTCAAGTATTTCCATTAGTCATAGACATACATATCTTCAACTAAAACCCAAGTTGACATCAAATGTTGCATGAGTTCTTAACGTAATATTTTTAAAACATCTACCATTGATAATGCATAGGTTTCAAATATAATATTATCATAATTAAGAAACCATCAATGCCAACCACAATGTGTAGGATTAAAACTCAATCCTTTTCAAAACCAGTGCACTATTGATGCCAACTATAATGAATATAACATAACAAAGACTTATCAAGCTTAAGATATTGTTAGTGTCAAATTTCAATTCGATAATGCACATAATATACACATTCTTATAAATTTGAAAGCATTTTTTACTCCAATTCAATAATGCATATAATAGACATAGTCTTACCAAGTTTAAGGAACTATCAATATGATGAATAGGGAGCCTCTCCCTTTCAAATATAAAACCAAACACACATAAAACACTATGCAAGAAGGCAACAAATTATCAAGAAATGATAATATAGAAGAGAAATCTGCAATATGTATTATGTTCAAAATCTGAAAATGAATTACATAAACATGGAGCTCATACACTCCCATACAACATGGGCTTCACACATACAAAAATATATAAATCAAATTTTTGGCTTCATTCCAATAGCATCTGGGTATGCAACCACCAACTCTCCAAAAGCCTCCTCTAAATGAGCAAGCATCATTATATAAAAATTATGTGATGACAAAACCACCATTAAATTTAAAATTATTCATTACAAATATGACCCACATATGGGAACCTAGATTTTTTTTGAATGTACAAGACAATTGGGAGGGGGAGGGGTGAATCAGTTGTACCTTAAAACTTCAAAACCCTCAATAACATTCAAATCCACATTCATTCATTGAACCCTTAAATCAGTTATGATGAATTAACATGAGAAGCAAATAATAAAAACTGAAACAACTTAACACCATACACAAGAGAACACTACATTTGTGTGGAAAACCCAAAATGGAAAAAACCATGGTGAGGGTTAACTCACATTATAAGTAATATTAACACCAAATACAATAGGGCTCACTACTAGAGGGCTCACTTTCCAAAGAAAAAAGGCTCACTGCCAGAATAGAAAAGAAGATAGAGAAGGAATGTTACATGGAGAAAATCATCTCAATGCAACAGAGAATCCACGACAATAACATAACACCTTTGCAATCTAATTGAATAATTGTAGCCACCTTTTTCTCACTGCATCTAGTAAACTAACACATGAAAGTTCACACTACTCTACTTGATTTCGAACTCTAACACACTGCACTTTGCATCATTCACATCTCTCACATCTATATTAACATCCTTCAACAACTCAACTCATACTTATACCATCTTCAACCTTGAAACCTTCTCCAAGATCGGCTATGCACATTAAATGTGCAAATTCAAATTAGGTTAGAGCCAAAACATTCTTGTAGTGGAAAGGAATAAAGGCGGACAAAAAAATCCTTAGCTAGGATCTAAATCCATCCTTACATGCAACATCACACTTCCACAAATAACTAACCATCTTCACAAGTAGTGTAAACACCGAGTCGATAGTTACTCATGCAAACACAATTAAAAGTTTAAGTACACACTTCCTCAAACCCAAGGATGACTTGTGAACCACACACCATGCTTGAACCTGATATAGAATATTGCTCAAACACCCTAAAATCCAAAAATCTCCTTCACAACAACTTCCACCTAAAGAATGTACACACCCAATACACTAAAACAACTTTGCAATATATTTTCACTTGAAAATTTGACTTCTAAAGCACCAAACCTCAAACCAGCTTGACTAAATTAAACTACCAACACCATTAACACACCTTCAAATTTGCAAGACCTCAAACATAATTGTGGAGAAATGCGGAGCAAAAAAATTTCTCCTTGACACCTTTGCAATGCACTGTTCACAAATTGGTGAACATAACTTCTTCTGCACAACGATCTAGCACACCAAATCTTGAATACAACACCTTTGAACACCTCTCATCAACATATCCAAATAGAATAGGAAAATCTTCAACCTAGAAGAAATGTGGAGCAAAACCATAACACAACTCGATAACCCAAAACACCACTACAACACACTATTTCCTCTTTTTATCAAATTTTCTCAAAAGAACTTGGAGACCAAGCACCAGAGACACATAATCATCATATTTTATACTTCCACAACCATAGATAGAATCTTATTAAATAAAAACTAAAGGTTGACACTAATAGCTTTACTAATGTCAACATAATGCAACTAATCAAAGCATCAATTGTTCATACTCTTGCAATAATCTCATAAATTAATGGAAACACATACTTTTTGACATCAATAACAACACCAACTACTCATACTTGTAACAATATCCCCCTTTATTATTGATGGCAACACATGATGTGATTAACCATCAAAGACACAATAGCTCTTAATATCAACACACTACAATTCTTTATATTACTTCTCCCCCTAAATAACTTATCTTTTATACATTGTTCTTTCCCCCTTTGTAGCTTGTTTCTCTCTTCCTCAATGGATTATTACTTGCTCTCCCCCTTATTACTTATTCTTTTTCACATGTTTCTCTCTCCCCCTTTGAGATCAATGGAAAAGGACAAAAAAAATTGCATTGATTATTTTCTTCCTTTGACATCAAACAACTTGCTTACTATTACTCTACAACACCTTTCCTTTACTGCTTTGTATACTCCCCTTTAAGAGCACACACTAAACTATTCCAAATCAAAAACCAATTCTCAATGACAACACACACTCTTTTGACTACAAAAATCAGCAATTCCACTACCTACCCCCCCGACCCCCACCCAGCCCCCGCCCCCCAAGTGGTAGCCACCAACATCAATCCAAAACAAAGAATGAATCTTGAGATCCACTAGACTGGTGAATATCCTTATGCATCTAGTTCAAAGGAGGGGCAATAACCCCCAACTTCTCACAAAGAAACTCAAAAGTATCCTTATGAATAACCTTAGTGAATATATCAACAATATGATCCTTTGTAGGTACATATTCAAGCTTCACTTTATTCTCCTTAACCTTCTCTCTCTTAAAGTGATAGCGAATTGAATTATGCTTTGTACTTGAATGCATCACTAGATTTTCTGAAATATTGATTGCACTTGTATTAGCACAGAAGTTAGAAATAGGCTCATCATACACTATTCTGATATCTTTCAATGTTTACCTCATCCATAATACTTGTGTGCAACAAGATGTTGATGTAATGTACTTAGCCTCTATAGTAGATAAAGAAACTAAATCTTGTTTCTTACTCAACCATGATACAAATCTACATCCAAGAAAGAATACACCACCACTTGTACTTTTCCTATCATCAACAAAACCAACCCAATCTGCATTTGTGTAAGCACTCAAGGTGAAATTAGTGTCCTTTGGATACCACAAGCTATGATCTAGAGTGCCCTTTAAGTATATGCATATCGTCTTTGTTAGGAAAAGGTCTATTGTACACCTTGCTTAATGTATTTAATGTAGTTATTCTTGGGGCCACTTTATGTTGTATGTAACATTGAGACATAAGATAAAGTTGCTAAAATGTAATTATTTAATATTGGGGAAAATAATTAAATAAAGTACCCAATATTAAATATGGGAACATGGTTTTGTAATCTCATGGTTTTAGTCACATGGTTTTGTGTTATACCACTTGGTGGTTTTTTGGGAGCTTGTTTCTATAAAAGAAACCACAAGGGTAGTTTTTTAGGTTGATTAGTTGGTAGGTTAGCCCTCGTTAGCATTTTTGGAGGTTTGAAGCATGGCATGGGATGTGTGGTTGCATGCTTGTTCACATGGATTGCATGGAGAGGGATTGTTGCTTCAATAGTGTTCATGGAGACTCTGAAGATGTATTGTAATATTTATTAATGAATAATACATGAGAGATGGATTCTTTTGGAGGTGGGGTTTTTTCCCTCTCGAGGGTCTTCCCAGGGTATGTCTTGTGTCATATTTTCATGGGTATGTTGCCTATTCTCTTGCATGTAGATTCTAAGTACTTTTTTGCATAGATCTCTTCTAGGTTATGTGGAAATTGTCTTTAAATGGTTGAAAGTTTCCAACATTTGGTATCAGAGTCATGGTTGTGGTTGTATAACCCTTGGTTGAGAAAAATCTTGTTTAAATTTGAGTCTATGCATTGCACGAGAGAATGAAAGACATGGCAAGATATGAGGTTTTTTGCAAGTTGTTTATTGCAAATCTAAGGGTTTGGGGTTTGTTGTTTTGATGGGTTGTTTGCAGGTTTGGGGTGAGAAATTTTTTGATGAAAAGGGTTTCTTGGTTTTGCATTCAAGTGGGGGTTTTGAGAGGGAAAAATTATAGCTCCTGTGACAATCGACCTCATAATTGGATCTGGGTTGGCTAAGGGACAAATTTTGATATATAACTCAACCTATTTTTGTTACTGTGAAAAACTTCTTATTGAAAAAATAAAAATATAAGTGTTTGGGGGGGGGGGCGTCGGTCACCCCTCGTACCCGCCTCCTGCAGGTCTGACGATGGCAATACTAACAGGAACTGCCGATGAAAGTCCTGTCGACTATTGTTGGCAATATACCAATATGACCACCGACAATGGTTTCGGGCCCTGTCCCTATAGAAATTGTCAACACCTTTTTTAAAAGGCCTTTTAAATTTTTTCTTTGCCTATGAATTAAATTTAATCTGCCATGGATTTTAATTAAAAGGGTCCAAGAAATTTTTTAAATATTTTGGAAATTTAAACAAATTTAATTCCAATTTCAGGACTGACACCAGTTAAGTGGTGCCACCCAAGTCAGGTCACTGCCCAACCACTAGAGAGCCACTAGGGGAGGTGGTGGATTTTGCCTCACATACTAAAATTGTGAAACTTTCTTCCAAAGGGCATAACTTTCACCCAGGTGGTTTGTTTTTCATCTTCTTAGACTCGTTGGAAAGGTAGCTCAAAGCTTTACATTGTGGTGATAGATTTTTTCTAGATTCTATAGTTTTGATAGTGTTTTTATTTTTGTAAGTTAGATGTTTATTTTAAACTTTGAGAGGGCATATCTTGAGCATACGAAGTCGGATTTTGGACTTCGAATAGTCGACAGAAAACTTGTTCAGAGCACTACATAGTGGATCGGGTTTGGAGTTATTTTGGCATGGTTTATCTATTGTTTTCCTTATTTGAGTTGTTTATGGGTTACTTTGACTATGGTGATATCTTGAGTTTATGGATGATTGAATCTTGGAAATTTGATGTTGGATTCATTGTATACTCAATTGTACATCTCATATTATTATATTTTTGACATGGTCATCAATTTGGTTGGATTTGTATGTTGCATTGTTGTATCTAAAAGTTGTGTAATGTTGTATATGGTCTATACTTACATGTTACATTTATGACTTTGATATGGGTTGTCTATGCCCATAGATATTTTAGTGTTAATGCATATTCAGTTTGGCAACTTGGTTTAGTCACTTGGTTTGTTGGTTTTGTTGTCATGTTGAGGAGTAGAGATGGTATTACCAGGTGTAGTCATGATGTGAGACCTATGTAGTTTATTATGTTATGCAGATATGTGGACATAGTTGGATTGTTAGTTGTTGGTACTTTTGGTGGTGATCATGGTGTCATGAATGTTTCTTGTGCTTTAGAGACTTTGGCATGTCATGATGGTTTATGCAAGTGCATTATTGGTGGTGTTGGATTGGTTCTTGATTATGGTTGTGGGGTGTATATTCTTGGTATGGGGATCGTGGTTTTACTTTTACTTTTGGGAGCTCTTGTTATATTTGAGTTATTTCATTGTGTGAGGGCCTTTGGTTGATCTTCATGAGGAGACTTTTATCATAATGTCATGGATAACTTGATTACACTTTTCAATGGGAGCTTTTGACAGTGATGGGTTGGCGGTTGTAGGTATCTTCTTGGCTTGGAGATCTTGATTTCTACTTGTTATGTTACTGAAATTTGAGTTGTGTTTATAGACCTGGATGATCTTCATAGAGAGGATGGTTGCCATGATGCCATGCTTGACTCAGTATCATAGTTTAGTGGGAGTTTTTGGCAGTTATGTGGATTCACCATTTGATGGTGGATGATCCTCTATAGTGTTTCTTGGTGTCATGGATGGACTCTTGGTTTCTACTTCTATGCAGTAAGGGTTCATTGGGATCTTTGGTTTCATTGATAGAGGGTGGTTATATTCATATGGTTTGGATATGTTGACATCTTTGGTTGCCATGCAGGACTTCTATAGTCTTTAGTTGAGGTGTCATGATTACTATTCTGATATGTGATCCTTGTTATGATATGATGGTTATGTTATTATGTCATGATCTACTCTTGATCATACATTAGAGTTTTGGCATGATACATGTATTTTTTATGTTCTTTGGATCACATGGTATTCTTTGAGGATATGGTTAGATCATGGATGTCATGTTTATGTTCCTAATTCATGATTGGAGCTTTGAAATTGATCGTAGTAGTTCTCTTTGTATTAGGTACTTTGATCATTGTTTTGATTACTTCATGATGGTGCTATGTTGCATTTGGAGTTTGGCATGGATTGGTTGGTTACAAGTACTCGTGGATACTTGGAGACATAGGTGAGGCTTGAGTTCTCTTATGGTTAGAGACAGGTGTTGAGATGGTTACTCTTGATGAGATTTTAGCAAGAAGTCTAAGGAGCCTACATCTTGGTTGGACATGAGTTCAACATGGACCTATGAGGAGAGTGTTCTTGGATGAGTCATGATGAATTTGATGTCTTGGAGGATCATTCTCATTCCCCACTCTTGGTCTACTTGGCGGTTTCACTTGAGAGATATTTCCCATTGTTTCTTCCAGGTGCTTTAATTTTATGCTTTGTCTTCTCATACATATGGATCTTGAGCTATGGACATATGGTTTTTGAGGGTTCATTTGAGGAGTGTTGGTATGTTTATATCCTTATGCATCATGATTACTTTCATTGATGTTGATTTTAGGATATGCAAATTATTTCCTTCATTGGGAATGGATTTAGTTTGATCTTCTTTGCCTTGAGAGGCTTACATCCATGTTGATTACATGATATTTATGTTATGTTTGATCTTAGTGATTGAACGATTGGATGTCGTTATGGCTTTTCTTTTGGGGTGTTGTGGAGGAGACCATTCTTGAAACATTTGGCATTTAGAGGTGTATGTAGGAGGATTTTCTACAGGTATATGATGTGTAGAGTTTCTCTATTTGGTCTTGGTTATCTTCCTGGATGTTTGGTTTCACATTATACTAATTTGAGGTTTTGTTGGAGCTACTGTGATCACTAGCTAGTGGTCATGTGTTCTCACTTATGTTCTTGGGTGATAACATGGAGGTTCCTTTATCTTTTTCCTTTGTTGGGTGTGGAGAACTTGGGAGAGCTATGGAAACTTGTGGTGAGATTTGTTCTTACAGGTTATTGATTTACAGGTTTGTATATCATTGTGGATGATTACTTGGTTCTACATGATGTTATTTACACTTTCTATATGATGCTATTGGTAGACTTGGCATGCTTTAATATTTTTCAGATTTGCATTACCCATGCAGTGGGAGCTCTTGGATGTGTATGTCATTATTTGATAAGTTTTGCATGTGGATTTTATGATTGCAATTTATGGGTGAATATGTTTATGGCATGAGTTTACTATGATTTATATACCTTAGAGGTATGGATATTTGGATGTGTTGGCACTTGCTTTGGGTGCTATTTTAGTTATGGTTTTGTGTATCTTGATAGCTACCGGTGCATACTAGCACCTTTGGATTGAGTGTATGTGTTTGGGATATCAGTTGAGGCAGGACTTATGCTTTGTTGTTACAGATTATGTGGCTTCTCTTTGGATCGATTCTTATCTTTGTGCATTGACATGATGGAGGATGAGAGCATTCATGCTTGGGATGGTGGTCATTTTGATTCTTGTTGCAGGTATCTTGATGGAGCACATGGATCACTTTGATTCCTTGATGGTATATGTGGCTATATGGATTATTCACTTGATTCATGTTTTGAGGTTACTTGTTCCCTTTATGAAATGTATACAACAAGTGGGAGAATGTTAGGAAAAGGTGTGTTGTACACCTTGCATAATGTATTTAATGTAATTATTCTTGGGGCCACTTTATGTTGTATGTAACATTGAGACATAAGATAAAGTTGCTAAAATGTAATTATTTAATATTGGGGAAAATAATTAAATAAATTACCCAATATTAAATATGGGAACATGGTTTTGTAATCTCATGGTTTTAGTCACATGGTTTTGTGTAATACCATTTGACGGCTTTGTGGGATCTTTTTTCTATAAAAGAAACCGCAAGGGTAGTTGTTTAGGCTGATCAGTTGGTAGGTTAGCTCTGGTTAGCATTTGTGGAGGTTTGAAGCATGGCATGGGATGTGTGATTTCATTCTTGTTCCCATGGATTGTATGGAGAGAGCTTGTTGCTTCAATGGTGTTCATGGATACTCTGAAGATGTATTGTAATCTTTATTGCTGAATAATACATGAGAGATGGATGCTTTTGGAGGCTAGGTTTTTTTCCCTCTTGAGGGTTTTCCCAGGGTATATCTTGTGTCTTATTTTTATGGGTATGTTGTCTATTATCTTGCATGTAGATTTTGAATTCTTATTTGCATAGATCTCTTCTGGGTTATGTGGAAATTATCTTTAAATGGTTGCAAGTTTCCAACACTCTTTACTGCTACAATATATGACTCTCTAGGATCTTCTTGATATCTAGCTACAAGACAAACTGCATGCATTATATCCGGTCTAGTAGCAGTTAGATATAGTATTCCACCAATCATTGATTTATACTTGATCTAAGGGGATTCATCATTCTTGCTCAGTTTGCAAGTAGTAACCATAGGATTACATACCGGTTTAGAGTCTTCTATTCCAAACTTCTTCAACATTTCTTTGACATACTTTGATTGTGAAATGAATATATCTTTATCTGTTTGATTTATTTTTATCCCAAGGAATAAATTCATCTCTCCAAACATAGACATCTCAAACTCTTTCTACATCTCTTCTACAAAAAATTTACACATAGTTTCATTTCCTCCAAAAATTATGTCATCAACATACACAACCACAATCAAGATTTGATCTTTCTCAACTTTAAAGTAAAGATTACTATTTTTGGTACCTTTATTGAATCCTTGTTGTATCAAATACTTATCCAACTTTGCATACCAAGCTCTAGGATCTTGCTTCAATCCATATAGTGACTTCTTCAATTTTTAGACCATATTTGGTTTATTTGACAACTAAAATCCTTCTAGTTGTTCCATGTATACTTCTTCCAATTATCCATTCAAGAAAGTAGACTTCGCATCCATTTGATAAACTTTGAAATCCTTATGTGCTACAAAATTAAAAAGACCATGATAGCTTCCATTCTTGACACTAGAGAAAATGTCTCCTCAAAATCTATTCCTTCAACTTGTGAATAGCCCTTAAACACAAGCCTTGCTTTGTTTCTTACCACTTCTCCATTCTCATTCAATTTGTTTCCGAATACCCACTTAATTCCAACTATGTTTTTGTTTGCATGTCTTGGGACAAGTTCCCTAGTATGATTCTTCTCAATCTGTAGTTTTTCTTCTTCCATAGCTTCCATCCAATATTCATCTTTACATGCCTCAATTACTATTTTAGGTTCAACTTCAAAAAGTAAACACAAATTTACCTCTTCTTCAACAGTTTTCCTTCTTGTTAATACACCTTTTTTTTTGTCTCCAATAATCCATTCTTCAAAATGATTCCTCTACAAACACTTAAGGGTTCTAGGGGTCCTTTCCAAAGCCTCTCCCTCTTCTTCAAATTAAACTTCCTTTTCCTTATATTTTTCTTTTTCTTTGTAATTAGGCTCATCTAATTCATATCCATCTATCACCACCGAGTTTTGAAAATCTTCATCAACCTTAACACTTGCACTCTAAACAATATTTCTTAGCCTTTTGTTATAGCACTGGTAGGCTTTGGTTTTAGTAGAATATCCAAGAAAGATTCCTTCATCAAACCATACATAAAACTTTCCCAATTTTCTTCATCTATTCTAATATAACACTTTCTTCCAAACACTCTAAAGTACTTGATAGTAGGGATCCTTCCATACCACAACTCATAGGGAGTCTTTGTGTTGTTTTATTTTGCTTGAACTCTATTAAGTATATAAACATTAGTATGAATTGCTTCTCCCCAGGAGACTTCTGGTAGGTTATCTTCTTTTATCATAGTCCTTGCAGCTTCTTGAATAGTTATGTTTGTTCTTTCAACTACTCTATTTTGTTGAGGAGTCCTAGGGGCATACACGTGCCTCTTTATGCCATGATTCTCATAAAACGTGTTAAATTAATTAGAGGTGAACTCTCCACCTTTATCAGACCTCAAACACTTGATCTTCATATCCATTTCATTCTCAACCATAACTTTAAATGCTTTGAACATGTCTAAGGCTTCAAATTTTTCTTTGAGAAAAGTAACCCATGTCATTCTAGAATAGTCATCAATAAAAAGCATGAAATACCTATGATGTTGAAGAATTCTTATTCTTGTAGGACCAAAAATATATGTATGCACCAATTCCATTAATCCAGCAGAAGATTGTTCCTTTCCTTTGAAACTTCTTGTTTTATTTCCAATTTGACAATCCTTGCAGACAACATTGATAGGATTTGTAATCTTTGGAAAATCTATCACTGGTTGAACTGAATTGATTCTTACTAGATTATCAAAATAAATGTGACACATCCTCTTGTTCCATAACCAACTTTCATTAATTTGAGTCATGAAGCAATGACCATTAGCACCCTTGAGTTGATAAACATTTCCATATGTCCTTCTTCTAGTAGCAATCATAGTTCCAAACTCTTTTCCTATCTCACATCCATCATCCTGAAACATAAGATTGTATCATTTGCTACAAATTTTTCCAATACTCAACAGGTTATTCCTTAAGCCCTAAACATAATAAACATATTTAGTATTGTTCTTTCCATCAAAACTGATTAAACCTATTCTACATATCTTAGCACCTAAATCATCACCAAATCTAAAAATTATGTCATACTTTTCAAGTTTAACAAACTTAATTTTGTCTTTGGTCATATGATTAGAGAATCCACTATCAATGATTCAATAGTTCTTATCATTTCTATCATGAAAAGAAGATACCAAAGTACCTTCAATCTTATCCTTCCTCTCCAGGGGAATTCCTTCACACATCTTTTAGAGTTAGCAAAAATAGATTCATCTTTTAAAGCCATGAACAAGAATTCATCATCATCATCTCCATAATTAGATTCATCATCAAAAATACTTGCATCTTCTCTAACATAATAGATTTTCTTAATCATCTTACCTTTGTTCTCCTTGTTTATGTCATTCACAACTTTGTTTGGACATCTTGAAGCATAATGACCTATCTTTCCACAATTGAAACATTTGAAAGGTAACTACCCTTTTTACTTACTAGTACCCCTTCTCATTATTCTTACAAATTTAGCCTCCATATCATCAAGATTCTCTTGATTCGATTCTTCAGTCCTCTCTATTTTGCGGCCTTGAATGCAGTCTCAACTTTTGCATTGGATTATTTGCACCAAATTCTCTCATTTCAAATGTAGTTAAAGAACCATACAATTGATCTCTAGTATAATGATCTAGATTTTTAGATTCCTCAATAGTAGCAACTTTATGATTGTAATCTTTAGGAAGGGTTCAAAGAATTTTCTTTACCACTTTTGGTTCTTTGACTTTTCCACCAAAACCTCTAATGGATTTCACCACTTCATCTACCCTCTACATATAGCTTGTAATTTTTTCATCTTCATACATTCACACGTTCTCAAATGTGATCTTTAAATTCTACATCTTAGCTTGTTTGACCATGTCATCTCCTTCATAAATACTTTCCAAATTTTCCCAAATTGCTTTACCAATTTTTAGATTCATAAATTTTACTAATTCAAAATTAGTAAGACTACTCAAGAGAGCATACCTTGTTGTACTATTACTTTCATGGGCCTTGAGTTCAGCTTTGGTGCTTAGACCATTTGTAGGCATAGTATACCCAATCTGAACTAATCTCCAGAAATGATATCCCAAATAATCTAGAAAGCCTTCCATCCTTGCTTTCTAGAATGCATAGTTTGTTCCATCAAATATAGGGATCTTCTTCTTATGTGCCATCCTATATCTACCTTAAGTGGTTAAGCTTTCTTCCAAGGAACCTTTCTCTAATACCCATTGTTGAATGCACAAGACAATTGAGAAGGGGTCAAATCAATTGTACCTTAAAACTTCAGAACCCTCAATAACATTCAGATCCACATTAATTCATTGAACCCTTAAATCAGTTATGATGAATTAGCATGAAAAGTAAAGAACAAAAATTGAAAAAACTTAACACCATACACAAGAGAACACCATATTTATGTGGAAAACCCAAGAAGGGAAAAACCACGATGAGGATTAGCTCACAATATAAGTAATATCAACACCAAATACAAAGGGCTCACTATTGGAGGGCTCACTTTCCAAAAAAGAAAGGTTCACTACCATAATAGAAAAGAAGATAGAGAAGGAATGTTACATAGAGAAAACCATCTCAATACAATAGAAAATCCACCACAATGGCATCAACACCTTTGCAGTCTGATTAGAGAATTGTAGCCACCTTTTCTCATTGCATCCAATAAACTAACACATGAAACTTCACACTACTCTACTCTATTTCATACTCTAACACACTACACTTTGAAGCATTCACATCTCTTGCATCTATCTTAACATCCTTCAACAAATCAACTCATACTTATACCATCTTCAACCTTGAAACCTTCTCCAAGGTCAACTATGCACATCAAACGTGTAAACTCAAAGTAGGTTGACACCAAAACATACTCGTGGTGGAAAGGAATGAAGGTGGACCAAATAATTCCTTAGCTAGGACCTAAATCCATCTTTACATGTCATGCCATGCTTCCATAAACAACTAAGCATCTTCACAAGTAGTGTAAACACCGAGTCAATCATTACCCTTATAAACACCATTAAAATTTTAAGTACACGCTTCATCAAACCCAAGGATTACTTGTGAACCACACACCACACTTGAACATGATCTAGAATATTCCTTAAATACCCTAAAATCCAACAAACTCTTTCACAACAACTTCCACCTAAAGAATGTGCACACCCAGTACACTCAGACAACTCTACCATACACTGTCACTTGAAAAGTTGACTTTCGAAGCACCAAAACTTAAACCATCTTGACAGAAGTAAACTACCAACACCATCAACACACCTTCAAATTCACAAGACCTGAAACATAACTGCAAAGAAATGTGGAGTAGAAACATTTCTCCCAGACATAGGTCTTCAATGCACAATTCATATACTGGTGAACACAACTTCTTCTACACAATGATCTAGCACAACAACTCTTGAATACAACACCTCTAAATACTTATCATTAAAATATCCAAATAGCATAGGAAAATCTTCAACCTAGAAGAAATACAGAGAAAAACCAAAACATAACTCTACAACCCAAAACACCACTACAACACACTATTTCCTCTTTTTATCAAATTTTCTCAAAATCACTTGGAGACCAAGCACAAAAGACACATCCTCACCATCTTCAAAATTTCCACAACCATAGAAAAAATCTTATCAAAGCAACAATTCAAAGGTTGACACAAGTAGCTTTAATAATGACAACATAATGCAACTAATCAAAGCATCAACTGCTCATACTCTTGCAACAATCTCAATAGACATTAATGATTACACAAACTTGTTGACATCAATGACAACACCAATTTCTCATACTTGCAATACTTTTAACCAATGATCTTTGCCAACTATGACACCTTTAATGATTCCCAATGGCTCCAATGACTCCAAATATGGTCATGCAACAACATGCAAGGCTTTTGTCACAAACATGAAAATACGTGCAATGCATGCAATTGAACATGAAAACACATACACCCCAAGTGGTCCCCACCAAGAATGGGATGCCCAAGAAGAATATTTTCCCATTTATTCCTTAGAAACATCTACCATTGTATAATTTCTAACAAAATTACAGTTACAATTTATCCCAAAGGAAATTACATAGTTGCAAACTAACATATTTATCCTCCTAACCCCCAAAGCCCTTATTGAAAATGAACAAAATAAAATAACAATATTTTTGGTGATACGGAATTGTCATTTCACCTTGGATGCTCCTGCATCAAACACCCATGGTAATTTGAAATTTTTCATGAGTTGAACTCATAAACATTTGTAGATATCATGCTTATCCTATACCTATCTATCTACCTTATTCTTTTGAACCTACCTTTGCAATTTGTTGTCCCTTCTATCTTTCATTCTTACTCTCTTCCTTCCTCTTTCCATAAATTCTAATTCCCACCAATTTGCACTATGAAATGCTGAAAAATCATAATCATCAATTTTCTATTCTTCAGTAAAATAAGAAAACTCATACATTACCTCTCCCCTTGTTCTTGTTCAAACAATCAATTCATTTTTGTTGAGAAATTATGTCTCAATTTCCAGTTTGTGCCTCAAAAATTCAAGACTTGGCGAAAAATGTTCTTTCTCAGCCCTTATCACTTTACTGCGATGGTCTGGTCTGCCCTTGGTGGTACCATGGTGATAGGCCTAGTGGTTACCACCTTACCACGCATGATGAGTTTACTCACCGCGGTGGTCGCGGTAGGCAGCTTGTTGCCTACCTCGCAGGTCACCGCCTTACCCTAGTCAGCAAAGGCCTTCACCATGGTGGCCACAGTGAGGCCCCCAGTGATGGCCTAGTGGTTACCACTCCACCATGGGCAGTGAGCCGACACATTGTGGTGGCCGCAGTGAGGCCGCCAGAGGCTTGGTCGGTGGTTACCGCCGCACCACAGGTGGTGGATCCTCTCACCGAGGTGTCTGCGGTGAGACCACCAGCGGTGAGCCTGGCGGTTACCGCTCCACCATAGACAGTGAGGTTTCTCACCGTGGTAGCTGTAGTAAGACTGCCAGCGGTCTGGCCGGTAGTCACAGTCCTACCGCAGGGTGGCCTAGCAGCCTCCACGGTAGCTTGGTTTGACCGCCAATGGTCCCCCAGACTGCTTACCGCTATACCATAGTTGGGTCGATCGAACATGGCAGTAGCGCGATAGATGGAAACGTGAGCTTGGATGAGCTCACCGCCATACCGCAACTGGATGGAACGGACTCGGTGGTAGTGCGGTGTAGTCTTGGGTGAGCTTGGACGAGCTCACCGCTGCACCGCAGCTGGGTCGGTTGAGCTCAGTGGTTGCGTGATAAGAGCTCGAATGAGCTCGGAGCTCAGTCATCCAAGTTGGACCATAAATTCAAATCAATGATGAATGATAGAAGGACACATGGCAGTTTGACAATAGTTTGATTGGTTAAAGGCCAATATAGTAAAAGCAATAATTGCAGGCCGATTTCAGCTAATGATAGGAACCCGATTTGGGTGGTGAAGTTATTGCTGGGTGGCTCGATGCATGAACCTGAAGTCGTGGGATTGGTTGATAGTCTAAATGTGATGAAGACTTGTACAGTCAATGTGAGGTTGAAAAAAATGTACATGTAGGTTGCAAGTCGATGTAAGTCTGAGAGAGAATTCATTATATACTTTGATAGAAGTATTGTAATAGTGAGATAATAACTAAGTGTTGTTGTGAGCTGACTAGAGAGTAAAGACTGATATTGTATGTAATATTTTTTATTATTGTAATACAATTGTTCTTGCTTGGTGTGGTGGGTTTTTTACCTGAAAATTTTTTCCCATGTAAATAATGTGTCATCTGTGAATGCTTATTATTCTGTTATCTCTTTTATGTTGCTTGTATTCATCTCGATAGTTTTAGAAGCTATTAGAACCTAATTTTGCTCTTCTCTTCTATTGTATCAGTGTTAAGGGAATGTATTACACACTGTTAGGTCATTAGATCCATCCCTATTTTCCCTTCAAGTGGTATCAAAGCCTGGCCAATTGTGTTATCCTTGAGAGAAAAGGTCAGTTTTTTGTGCTAATACTGTTTCAGTGGGAGTCTTGCATTGTTAAAAATTGTTTCTGTTTGAGATGGCAAATACATCAGGTAGAGTAGATATTGAAAAGTTTATGAAAGCAACTTTGAGTTATGGAAACTCAAAATGGAAGAATTGCTAGTGGATAGAGACCTTTGGTTAGCAGTGTCTAGAACTAAGCCACAAAGTATGATGCCAGAGGCTTGGGATCTTATTGATAGAAAAGCAAGAGGTCTGATAAGACTGAGTCTAGCCGATTTTGTACTCTTGAATGTCCATGAGGAGTAGTCTGCAGCGTCATTGTGGAAGAAGCTTGGTGATATTTATTAGGGAAAGTCTCTAGTAAATAAGTTATTCATGAGGAAGAAGTTGTACTCCTTCAAGATGGAAGAAGGTGTATATGTTGTACACCATATGAACTCGTTTAATATGAATGTTACTCAGTTGGCATCTATAGGTGTAAAGACTGAGGAGGAGGATCGTTGTATGCTCCTGTTTTGTTCATTACCTAACAGTTGGGATCATCTGGTGATGGCTATTGGAAGCACAACCAATCTATTCAAGATGGATGATGTGGTTGCTTCACTTTTGTCTGAAGAAATGCAAAGGAAGTCTTCTGAGATGGGAAAAGAGGCTCTTGTTGTTCGAGGTAGACCAAAGGAGAAAGACAAGAAGAAAGACAAGAAGTCAAAATCCAAATCTGCAGGGAGATCAAAATGTCCTAGTAAAAAGTTCAAGGTGAGATGCTGGAACTATGGGCAACTTGGTCATATCTGGAAGGACTGCAAGGAGAAGAAGAAGAAGAATGTTTCTGACAATGAATCTTCTCAAAGTGATGCAGACACCTTCATTGTTGCAGACTTGACAACTTAGGCATCGAATGATGTCTAGCTGGTTGACTCAAGTGCGTCCTTTCACATGACATCCAATAGAGAATGGTTCTCTAAGTACAAGAAGTATGATGGTGGTAAGGTGTACCTGGCAATTGATTCAACGTTGGAGATCGTTGGCAGAGGAAGAGTCATAATTCAGTTTCCTGATGGAAGAGTCAAAGATATTGGTGGCGTACTGCATATACCAGGTCTGGCTCGAAATATTCTTTATGTCAGTAAGTTAAATGATGCTGTTGTATAATTTTCTTTCTCAAGTAAAGGATGTAAAATGGCTAGAGGTGCAATGGTGTTGGCTAAGGGTGTTCGTACTAGCACTCTGTATAAGTTGGATGCACGTCCTATTCAATGTAACAGTGCCTCTGCAAAGTCAAGCAAATCAATCCCTGAAGAGAAAGATGAAGACACTTCTTCATCTGCAAATGCTTTGGAGGTAAAACTCCCAGCTGTGAAGACTATGTTGTGGCATCATAGACTAAGTCACATAGGTGAGAAAGGTTTAAAAACCTTGAAGAATAAAAATCTTGTAAAAGGGCTTGATGATTGTAACCTTGAGTTCAATTTTTGCGAACATTATATCTATGGAAAATAACATCGTGTTTCATTTTACTCTAGTCCTCATAAATCTTCTGGTATACTGGATTATGTTCATTATGATGTGTTTGGTCCAGTTAATGTTCCTTAATTATTGAAGTCTAGATATTATGTTTTTTTTATTGATGATTGTTCGAGAAGGGAATTGTATACTTTCTTAAAAGTAAATCAGAAGTGTTCAGTCAATTTAAAGAATTTAAATTTTTGGTAGAGAATCAGACTGGAAGGAAAATTAAATCTTTGAGAATAGACAATGGCGGTGAATTTTGTTCTGCATATTTTAAAAGGTATTGTACAAATCATGGAATTAAAAGGCATAAGACAACACCTTACACTCCACAGCAGAATGGATTTGTTGAAAGGTTGAATAGGACATTGATGGAAAAGGCAAGGAGTATGTTGAGTAGTGCTGGTCTGGAGCAGAAGTTCTAGGCTGAGGCTGTGGCTACAACATGTTATCTAGTAAACCGATCTCCTTGCTCTGCTCTTGTTGATAAGACACCTTTGGAAGCATGGTTTGGTAAGAAGCCCTCTCTGAGGCATGTCTGTGTCTTTGGTTGTGAGGCATATGTTTATGTGCCAAATGAAAAGAGATCAAAATTGGATAACAAGGTTGTCAAATATATTCTCATTGGCTACGGAGTTGGTGTGAAGGGATACAAGCTTTGGAACCTTGTTACTAACAAGGTTCTTTACAGCAAAAGCGTGATATTTCATGAGCTAAAACCTTCAATAAGTGATCAACAGCTTAAGACAGATCAGAGTGACAAGAGGAAGGATGCAGTTGAGATTCCCCAAACTTCAAAAAGGAAAGAGTTGCATGGTGTACCTGAAACTGAGGAGAGTTCAAGCGGCTCTAGAAGTTCCGATGATGAAGAACCACAACCTCAACCTGTAAGGAGATCTACACGAGAAAAACGACAACCTGAAAGGTATGGTTTCTCATTGTTAAATTTGAACTATGCCTATGCTTTAATTACTAGCACTGATGAGCCTAGGACTGTAAAAGAAGCAATCAACATGTCTGATTCAAATTCTTGGCTGGAAGCCATGAATGAAGAAATAGATTCATTGAAGAAGAATGAAACCCAGGATTTGGTATCATTGCCAAAAGGGAAAAAGCTTATTGGTTGTAAGCGGATATTCAAAAAGAAGATAGGCCTTGATGGTAGTGTTGAGAAGAATAAGGCACGACTGGTTGCAAAGGGTTTTTCCCAAATTGAGGGAATTCACTATGGAGAGATTTTTTCCCCTCTAGCAGAGCTGACATCCATCAAATTTTTGTTGTCATTGGCAGCTGTGTATGACTTTAAAATTGAGCAGATGGATGTGAAGACAAAATTTCTCCATGGTGAGCTGGAAGAAGAAATTTATATGTCCCAACCTAAGCATTTCGTTGTGAAAGGTAAACAAAATCTGGTTTGTAAGTTAAATAAATCTTTGTATGGTTTGAAGCAGTCTCCTAGAATGTGGTACCAAAAATTTGACACATTTGTGTTGTCTATGGGATTTATAAGATCAAAATTTGATCATTGTGTTTATCATAAATCTGAGAATGATCATGTGCTTGCTATTACATTGTACGTGGATAATATGTTATTCATAGGAAATAGCAAGACTATGATTTCCGATCTTAAATCTCAGTTGTCTGCAAAGTTCAAAATGAAAGATCTTGGTGCAGCTAGGTATATTCTGGGAATGGAGATAACCAGGGACAGGACAAGCATAAAGCTTTGGGTAAGTCAGAGTAAGTATGTGAATACAGTTCTGGAGAGATTTGGGATGAATGATTGCAAGCAGCTACTTGTTCCAGTCTTGTAGGGAACGAAGCTATCTATTGAAGATTGTCCAAAATCTGCTACTGAGATGGAGGACATGAGTAGTGTGTCATAAGCAAGTTTTGTTGGTAGTTTAATGTATGCGATGGTCTATACAAGACCAGACATTTCCCAAGCAGTGGGAGTTCTAAGATGTTTTATGGAAAATTCGGGAAGATCACATTGGGATGTTGTGAATAGAGTATTTAGGTATTTGAAGGGGACTTCAAATTATGATCTGTGTTACCATGGCAGTTTGGTTGCATCACAGAGGACTCTTAGCATTCAGGGATATGTTGATTTTGATTGGGCAGGGGACATTGACAGTAGAAGATCCACCAGTGGATATATGTTTATGCTTAATGGTGGAGAAATCAATTGGATGAGCAAGTGACAGGTTGTAGTTGATTTATCTATGATAGAGGCAGAGTACATGGATGCAACTCACGCCTGTAAGGAAGCAGTTTGGCTGAGGCGTTTGTGTTCAGACATTGGTTTTAATGCAAGGCAGATCACTTTTTGTTGTGACAGTCAAAGTGCCATTTGTTTGGTAAAGAACCCGACTTTCCATGTCAGGACGAAGCACATTGATGTGCAGTTTCACTTCGTGAGAGACATGGTGGAAGATGGAAGAGTCTTCCTTGAAAAGGTCGACACTTTGAAGAATTTTGAAAATGCTTTGACAAAACCCGTGAGCACAGACAAGTTTAGATGGTGCACAGAATCGATGGGCCTTGGGGCCTATGACTGTCAGTGATTTTTTCTAAGTCTAGAGGAAGCTAGAAATCTTCACCAAGTGGGAGCTTGTTGAGAAATTATGTCTCAATTTCTAGTTTGTGCCTCATAAATTCAAGACTTGGTGAAAAATGTTCTTTCTTAGCCCTTACCGCTTTACCACGGCGAACTGGTCTGCCCCTGGCGGTACCACGATGACAGGCCTGGCGATTACCACCTTACCGCACACGATGAGTTTACTCACTGCAGTGGTCGTGGTAGGCGGCTTGTTGCCTGCCTCGCCAGTCACTGCCTTACCATGGTCCACGAAGGCCTTCACCATAGTGGCCATAGTGAAGCTACCAATGATGGCCTAGTGGTTATAGCTCCACCAAGGGCAGTGAGCTGACTCACCATAGTGGCTGCGGTGAGGCAGCCAGAGGCTTGGTTGGCGATTACCGTCGTACCGCAGGTGGTGGATCCTCTCAACGCGGTGTCCGTGGTGAGATCGCTAGCAATAGCCTGGCGATTACTGCTCCACCGTGGATGGTGAGCTTTCTCACCATGGTGGTTGTGGTAAGACCACCAGCAGTCTAGCCGGCAGTCACTGCCCTACCGCGGGGTGGCCTGGCGGCCTCCATGGTAGCGCGGTTTGACCGCCAGCAATTCCCCAGACTGCTTACCACTATACCATGGTCGGGTCAATCGGACTCGGCAGTAGCATGGTAGATGGCAAGGTGAGCTCAGACAAGCTCACCACCATACTGCAGCTAGATGGAACGGACTCGGTGGTAGCACGATGTAGTCTTGGGCGAGCTTGGACAAGCTCACCACTGCACCACGGCTAGGTCGGTTGAGCTCGGTGGTTGCGCGGACAAGCTCGGAGCTCAGTCATCCAAGTTGGACCAGAAAGTCAAAGCGACAACGAATTCAACAGAAGGACACATGGCAGCTTGACAACAGTTTGATAGGCTAAAGGCCAAGATAGTAAAAGTAGTAATTGCAAGTCGATTTCAGCTGATGACAAGAACCCGATTTGGGTGGTGAAGTTATTGTTGGGTGGCTCAATGCAATCAATGAAGATCGATGGCATACTGGAAGTTTGATGCATGAACCTGAAGCTGTGGGATTGGTTGATAGTGTAAATAAATGAAGACTTGTACAGTCAATGTGAGGTTGACAAAAATGTACATGTAGGTTGCAAGTTGATGTAAGTCTAAGAGAGAATTCATTATATACTTTGATAGAACTATTGTAACAGTGAGATAATAACTAAGTGTTGTTGTGAGCTGATTAGAGAGTGAAGACTGATATTGTATGTAATATTTTTTATTACTATAATACAATTGTTCTTGCTTGGAGTGGTGGGTTTTTTACCTGAAAAGGTTTTCCCACCTAAATATTGTGTCATCGATGAATGCTTATTATTCTGTTATCTCTTTTATGTTGCTTGTATTCATCTCAGTAGTTTTAGAAGCTATTAGAACCTATTTTTTCTCTTCTCCTTTATTGTATTAGTGTTAAGGGAATGTATTCCGCACTATTAGGTCATTAGATCCATCCCTGTTTTCCCTTCAATTTTCAATCTATTTTTGTTCCATGTGTTCCTCTTTCCCTATATCTCCTAAAAGCAATTTTCAGCTGCAAATTCAATGTTATTAACACAATCAAAATACTCATCCTTTCCATCTCTCTCCTCTGTATCCATTTCAATGTCAATAACACAATCAAAATATTCTTCCTTTTCATCCTACAATAAACTGTCATCCATACAAATCTCTTTATCAAATGAGAAATCATCAATTGATGCAAAGGGAATCTCACCAAACAATTAAACATTCACTTTCTCACCTTCTTCCTTACAACTGTAATTCCTTCATCCACCAATGTACTCAGCGTTGCAATACCTTCTTCTACACTAATCTCATCATTCTCACATAAATCACCAAAAACATTTTCATAAAAATCATATTTTATCTCTTCTTTCTCCACTGAAACTTTCACTCTAGCCCTTTTGAACGTAGTCAACACTATTGCAACTTGTATTAGAAAATCGTGATCTTCATCCTCATCCTCTTTAATTAATTTTCTATCTCCATTAACCAAGAATTTTCTAGTGTCATTACATATCTTTCCTTCTTCTTTATTCAAAGGTTTCAACTTGTGTTTGAATCCATCCTTCATCAAGGAGTAGGTATTGGCATACCCATCATGCACTGCTTTCCTATCAAATTGCCAAGGTCTTCCCAATAATAAGTGACAAACATCCATAGACATAACATCACACAAAATTTCATCATGATAATCACCAATCTAAAATCTTACCAAACATTGTTCATTCACCAAAACCTTACGATTGTCCTACAACCAAGTAATCCTATATGGATGTGGGTGTCTTATCCTTTCCAACTACAACTTGTTCACCATTTATTCATAAACAAAATTATCAGGACTACCACCATCAATAATCACATTGCATACTTTACCTTCACATTTGCATCTTGTTCTAAACAAACTCTTCCTTTGCATTGGTTCATTGTCTTCATTCAACAAGCCCTGCCTAGTCATCAAAGCTTGTCTTTTTTACACTTATTCAATGTGATGACACTGCATCTTATTCATTCACATTTTTTTCTCTAGCATGGTTTTTAGTTCTCCTATTCATCTTTTTTTATTGTGAGAAAATTCATATTCTCTATGTACCTCTTCTCTACATTGGTAATAGGTTCCTTGGAATACTCTTCTTCCAAATCCTCTACCTAGAATCTTCCTCTTCCTCTAAATTTTTTCTCACATAACTTATTTTAGTTTTCACCTCTTTCATCCTTGATATCCTTAATATCTCTGATCTATTGTTCATCCTCTTTTTGTTGCACATAAGCTCTACCCTTCCCTTTTTTCTTATTCTCAAATTTACTTTTCAATCTTTCTTTTACCTTCAATGCAAACAGATATGCATCCTCAATGGTATATATTCTCACTAATTCCAACTCCTCTTGTATGTTTGGCTTTAACCCATTAATGTAATGGGATACATTTCCCTTGTTTACTTTAGAATGTCATGTTCTAATTGGAATCTTATAGAATTATTTTGTGTACTCCTTCACAGTTCTCATTCCTTGTCTCAAAATTTGCATCTTTTTGAGCAGCTCCAACTCATAATCTACTGGAATGAATTGTCTTTTCATCCTTCCTACCATTCTATTCCATCTGGAAATTATCTTTACGTCATCTTCCTCTTTCACTTTGAATTTCCTTTTACCAAATTCTAGCATGCCCTTTTAGTTTTGTTTATGCAAACCTCACTCTGTGAGGGTCTTCAATCTCTTCAAACTCAAAAATTTCCTCCATGTCAATTCAATCTATCAACTCTTCGAGATTCAAGCTTCCACTAAAGTTTGAAACTCCATCTTTGGATTCTTCAGAATTTGTGCAATATCTCTCAGAAATCCAATTTCTCCAGGACCCATTTGATCTTGTTCTTCCTCTTCAAATTCCTCTTCAACTTCATCTTCACTATCATCTCCTTCTCTATGCACATCTCTATTTTAATCTCTTCTTGCAAAACCTCAACTTTCCTTCTAAGAGCTCTAAATTAATCTCTTGAAGGATCGCTTCCTCCTCCTCTACCTCTACCCCTACCATGTTGGGCAACCCTTGGAGGCATTGTGATCTTCACCCACAACTCATAGGTTTTGTTACAAACCGCCTCTCTTTGGTGCTTTGTCTATAGACTTGGAATAACCTGCTCTAATACCACTAATGAATAGGGAGCCTCTCCATTTCAAATCTAAAACCAAATGCACATAAAAAAAACTATGCAAGAAGACAAAAAATTATAAAGAAACACATAATATGAAAGAGAAATATTCAATATGTATTAATGTTCAAAATCTTAAAATGAATTACATAAACATGGACCTTATATGCTCCCATACAACATGGGTTTGACACAAACAAAAATTTGCAACTCAACATTTTGGCTTCATTTTGGTAGCTTCTAGGTATGAAACCACCAACTCTCCAAAAGCCTCTTTCTCCAAATGAGCGAGCATCATTATATAGAAATTGTGTGAGGAGAAAACCACCATTGGTTTCCAAAAAAACCTCCAATAACCACCTTGAAATCCAATGCCATATTTTGAGAAGAATAAAATATAAAATATAAAATTATTCATTGCAAATATGACCCACATATGGGTGCCTAGTTTTTGACCAACGATCTTTGCCAACTATGACACCTTCAATGATTCTCAATGGCTCTGATGGCTCCAAATACAATCATGCAACAACATGCAAAGCTTGTGACACAAACATGAAAATACATGCAAGGCATGTAATTGGGCATGCAAGCACATGCACCCCAAGTGGTCCCCACCAAGAATGGGATACCCAAGAAGAATATTTTCCCATTTATGCCTTAGAAATATTTACCATTGCATGATTTCTACCAAAATTACAATTACAATTTGTCCCAAAGGAAATTACATAGTTGCAAACTAACATATTTATCCTCCTAACCCCCAAAGCCCTTATTGAAAATGAACAAAATAAAATAAAAATATTTTTGGTGATACAGGGTTTCCATTTCACCTTGGATGCTCCTACATCACAATGTGAAATCATAATGCATATAATATATATATAGTCTTATCCATACTAACAATGCATATAGTTATAAACATTTTTCTACCATTTTTAATATTCTATTTCAACATTGCAATGAAAGACTTATCAATCGAGTTTATTGGATAATATTTGACTTGTTTCAATGAATGGGTTCGATGATAAAAATAAAGCTTTAGACAACACAAGCCTATAAGGTCGAATATCGTGCAACTATAATCTTTAAGAAAGATTCGACCTATAAGGCCAAGTATAAAATTTTATAGTTCATGAAAATGTTTGACCTTTAAGGCCAAGCATAAAAATTATAAACTCGTGATAACTCTTGCCTAAATTTCGAGTTCAATAGGTATTAGCTCCAAGAAAATTCAGGTTTATAAGATTTAATAAAACATAAAGTGTTTAAACAATATTCACATACAGGTATATGGTCTCATTGAGATATAAATAATATTAAACATGTTTATTTATAAACATGTTCATAGACCTATTAGGTCTCATCAGTATATATAGAGTAATATTCCATTGAAGAATATCTCATTCTTGATTGAATTCATTGAAATCATAGGCTATATATTATCAGTAAATAGAGCTCAAAAGATTAAAAAACCTCTTAAATTTTTACTGGACTAGTCATCATTTGATAAGAAACATAAGCCTAATAATGGTTTTAAAAGAAAATACATGTACAAAAGTTGAACATGCATAAACCTAAATGGTCTTTTAAACAAAATTTATAATGGTTGAACATGCATAGACCTAAATGGTCTTTTAAACAAAATGTACAATGGTCAAACATGCATAGACCTAAATGATATTTTAAACAAAATATACAATGGTTAAACATGCATAGACCTAAATGGCATTTTAAACAAAATGTATAGAGGGTGAACATGCATAGACCTAAATGGTCTTTTGAACAAAATATACAGAGGCCAAACATGCATAGACCTAAAAGGTCTTTTAACAAAATATATAAAGATCGAACTTGCATAGACCTAAGGGTAAACCCACAAAACTAGTTTACAATTCCAGTGAGGAAGGAAAAGTTGCAAAAAATGCCCCCATGCAAAAAAAATTGGTTTTTGGGGGTTCGAACAAACATCTGGCTCGAGTGAACCCAAAGGGGGTTCGCCAGAACCCCCCTTCAAGTGAACCCATTAAATGTTGCGTCCCATATTTCTCGGGAAAAAAAGCAAAGGAAAGGGTTGTGGAAAGGGGTTCGCTCAAACCCCCTTTTCCCCTTCTCCCCCTCTGGCACCAAAAAACTCCAAAATTTTGCCCTTCAAAGCTCGAGTTGAGGATGAAAATAGAGGATACTTCACAGATCTAACTGGATGATGGTAGTCCTCAAAAAGAGTTATCCAACTAATATAATTTTAATATGTTTTGGTTTTATTATGTATTTATTTTTTTAGTTTGATTAAACCTAGGTTTTTCACCGAAAATCAAGCTCTTTGTTCTGCACATGTGGAAAAATAGTAGATTATCAAAAAAAATGAAAAATATCTGTGCACACTAGATATTGAAGTCTTTGATCCAACAAAAAAAATGAATTTCGATATGTACAAAAAAAAATTATGTTGTATGTGGTCCACCTATGTCTAAATTGTAATTGGTTTGACTTCAAAACTTGATTAAGGAAGAAATATTCAATAAAACACTATGAAACCAATTGGAAGCACTAAATATCGTAGTTACAAATATAAATTCAAAAAAATAGAATTTTATCCTTCATGGAAAGAAGTTATGTTGTATATAGTGAGTGTCACTCCTTAAAAATGGTATTTACTAAAAAAAACTAGTTTTCAAAGGAGATGGAAAAAGAAGTGCAATCTGATTCCAAAAATTTTAGAAAAAATATACTTAGAATCTACAGACAAAATATCACAAATCACTAGTTTGCATCATCTTCAAATTCCTCATGGTTTAGCCGCTATTGATGCTCGAAAGTGAAGATTTAGTTAGAAAAAATCAATTCAATGTCCAATTTGGCCAAAAATTGTAAACCAGTATTGTGGGATCACCCCTAAATGGTCTTTTAAACAAAATAGATGGAGGTTGAACATGCATAGACCTTAATTTTCTTTTAAACAAAATATACAGAGGCTAAACATGCATAGAAAAATATTGGCACTAAGTCCAAAATCGAGAGAGTATAATGTAACACTTTCAAAGCATGAAGATTAAATAGATTGAGGGTTCAGGTCCTCTACAATAACATTTAGCATATTCCTTAGAAAATTTTGAAACCATTATTCATTCTTAGAATTTTTTATAGACTTGAATTTATCTCAACAAGACTCTCAAATTTAGTCAATATATTACTTTTATTCGACTCAATTAATGTGCATGTCAATTCGGAGTTAAGTAAAATCAATAGAGAATAAATCGTATTGATTCCAATGTAAAAACACCAAACCAACAATGTTAAATTATTCCACCTTGCTCCTTCATCTCTACCACCTACATGCTACTCCTTTCTTATTTGTCCCTTTATATCTTGGCCTCACCTAAAACTTCTCTCCATTGTCCACTTCCCTTAACTTCAACTCCCTTCATTAAATGCCAAAGTAGTCATCATTACTTGAGCTCAATGGAGTTTATCTCTAAGTTGAGTGTAGTGTACACTCTTGAATACATTCTATTTATTTCATTCTCTTAAATTTATATGCACGCTATTTTATTCATCTTGCATGTTCTCATTACAATGTTGATATCACTAAATTCATTTTAGGCTTTATTCAATGTGTACTAGAAAGTGTTCACTCCATGTGTTTAATAGATGTTTTAAATAAATCAAGGTTAGTCATTTTATATGACTTCAATGTCATTTTCAAAATTACAAAAGTGATCTAGACCATTTCTATAGATGAAGATTTGATCAAGGACAAGAAAATGACACATTTACAAACACAATAATTATATGAGAATAAATGCAAGATTGAAATAAGTGTGATTCAATTTTATAATAAATTTTATATTTGTGTGAAATTATATGGTTTTATTTTATAAAATTAAATATTTATCCATAAAAAGACCTTGAACTCATTATAAAGAAGTAGATGAACATATAAATAAGAGAGAAAAAAAGACAAAGAAACCTCGGGAATTAAAAGGTCATGGTCTTCCTTGATAGTAGCATTAGAATTGTGAGGGTTCATTTAGAAGTGTTGTTTTAATGAACCTAGACCTTGGATGGTATTTAATTGCTTAGTTTTTGAATCAATCTTTATTGATTCATTTTTGCAATAATAATTTAAAAAATGATCTCTCATAAACATAAATAATATATTTAATATATATTACATCTAAGTGTTATGTTTCATAAACATAAATAATATAAGTAATAGTAATATTTATGTGCACTGTCGACTTTCAACACAATACAAGTTTACAATTATTTATGTCGGTAAATTGAACGCCAAGAACCATTAATGATAAAAAAGGGCATTGCTCTTCTAATATCAAAAATTTAGAATTAATAGAAAATGGCTAAGTCAAAGCACCGCTCATTTTTCACTCCAGATGAATAAAATTTATTTAATGTGCAGATCAGAACAGTGAAGATAACATAACTATAAATTTATCTATTGAGAAGATTGAGACACTAAAGAAAACTTAAAATAAATTTAGTTAACAAGCATATCAAAACATTGCAAGTAGCATCTTGATTTTAAGTCAAAACTACAAATACATAAATCAACACATGTGAGGATTTGGCCTAAATTCATGCACGTTCACAGAGCACATTTTTTTCAGTTTATTAATTATAAAGATAATTTTAAAAATTAGGTAAAAATAATCTAGCATAGTCTTTCCAATCTCCTACTTTTTAGGTTCCAAATTTAAGGTTCACTTTTTCTTAGATGCTTTATTTTCATATCCAAATTTAAGGTTCACTTTTTCTTAGATGCTTTATTTTCATATCCAATTAGGTGTGCATTTATAAATCAGGTAGGTTCCCTTATCTAGCATAAATTTGACTATTTATTTATTTTTTATTACATTTTGTAAAGAAATAATCTATTTATGTGCATAAATCTTTAATTTTATTATCAAAAATGGATATTTTAAGAGTAAAAGTTGTAAATGATAAACATTTTGAAATTAACGGAAGTTGGGAATAATAAATATGTTGAAATTAATGTTGTAAAATTTGAATATAAATGTAAATTTTGGTTCAATATGGAATATGATTTTGTCAATCATTTTAAAGTGATTCATCAGAATTGTATAAAATTTAGAATTTGTTACATAAATACTTGAAAATTTATCAATTTTTTTTTTTTAAAGTTTATTTTATTTTCTCAAATATTTGCGTGATTCTATGAATGTGGATCTAAACAAAGCACATAGCTCTAATCTATGTTAATTTTCAGCATGTCTACATAAAACTTGGCTTGTCTACTCAAGTGCTTGCACATGACAAGGATAGTTGTTCCTTTATGGTTCTAAACAAGGCACACAAATCTAATCTATGTTAATTTCCAGATGTTTGCATAGAACTTGGCTTGTGTGCTCAAATATTTTCACATGACAAAGATAGCTCTTCTTTATGTTAAACCTTGGAAGGATTCTGAGTTTACGGATTTGAAAAAATTGACAAATATACCCTAAAATGTTGATACTATATTTGTTTATGATTTGCATTCTATATTCTAATAGCTAATATTATTTGTGTGAAAGTGTTTATAAGCTACCCATATATAATATTAAATATTTAGGTGTGTGCATATGGTTTGTAATTCATCTCATTAATTTTTTTTAAAAAGCATTTTATCTCATTTATGTATGGGATATATGTGTTTTTCTTTATGAAGACTCGTATATTGTAATGCCTAAATCAAAGTGAAGGCATCTTGAATAGCTGTAACTATATTGTATGCTCTAATTAAAGGCTACCCCTCAAAATGAATCTACAAAAATAATTAAAGCATTATAACTCTCTCATTTATGTATATCTTTGTATACATTATTATTATTCATTTTGTTGGTTTTCACTACAATGTTGACATCACTATATTCCATTTAGGTTTTATTCAATGTGTGCTAGAAAGTGTTCATTCTACATGTTCATTAGATGTTCTAAATAAATCTTGAGGTTAGATGTTTTATATGACTTTGATGTCTTCCAAAACTACAAAAATGACCAAGACCATTTCTACAAATGTGGGTATGATCAAAGATGAGAAATAGGATAATATGCAGACATAATAATTTTGTGAGAACGATAGCAAGAATAGAATGTGCATGGTTTAATTTTTATGCCAATTTTTATATTTATGTGAAATTAAATGATATTTTTTAATAAAGTTAAAAAATTTATTCATAGGTCCATTATAAAATAGGTGAACATATAAACCAGTGATCAAAAAAGAAAGAAACTTTAGAACTAAAAGATCGTGGTCCTCGTTGACAATAACATTTAAATTATTAAGCATCATTTTGATGAATTTATGTTTGAATAGTAGTATTTATGAATATTCAATAGCTTAATTTTTTAATCAATCTTTAGATTCATTTCTTACATAATAGTTCAAAAAAATTATCTTATAAACATAAATTATATATTTAATACTTGTTATATTTTAATGATTAATAATATATTTTATATTTATTACATCTAAATGATATTTATTACAATTAAAAAGTGTTTTTAAATTTCACTATTAACAAAGTAAAATCTTCCAAAAACTTTGATTATATATTACCAGTAAAAAAATTAAATAATGTAAAAAAATAACTTAAACCTGGACAATTCCAATAAAACGATTATGGATTTTTGACATTCCTCGAAAAATCAAAAATTTGAACAGTTTTGACGTTCCTCCAAAAATTTCAGCCTAAAATAAAATCTTCATTATATTCTCGTCAAAGAGCTTAAATACGATTCGTCAAAAAAATCTAAGCTCTGAATCCTTTCACTGATTTAAAGAATCCAAAAAAATAAAAGATTTAATTAATTTGAAATTTGTACGTATCACTTTGCAAGTAATAGAAATAGCGATGTCAGAGAGCAACGCTCTTTTTTCACTTCAGATGACTGAGATTTATTTAATGTGCAAATCAGAAGGGTGAAGACAGCATATGGATAAAAGAAGAAGAATTAGTACGCATATGGATCAGATCAGTGAAAACATAACTGTAAATTTGTTTGATTAGAAGATCGAAACACTAAAGATAATATAGTTTTATTTAACGAGCAGATCAAAACATTTAAAGATAACATCGGAGAGCTTTTATTAGAATAGACAGTAATATAATGAGCCATCAACATAATAACTTACAGTTGGCTAATAACAATCAACTCTTAACAGACATTTTGTCTAGATACGATAGAGAATATATATATCCTCGTACTTGTTGCACTAATTCTGCACACTTATGAGAGTTCCAGCAGGATGACCGCCATTTCCCCCGCCACCAAATCCTCCACCACCTCCTACACCGCTGAAGCCACCACCTCCGCCATAGCCACCTCCACCTCCATAACCTCCTCCAAATCCTCCTCCTTTTCCAATCCCACCACCAATTCCCTTGCCTATCCCTCTTCCAATTGCGCCCCCATGGCCTCCTCCAATCCCACCACCAACACCTCCTCCCTTGCCAAACCCTCCACCCACTCCACCACCATATCCACCTCCAATTCCTCCACCCTTCCCTATTCCACCCCCATGACCACCTCCAATTCCTCCACCTTTTCCAATGCCACCTCCAATCCCTCCACCTTTACCAATTCCACCACCATATCCACCTCCACCCTTGCCATGTCCTCCTCCAATCCCTCCACCTTTACCGATTCCACCACCATGTCCACCTCCTATTCCTCCACCTTTTCCAATGCCACCGCCATATCCACCACCAATTCCACCACCCTTCCCTATTTCCCCACCATGTCCACCTCCAATTCCTCCGCCTTTTCCAATTCCACCTCCAGCTCCACCACCATGTCCCCCTCCAATCCCTCCTCCTTTACCAATCCCACCACCATGACCCCCTCCAATTCCTCCTCCCTTACCAATCCCACCACCAATTCTGCCACTGTGACCGCTTCCAATTCCTCCTCCCTTACCTATCCCACCACCAATTCCGCCACCGTGACCGCTTCCAATTCCTCCTCCCTTACCTATCCCACCACCAATTCCGCCACCAATTCCTCCTCCCTTACCTATCCCACCTCCAATTCCACCACCCTTGCCAATCCCACCTCCAAAACCACCGCCCTTGCCAATACCTCCACTTCCACCGAACCCCCCACCGCCACCCAACCCACCTCCACCACCTGCACCATATCCGCCACCTCCACCGCTTCCACCATATCCACCACCACCACCGATTCCACCTCCAAAGTTATCTTTCTCCGCAACTATAAAGAACCAAACAACAAAAATCAATAACAGACAAATAAAAACACTGAGAATCACAACCACATTAAACAGTTGGCCAAAATACTAGCATAAAATGCTTTCTTATCTGCATACCTTCCCGAGCAGGAATGTTCAATATGAATCCCAACAGTAGAACACTGAGCAACATCCCTTTCTTGCAAGCCATTATGCCCAACATAAGCTCATATAATGTACCCACCCTGCCTACATATTCGCCACGAGCAGCTATAAATAAGAAGAGAACATCGCCAGCTAAAGGCCCATGCGCCAAAAATCAAAGTAAAAACAATAATTGAACCAAAATTTATTGTATGTGTAACAGGGATATACGCGAGGACAAGGGAAAAAACGACTTCTTTTTTCTTTCTCTTTAAGGAAAGTAGATGAGATTCATAAATACTCCAAACTACCAAGGCACATTCACCAGTTCAATGAACGCCATATTGTATTTTGTTGAACTGCATATCTAATAAATGAATTTGTTTGATATCCAGAGCATTAATGGATTACTACCCGGACGTTTATTAATCTGCATAACAGCACATGAGCACGATGTGCAAAATGTCATAACACTGAGATGGTCATAATGCTGTGTGGGTGTGCCATTAATTCTCAATGACTGACAGTGATTTTACAAGCCACATCATTTACATCTGACTGCCCAATGTCAAACTTCTTCAATCTTTTTGTAAATCGTTGTTGTGAGTCATTAATTCATGAACCCCAGAGGCTTTCTGCCATTCTCATCAGCAAATTCTTACTTGACATATCTGTAAAAGTTGTCAAATGATGAAACTCATTTCGGGCAGGACTTATGACATTAACAAGTGGGTAAGAGTGATTAGGTTTGTTTGAAAATAATTTACATTGGGTAACATGTATTTTGATTATAGTCGAATGAAAACAACGTTCAAAATGTTTTTGATAGAGTTTTGAGTACCATAATTTTTTTCAGGCAAACACTAGAATTTGTAGGTTAATTTTTCACTTGAAGTTTCAAAATAGTGTAGTGATTCATCACAAGCATGGGATAATAAACATTGTTTTGCTCTTACCATCATACTTCTCCTATAGGTCTAACAATAGAAAATCTATGTGGAAGCTCAAATAACTCCCTACCAATATTGTAATGGTGAAATTTACCTACTATGAATGTAGCTTGAGAGGTTCAGGTAACTGAGGAGGCCAAGGTGGGACTTCAATATTGGGAATGTTGGGCACTCAGGGAGTATGCCTTGGAGCGGAATGGATCAAGGGTAGAATATTGAATGGAGGTGAGGACTTGGAGTTCCACAAAAGAGCCTAGCTTATGGGGGACACAAGGGGGGGACTTGATAGGACCAAGAAGTGTTGTGTGGGACACAACAATAGTCTAGTGGAGTGGATAAGGTTGCATTGGGTGCAAAGAGGAGTGCCAAGGGCACCAGAGTGAAGAAGATCTACGAGAAGGATCCACGTGCATTACCATTTTGTGGTGTGTGTAAGTCAAATTAGGTGTTGGACACTTGAGTACTGGAGGTATAGTCTAGGAACAAGAAAGGGCTTGTCCACAATGGGAGTCACGAGTAAGGTTTGTTAGGGTCGCATGAGGTTGGACCTTTGTTAGACAAAAAAATTATATTTGGGCATCACATTGATCTAGCACTGTGATAGTTGGTCTTAGAGATGTAAAAGGGAGTTTGGAACTCCTTTGATACTTAATGGAGTTGGTATCAAAGCATAAGAATGGGAGCAGTAGGGTTGCTCAAAGGCTAAAAGAAGAGCCAAGTTGAGGTGGCAGGGCTACCAAGTGGTCAAGAGGGATTGTGAAGGAAGGCTTCACTAGTGTAATGTTGAGTTGAGCTAGGGTGTATCAGGAGAAGGATATCAAAGTTGGGTTAGGGTGGTTTGCATTCAGAATGACGAAGCGAAGCCAGGGGCCTCATTCAATAGGTACAAGAGGTGCATGCAAACTAGGTGAACTACAGGGTGTGGTCATCGGGTAAAAGTACAAAGTTGTGTCACACTTCTTTTTTTTTAAAAGATCAACACTAATCCAACTTTTAAACTTGAATTACTAAAAAGTGACACGTACGTTTTGAATTTTGAAGTGATGTAAACTAATAAAATATTTATTTTTTAGTATATTTTATGGTTGTATATATATATATATATATATTTGAATATAGTTTTTTAAAAATTAACACTATAATTTAGATGCTGACAAATGAAGTTGCATGAGGCATCAATCTTTATATATTAATTTTTATTTTTTCTTTCAATTTTTTGTGTGTATTTATGACTTGAAATTTTAGTGCATGGATATATTTTCCCCAATTTTGATAAATATATTTTTCAATAAATATTAAAATGTGCACATATTAAAACATAGAAGTTTTTATTTGACGTCAACTTTCATATTATCTATTTATCTAAAATGGAAAAAAAATTATACCATCTTGATATAGATTCTTTTATCTAGTGCATCATATTTTTTTCAAATTTTTTTGATAAGTTTTACTATTATTCCTTGACATGGTGATCAACCTAATATTTTGTGTTGATAATCTACAAAAGGGTATTTTACATTTTTTTAAATTATTATTTACATGAGTAGAAGTTGTAAAAACATCAATTTTTCAAATAAATCTATTTTTTGGTAAATTTGCCTCGAAGTGGTGTTACGTATGCATTTAGCCAACAATTTTAGTTGGAAAAGTTATCGACATATATAACCTATCTAGAATGAATCTTACAAGATCATATGTTGGACCAAAATTGAGTTTTAGTTAAAAATACTTAAATTCACTTGTACTTTTACCCCCATCAAAGGTTTGGATAAGTTGGACTTGTTCACTAGGGAAATGTTGCAATTGAAATATAGCCAATATAGATATGGGATCAAAAGTTCAATCTGATGAGGGAGAAGGATAGTGTCTATGGCCAAGTTCTAGGGTGGTAGTAGTTTTTTGGCTGAAGTTGTTGGGTTTGATATTTCTACAGTATGGGATGTTAGGATCTGGAGATGCCTTGGAGGGTGGAATAGGACCCCTCCATTACATAATTATTCTATGAAGGATAGCTAGGTTCAATTATAATGAACTATGTTAAGTGGAAATCTTGTACGTCAGGAGCCTCAGTAGTTCATGTGAAGTGAAGAAGGTGAGGTGTGAGTCAGTGTTGAACTAGGTTCAGTATTGGGAATGGGTATGCCAAATAAGTTGGATACCAATTTGATGTAAGTGAGTTCCTACTAAGTCTACTCAAATGTGGGTGTCAAAGGGAGTGGTGCCCCAACCAAGTGGGAATTTGGTGCATTAATGCACGAGGTTGTAGATGTGAGCTCAAGTGGATCCCATCTTTGCACAACAGACTCTTGTTGGGAATTCAAATTGAATGAAGTCTAGGAGAGAAATGTGGATGTGGTGACTCATCTAAGGGATGCGGGAACACCTTGTAAGTCAAGAAGTTGATAGGGAAGTAGTGTTGTGGGTGTTGATTTGTGTCTTTGGTCGAATGCAATTTCAATTGCAACAAAAGGGACTCGAGAAGTCTTGGCATTATCAAGGTTGTAGAGTTTAGGGACCAAGTATCTTGGAGTAGTGTATTGCAGGAGCATGTAACACCAGTGAGAGTGTGAGGTGAATGGGACCATGTATGGGACATTAGATCTGAGACAAAATTGAAAGAGGTAAGTGAGGCCCAAATTTTGGAACTAAGATGGGGCTAAGTCGCAAGGAAAATAATGACTTGTGTCTTTCCCACATTGGATGTGGATTGCTTAGAGAAGTAGAACTTCAAGGAAGTCAAGCTGATAGGGTGACAAGTCATATTGGTAGTTGAGGGTAGGCCAAGAGAGAGTGTCATGAGATCAGAAAACCATTGGGAGAAGAGTCTTGGAGACTTAGATAGCGGTGCTTGTTAAGGAATTAGCAAGGTACCTGCATGTGGTATATTTGGAGGTGATGCTAAAACATAAAGATTGTGGGAAGAACCAAGTTGATGAAGTAGATGTTGGTGAAACAAAGCATGGTAAAGGAATTAGACATAGGAGATAGGTTTGTAGATAGATATTGGTTCTTTCTTTAGGTTGCAATGTTGAAAGAAATAGTGGGTGTTGGGCATGCCACGAGATAGTGTAACAAGAAAGCAAAGTAACACAACAGATTGAGGTTGGAAAATCGAGTGTGAATGATGTAAATCTAGAGTTGGGTATCTTTAGGGAAGTGCACCAAGGCAAACTCAAGGTGAGTTAGTGAGTACACCAATATGGGGGAAAAGAGCTATGATGAAGTATCAAGTGATCATTGGACATAAGAAGTGTATTGTTGGGCATAAGTTGTAAGACGGGATTTGGTGCAAGGAATGCCTTGAGGTTAGTCTTCTAGGTTGAGTTGGGGGTGGGAAGAGGTATTGGGTGTGCCATGAGATTAGTCAATAGGCAAACAAAGTGATGCACCTTAAGGAATTAGCAAAGAGAAGGTTGAAAATGTGAACTTGGGAAGTCAAAAGAGGTATGTTAGTCAGTGGAGGTCAGGTCTTTGAGGTGGATAGGTACAGTGAGCTTGCACAACAAGGATTGTGGAAAACAGGTCTTTCAATGGATGCAAGATTGGATTCTTGGACAGAAGAAGTCGGAAGACAAGAGTGGTATATTTGAGGATGCCCCAAGTGAAGAGAAAAGATGGTGTGTTGTTCATGTTAGTGTGGTAGATGTGTATCGGATCTAGGAAATTGGGATGGCTAAGAGTTTGGGTGCTAAGTTGGTTGTGTGATGGTAAGGCATGCCTTGTACTAGGACAACTTGGACTCGAAGGAAAGGTGAAGATGCAGTCACCATGGTTTTCATGGATAGAGGGCCAACAGTTTCATCTAGGATGGACTAATTTAATAAAAGGTGCCAAGGGAAAGGCTCTTGAAGGATGAAGAATCAATTGAGTGTTTCAAAGAAGTTAGGGGAAGTCGAGTGATAGGATCTCTCATAGGCCAATTCACAAAGAGTGAGATCCAAGTTGGTAACACTATGGATGGTTTTTCCAGAAGTAGGAGTTGGTGGCTATCAAAAAGAGTTGATTCACCATGGGAGAAAGGAATCATAGGTAGTCTTGGGCATTGAGGTTAGGAGATTGGTGTTGATGCCAAGTTGAGTTAAGTTGGGTTTGTATTCATGGAGTTTTGGTGTAGTTGTGTTGGTGCTATACATGGATTCATAGTGATGCAAAAGTATTATAGTGGATGCAGCTTATCAAGGGTTCATGGATGCAGTACTCAAAGGTCTATCAGGGATGGACAGCTCAGTGGGTAAGTCAAGACAAAGTTCTTGCAATGGTTGGTGTGTTAGGGACAAGCAACATGGATTAGGGCAATGAGTTGGACTCATGGTCGGCAAGGACAATTCAAGGGTGGGACTCTTGTAAATGGTTGTAGTGTTTGGAGTAGAAGTTTGGATGCAGGGCATTGATCTATGGATCCCTCCAATAGGTCTTCTTTAATGAAGTGGGTAATGATGCTCTAAACCGAATGGATCAATGTCGAGGGTGTAACCTATTTTGGAATGGGGGAGGATGTAAGGGTACTTGAGCCCATAGGATGGGTACTCCAAGTTAAAACCAAGGTCTTGAGGAGCAAGACCAAAGTAAGTTCTTGGGGTTAGCTCCAAAAGTGGACCAAGGCATCCCAAATTAGAGTGGTAGGGTGTTGTAGGGGTTGAAACTAGGTACTCCAATAAAGGTACTAGTTTGGACTCAAGAGTGGAACAAGGCATTCCAAACTTGGTGCATAGGGTGTTCCAACAAGGGTACCAATAGGGTGATCCAGTAATGCGCCAAGGGTGCACTAGGGTGCACCAAGGTCGATATGGGACCTAAAACAAGGACAGTGATAAGGTCAGTAGGATGTTCCAACAAAGTTGGACCTGGAGTCCAAAGTTGTGAAAAGGAGTTGAAGTAAGCATCTTGAAGGAAAATTTTGGAGGTCTTAGAAAGGCTTGGGGAGTTGGACTTGACCATACTAAACATCGGTATAGTGTCCCAAAACTAAAAGTTGGGTATTGTGGGCCAAACCAAAAATTGGAATGGTTGGACCAGCTAGGGCATCAACCTACAACTACCTTAGAATCAACTAAATAACTTATATATGGGGATAGTGTTGGTTGAAGTAGACAAGTTCCAAGAGTTCACATAGGCATCTAACGATACTGGGAGCCAATGGGATATCCAAGGACACCTCCCCTAGGGATGAAGAAGAGTAATCTCGCCACTTGAGCATGAGGTAAGCTAGGTTTTCTACATGGATTTTAGGAGTGAAGAAGAGTCACTCCACCTTATTAAAAGGTGGTGAGGTTTACTGGTGGATGCATAGATGGATTCCTAATATTAGTGAAGTGAAGTAACTGATCCAATGTGGAGGATGACTCTCGAGGATTTTTCCAAGACCCAAAACTAGTGAAACGGAGTAAACAATCCCTACATTGTGGGGAGATGGCCAACACGAGGGTTGTCTATGTTGGAAGGTTGCAACTCAAGATTTGGGTGAGCTATGTGGGTGTCGGATGTGAAACCAGGTATCCATGTCAATAGATTGAGAGGGATGATGTATTGGGTGCACCCCTAGGTTTCCTTGAAGATTCATATGTTGCATTGGGGTCAAGGATCCCAAGTCCCTTAGAATTGTGGGGTAGGATGGAATTGAGTATAGGGTCCCAAGTGAGTGATTATATTGGATCCATGCAATGAGGCAAGTTCGAAGAGGTAACTAAAGTAAGTCAATGGATCTTGGTTTTGGATGTGTGCATGGAGTTGGTCAAAATGCATGGGATGCATGAGGAACTGGGTTCACCAACAGGGTCATGTAGACAAGGGTTTGTATCCAATCCAAGGAGAGCTTGTAGATATGGACAAGGAGCTAGCTCAAGGAATCTAGTTGTCCCATGGAGGAATGTGACTTGAGAGGTTCGGGAAACTAAGGAGGTTAAGGTGGGATTCCAATACTAGGAATGTTGGGCATGCACTAGGTGTATTCAAAAGTGAGTAAATGAGTTAAGGTGGATACAAGGATTCTAATCTATCTCTAGTTCAAGAATCTTGGCTTGGTTACTCAAGGAGTATTCAATGAATTGGAATGGATTGAGGGTGCAATACCAGATGGAGGTGAGAGGTTGGAGTTCCACAAAGAGCCTGTCTTATGGGGAACATAAGGACAATAAATTTTTAGGAACAAGAAGTGTTGTGCAAGGAACAATAGTAATCCAATGGAGTGGACAAGGTTGCATTGGCTACAAGGAGTTTCAGGGGCACTGGAGTGAAGGAGATCCACAAGAAGGATCTGCATACACTACCATTCTGCAGTGTGTGTGTGAAGTCAAGTCAAGTGTTGGAAATTTGAGAGCATTGGAGGTGTAGTTTGGGAACAAGAAATGGCTTGTCCGCAATGGGAGTCATGAGTAAGGTTTTCTTATGCCGCATGAGGTTGGACCATTGTTGGATAAAAAAGTGCATTTGGGAATCACACCGATCTATCCCTATGAAAATATACCAATATAGTAATGGTGAAATTTACCTACCGTGTCAATTTCCATTTATATTTAGGATCATTTTGATGGTATGAAATGACTTAGCAACTATATATTAATAAATAATGTATTATGGTATAAAGTGGTTCTTTTTATTGATTTGGTAAATTTGAGGTATTTTTTGCTACTACAACAATGTTGTGATTTGATCAGGTCATACTACATCTTTATCGTGATTTTATTTAATATAATTAATATTTATTATAAATATTGTTCTTTATATTAAGATTATTTTTTTAATTTAGTTGTTATTGTTTATATATTTTAGGTCAATTTCATGAGTATGGTATCAATTTTATATTTATGGATTTAATTTATGAAATTTCAAAAAAAACTAAATTAAATTTTAGAAGAATTTTATCAATTTATTTCCTATTTGAAGTTGGTTTACTACGCGTTTAGTATGATTTGTTGCTATATATTTATCTTTAAAAGTATTCAATTGTAGTCTTTTGCACATACTTTTGTATATAGATTTTATTGGAAGTCTTTTATATGTAAGGAAGAGAATGGTAGGAGACTTTGATTGGAGCACCTAAAAAATACTCTACTTCCACATCACATCATTCCTAGAGCACCTATATGCCTAAAAAAAATTCCTTAATTATTTTCACAACCATAAAGTTTATCGTATCAAGTGGGTTGACCTACGAGAACAAAGGTAAAATGCTTGATATTCTTATTCATGCATAGTAGGAAAATTAATACATGAAGAGTTACAAGTATTTCAATCGTAACAATTTAACCAACATGACCATTGTCTAATATGAAACAATGTAACTACACTAACATTCCTCCACATTACATTGTTCTTGCAAATGTGCCCCTGAAACCTCAAATTTCACCTTTCCAAGAAACCCCCCTTAAAATTTACATCCAACACAACAAAAATGATAATTTTAAAACAAATAAATACATATCCTTTAGTATATTTTTCTTTGAAGAAAAAAATCTTGAATCAAGTGGAACTCCAGTAAGTTGCCTCGTAACCTTCAGAAGGGTGTAACTTTTGAGTTGAATTCTTGAGTTCTTGGATTACCACCTCCCAAAACTCTTGAATCACATATCCCTCAAATTATTGAACAATAATACATTGCTCCATCAAGTTGTCTCATGACCTTCAAAAGAGTATAATTCCCAATATCACAACTCTCAAGCTATCTTGACAACAATCCATATTGAGTTCCCCAGATCTTTCTTGTCTTCAAAAGAAAAACTTCACAATATATGCATTTTTAGTTCTATCAACATAAAAATGAAAGAAAAAACATATGCTTCTAATGCAAAGCTTTGGCTCCAAGAGATAAGTTGACTTGAGATGATGGAAAAACCTCCATCCTCCAATTCCTCCGACCTCCAGTTGGACCCTTTAGATATTAATGACCAAATACAATATTAATGGCTTTGAATGCATTATTGGGGGTGTCAAATTTAACCAATAATGTACCTATTACAATAAAAAACCTTTAATGTGTCTAGAATGACCATTACCTTTGTCTCATCATAATCCTTTAGCCTAGTGAGCATTAATTCCCCTCATTTTGTCTTATATGGAATCATTCCTCTAATTGTTCTCCTTATTTCAAGAAATCCAACTATATCCTTAATAAAAACTTAAGATTTATGAATTTTCAAATAATTATATAACAACACTTTCATTAAATTCAAAAACTCAATCATTACACGCTTTTCATAAAAACATTTGACTCAAATAAAATAAAATAAATTAGCATTTCCTTAAATTATTTCACCAAATCAAACTACCAATATTATTTTCTAGCCTCTCCTTGTACTCAAAATTCTATGCAAATTTTTCCTTCAAAACAATTATCTTATATAGGTTGGTAGAATTAACTTACTTTGACAATCGATTGGTGATTTGCGATCAATTTACAAACATTTTTTTGGCTTTCATCAAAAAATCAAATAAAAGCCAAAGGAGTTACTTGGCCTGCATGTGGTAATATTTTATCGTTTTCTTCACCTATCAACATGGTGTGAGACACAACTTTATATGAGGAAAATTTGAGCTATCATTGTGCAAACACAACTTGATATGAGGAAGATTTGAATTATCAACGTGCAAAAAACAATGTAACTCAGTTATTTTAGTGATGATAATTTCAAAATTCATGATGCCACAACAATCAAAAACGTCATAGGGAAAAAACAATAATATTATTCACATGTATTCTTTCATTGATATGCTCTTGTTCTAAGAATAATTTCTTATGAATACAACTCATAAGAACTTGAAGATTCTCTGATACCATTATGAAAGGTAAAATTCTTGATATACTCATTCATGCACAATAGGTGAATTAATATAGGAAACAATTTAATTATGTTAACACATAAACACTACCAAGCCTTTGTTGGCATATGTAATTTTTCCTAACTATTAAATAAAATAAGAGATAAGGATAAAAAGGAAAATTATTAAATGTTTGAACTACTCAGTCTGGGATCTAAAATTATTTTTGAAATTTCTAAAGATTTCTATAAATAAAAGCATTTGTAAACTTATTTGAAAAGAAATCAAAATACAAATATTTTCTTGTACAATAGCACATTGAGTTGTTTGTTTTTGTATATCTCATCTTTATCGACCTACAACCTTGACATTCAATGAAACGTAGAGAATCAACGTAATCAAAAATCGAGAATACACATTATCCTAGATTGAGTTTATGGGCTATAGATTACAATTGCATCTACAAACTCAATCCAATTTCTATATTCAACCCACATTAGAGTTAGAAAATTATTATGACTTTAAGGCAAATTGCAAGTAAAGAGGAACAATTTCTAGTCCTTTTATGCACCAATTATAAATCACCACTACTCTATGTATGTCAAAAGTGTTAGGTGTTGGCATTGCACACATGTGGCTTTGCATATGGCTATATCACTCATGCACACATGAGCAGTGAAGGGGAAATTTTAGAGGACTACATTAATTACAAAGGAAGAGTATCTTGAATGTATTAACAACTTTTATTAGATTAGTTATGGTGAGTGATATTTTACTCTCTTCATGATGGAGTGTTTGATGTAGGATGGGGATATTAGGGCATTGCATGGTACCTAATGGTAGTATGGGTATTTTCTTGAAAATATCTATGAGGTGTGGTCGTTATTCTTATGTAAATGTTCATAGTGGTATCTCATATGGTGACAATTTCTTGACCAATATTCTCTAGGAAGTTATAAAGGAAAATATTATCAACCTCAAATAATGCCTCAAGCTATGCTAGTTCAAATATAAGTGTTGGAAAGAGAGCCATGTAGTAAAACAAGCAAGAGATTGAGACAATTTCAAGAGATTCAAGAGAAATACCATGAGACAATAGAAAAGATGAGGGTAGATAATTTAGAGTGTTGCAAGAGGGCTACTACTAAGAGGATTGAGGATATTGAGATGTTTAAGAATCCAACACTAGAATAACATTTAGTTATGATTGAGTATGTTAAGAGGGTTTATATTGAGGATGCTATGAAAAATTGAGAATATCGTGAGTATTCAAAGTTCTAGGATTATGTAATAAGACTAATGTTTGTCTTCGTAAAACTCGTGAGGGGAGGATTATGTCCCTAGAAATGGTTGTCCAAAAGACTTTTAAGGAGAGGTTTGTTAATATTGAGGAAAAACTTAGTAATATTTTGAATTATTTGAATACTATGGTTAACATTAGCAATAATTCCTTTAAATCTTCTGCTAAGGGCCTCTCTGTTTTAAATGAGAAAGCCATAAAATGGCCTAGAAATTCATTGAATCTAGGTGAACATGAGAAGGTCATTGAGGATTTCAACCATATTAATTTGGTGGAGAAGACTGAGGAAATTGGCCTTGATGTTGACAAGAATTTGGATGTTGGCCCGTGTTTGAGAATAAGAAGCAAGACCAAGAAAAGGGCCACTATTTTGTTTGAGGAGCTCAAGGATGTGGTTGAAGTGCACGAGGGGGTCATTGAGTAAAATATGGTCTCGGTCAATGTTCTTGAGAAAATGTTATAGATTTTTTGTTGCTTTTGTTCTGTCAACCTTTTTGTTGATGTTTTTGTTGTTGGGTTGTTGACAGGTTTCTTGGTTTTATCTTTTGTCAGCTTTTTGGTTTTATTGGGCTGCAGGCTTTATTTTTTTAGTCTTTCTTGCAACTTCTCTCTGTTGCAAAGGGTTTTGGGGCCCCTTCAAAACCTATTTTTCCTAATCAAAAACAAGCCTAATGTTTTTCCCAATTGAATTTAACTATGTTTTAACCCACATGTGAACAGTTTTTATTTACCAACATAAAGCAATATTTTGTTTTTTCTTTTCTAATTCAATAACAAGATGCACATTTTAAATAATCGCATTTCAAACTTCCATTGCATTTATAAAGTTACATTACATGATCCAAGTAACAATCTCATATTACATAATCCCATGTGTAATGATAACATTTTTCCAATTACAATATTTGTAAAGATAGAGATACATGAATACATACATAGCTTCTAAGAGCTTAATGAAACAGAGATACAAATGGTATAGATGTCCTTGCTAGCATACATCCTAAAATTTTGATTTCCAACTATATGAAGGAGAGACTCACTCAAGCACTTTTCCAACCACGAACTTACTACAGTCCCCTGCATATCTTCCTAATCGGTAAGATGGCCCTACCCTTTAACGAAGAGTTTGGGTTGGTAACCTCATAATACTGGCCTCCCTGAGCATGGTTTTGTGACCTACATAAATAGATCTACCATATAGAGTAAAATTTCCTACATCTATAGTATTCCTTACCTAGTACAGAAACCTCGCTCATAGTGAACTAACAAGTGTAAACAATGGATACTTACACTACTTTGGCCAAAGTTTTGATATAATCATTCACTTGTAAGTGAAGTTGTATGTTCACCCACCCCTTAGATAGATTTTGTATTTGACCATTCATACTCTTTAATTATAACATGATTTCATCTTAAAAGGTAATGACATAACTAAGTGACCAACTAGGTTACTCCCATCCACAAATTATCCTAACCCCAGGAACAACCAAGTTAACCACCCATGTTCAAAAATGACAATATAACACTTGAATGTAATATCATTTCCCATATCTCATGATCCATTCCAAAAGTACAATCTCAACATTAAATGACTCCATTTCAAAAGTATAATCTCAACAATCAAATGTTCAACCTAACCATATAGGTTAATCCCAACATATAGATTCAATCAAAAATAATGCAACAATCAAGTGAAAAATCAGACCAAATAGGTTAATCCCAACCTATGGCTTCAATCAAAAGTAATGCAACAATCAAGTGAACACAAAAATCATCAAACCTCTTTTTCAATATGCTTCAAATATTCACATGCTTACAATGTTGACTACATTCATATCTAATCTAGAGGTCTTTATCATCTTGAGAGGAGTTTTTGCTTCTGCACCTATAAGTCCTCTTCATATTATGGCTTTGGTTTGTTGGAACGTAAGTCCTCTTCTAGAATTATGTGATTAGGAATAGACTCTTAGACATAAATAAGAAAATAGAATAATCAAAAAATACATTTTTCAACCCTATTGTTGAATATCATTATAGCAATCAAGTATACACCCTAACCCTAGGGAAAAGCCTCTCTTCCTACTTTCAAGGAAATAGGAGTAACCATTCAAGGATAAACTACCAACATGGTTTGCACAACATCATATCTTATCAATGAAGACATAATTCATCTAACTTTATAATGAAAACCCATGTATTACTAACATCTTAATTCATGCAAGGAAAATAGGTAATCATGCATGTCATCATATACATATACCTTCTAGATAGTTGATTATAACTATGTCATATAAATACAATAATCATAATAATTATATTGGTATCATACTAGCAACGTATTTCCATTCTATCCATATGCACAAGCTTTCTTAACAACTAAACAATTATAACTTGCTCAAGCACTTGCATTCATAAAAAAATATGATTTCAACATAAGAAGAATAGAGAACTAAAATCAACATGCCTAGAATTATAGCTCCCAACAAAGAAACTACCTTCTAAGCTTAATTCCCACAATCACACTTGTTGCTCCTTCTATGTTCAACCCATCTCCAATTCTAGCCTCACACAAAACTCAAACTACAAATTCTGAAAACAATCTCTCCTTCCTCACTAATGCACTCAACAACTTATTTGCACTGAAAACTACAATGATGATTCTCAAAGAATGAATGTAGATGAATGAATAAGAATGAATCAGAATAACCAAAAGGTAAAGAATCTACCTCTATTTATACTAAAATTTGAGAAACTCATTTCTACTATAGAGTAGGGGGACCAACCACACCAAGGATCCAGTTCACAGAGAGCTGAGAGCAGAGGGTTGCCCTAAACTACCTCAAGTTGGATAAGAATTCTAAGTCAAGGATAGAGAATGAAGAGCACTCTCAAGTGATTATGTCACTCTACTAATGTAAATGTTTGGATAAGGCTAAATGAGCTGGTTTATGGAACCTAAAATATACCTTAGACAACTCTTTTCCCAAGGACGAAAGTGTTAGTCATGGACAACAACGTGGCACATTGGCATCTCTCTAGGGCACTGGCGTTTGTATGGCCAAAAAGTGAAAAAGTATAGGATGAAATATAGAAAAACCTACTAATGGTCTAGCCAATGAATTTTAACGTACTAATCAGAATGATAAATAAAAGAAAATGAGAAATGACTATAGATATGATATAGAAGATGATGAAAACAATGGTAATGAAGATAAACTCATTAAGAGTTCAGTTCGCCAACAAGCTCCACACGCGCGTACACTTACACATAGCTAAGAGAGAAAAAAATTTGGGGTTGTATAGGGTTTTTCCTCAATCAAACCCTCGCTTTGGTGTTTCCACCTCCATGGACAACCAGATAGATAAAGAGAAGTAGAAATACGATAAAGGAAATGTTGGAAAGGAGAGTGTCAAACACAATGCTAATCTATCAAACCACAAAAAAAGAAGGATAGTGAAGCAATACCACCTCCACCCAAAGGAACTCAAGGCTAATGAAGGAAGAATGCAATATTATGCTCCTGAAAAAGTTGACATGGCCACAGTGGTGACAAAGGAGGTCTCGCAAGACACCAAAATCGTAACTTTTATGGTAGCACAACAAGTTCTTAGTGAAGTTGATGGAATAACAAACTACTGAGTAATGCTCAAGAGATCAAGATAATGCGTAGAATTGTCAAAGAGATTGTCTAAGAGATGCTAAAGAGATGAATTGATAGTGAAAAATATCCATTTGAAGAAGAAAAGAAAGGGAAAGAGTTGTTCTTGGGTCGGTTGGTCAATGCAGAGGCATTACGCTCCATCCCCAATGGGGAAACAAACATCCCTGCATATTCAAGAGGTAGCAATTTGTCAAGCATGGTAGTGCACCACACAGACATTTGCACATTGTGTGCATGTGCCCGATAGAAATTTCCCCACCAACACACAAGACAAGCACCAAGTGAATGCATTGCAGATAGGTGATGTGGAATTTCTTAGTCAGGTTTTATTTTTCTAAAGTAGGGGGTGTAAAAGGGGAATTTTTGAGAGGGGTTCAAATTCACTCCTATACATTTTTCCCCCACTTTAGCGAGCATGAGTGTCAATGAATGTTCGGTAAAGTAGATCGAAGAGTTTAGAAATATATACTTGAATTCTCGAGGAAGCAAACCGCAAACTAGCGAGCTTGAAAGCGCGAGGCAAGAAAATAACTCCATAGGTACTCTCTCTCCTGAGGAGGTTTGAACAAAGGACTCTGTAGATCCTTAGAAGTATAGAGTTGAGCAAAGTGCATCGAAGGCCCTCAGACCAACAATGGAAAAATCTTGTAGGATGCAAGTGCTTCACATGCCCTTGAAGCTGCAAAGAAGGTGCCCTCGGGTACTCTCTCTTGAAGGAATCCTAAAGTAAGGTACTCTACAGAATCAAATTGGCAAGCAACTTCACAGGCGCACCTACAAAGCAACAAGTTAATCCTTAGATAAAACATGTTAGAAAAAAAAAAGCAACCACTCAGGTAGATAAGCAAGCAGATAGTCACCCAGATGGTCAAAATTTGAAGGAAGAGCTTTCAATGGGGTCCCTCGGGAACCCTTCAAAAGGAGAGGGGTTGACTCAAGGGACGCTCAATTTGAAAGTGAGAATTTTTCACAAATCAATTCGGCATCAAGGAATCCTTTTGAAAGATGTTCACTTCATCAAAGAATTTGAAAGGAAGAAGGTCCCCTCGCAAGGGGAAGCTCAAACTTCACCCACAGGAGAAGGCACTCCCTCCTTGGAGAAAGGTTTTTCAAATTCTTTCTTTGCGAACCTATGATGAAGGAAAAATATTTTGCTAGGGGCCCTTGGTGAGGAATGTGATTTTTTGAAAAATGTTTTGAAGGGATTTTCGAGAAAAGATGCATTTTCCACCTAATACATTTTCTAAAATTCGAAGTGACATGACAGCCCCCCCTTAGGAAGGTGCATGTTGAGTATAGAGACACATGGCATCCTAAGGAGAGAAAAGAAAGAATGAAAAAAGTGATTTTGTGGCCCATGAAACATATCGATATGTAACCATGGTAATGTTGTCACACACATGAGGGACAAGAATTGAGCACCACAACATCACAAAACAAGCACGAAAGATAAGAGAACAAACATATAAGTCAAAACTACAATATTATGAACAACGGATAGGGGTGGTTTGATATTTCAGGATTAAAGTTGCTCATAAATATAAATAAATATATATAATAGTATATTAATGAATTTTCATCAACCCCCTACTATATTAGAGCATATGAATTATGCACAAGAAGACAAAATAAATAAAAATAAAAATTGGGTCAACATGGAAGGGAAGCCTAAATTCCCCCAACAGTACTTTGCATCATCCCTAATTATCAAAAATCAACACATATAATAGAGGAAGTTGTACGACACATAAAAACTCATGTATCCAAGCACCTACGAGGGTGACAAGGGTCATTTAGGAACATATAACATAAGCACAGGGTAACACAAACACACACCCACACAATCTACTCTACAGATAAAGAAGAGGCACCCCCTAGTCTTCATCAACCAAGAGGTCACCAACCTCCCAATCTAGATCATTATATGGGGAAGGCAAGAAAGCCTGCAAGGACAAAATATCAAGGGGGTAACCCTCTGACCCCCCACAACAAGAGCCAAGGAAGGAGACCCCTTGAGGTCTTCTCCGCTCAGTTCTTGTAGGGTGAAGGTTAGTGACTTTAAGAAGATCACTGAAAGGGTCGGGACCTCATCCAAAGAATTAAACATGCACTTCACAAGAGTGCCATGTGTTAAATCAACAGGTGAGGGAGGCAGCACCCGAGATTCATTACTAGGCTCACCGAGTGACTCAAGAGTACTGACACACTCCAGGGAAGTCAAGACTTCCTCCATCACTAAGACAGCACATGCTAATACAAAACCACCCTCCAAAGAAGGTGAACCCCTCTTTCGACCCCCATTACTAGCAAGGTCATGTTCCATCTTTTGGTTTGTTGTAGGATGCGAGATCCCCATGGACAAGGCAGAAGGCACAGAGGAAGAGGAAAAGACTATGGTGGACACTACTAAGGTGTTCAGCATGTCCATGGGCTTTGAGAATAGTGGGATGTTTGGGAGGGACATGAGGAGGGGCGACTCAACTGAAGGAGCAATAAACACATACACCCTTTTTGAGTTAGGGATATTTACACTCGCAGTAGGAGCCAGAAGAAGCACTGAAGTTGACGGAACTAAAGTAGAGGGGATGGGAGAGGAATATGTAGCAGAAGGTTCTAGAGAAGAAACTGTCGACTCCCCCTCCTTCCTCTATAGAGTAGCCTACTCAATGGACAAAGCCTTTCGCTAACACTTACACTCGCACGCAAGGCAGTTCTTGTGACTCTGAGAGATAGAGGCATGAAGATGATATGGAATGGAGGACTCCTGCTTGGCCATTAGAGTGTCCATCACGGTCGTTTCCAATGGATGGAGGGATTCCTAGATGGGAATAGGAGGGAGAGGCTAAGAAGAGATTGGAAAAATATCAAGGGGAGTCAACTCTAACGCCTCAGTGACAGGCTTCTTCCCATTCACCGTCTTAGGGGCGAGAGTAGTAAGAGGTCGTGGAGGCCGAGACATGGATGACTCCCTACAAGGACTCTTCCCCTTACTATACAAAGTGGGCCAAGGACCCCAAGGTAAGATAGGAAGGTCGAATACCTAAATCTTAGCTTTGCGCCAAGCAGGTACCATCAGAATCCTTATGCGAAAACTAGGAGTAGTAACCAAAATTTATCCTTTTCGAAGGAGGGCAGAGGTGATGCCCTGACCATGAGTAGGCTTCTCCTTTCCCTTCTGAGAGGAGGAGGTTGCTTGTGACAACACCATCGGGTGAGTCACTTTCGGTTGTCCTTTGCCCCCGATTTTATACTTCAGGTAGTTTCAGTAAAGTAAGTTTGTTCTAGGAGGGAGCGAACCAACTAGGGTAGGCCAGAAGTGATCCAAAGAATAACCCCCATGGGATACCAATGGGTGATATCAAATTTCATGCACGACATGCATGACACTCTCATGGGAGAACTTTAAACATTTGTGGATGATGAAAGTGATTTCGTTCATGGAAGATAGTCATGGGATGCCCAACTTCACCCTAAACAGATCAGATTCTAGAATGACATTGAAAGTTGTATCCACAACCCTAGGTCCAACTAGGACGGAAAGAGTTATAGAGCCATATGGCATAAGAGAGATAGCATCATGTGTACGTATAATAGATTTTTTTTCTCGTATTCCTCCCTCTATAATGAGTTCAACCATAATTCCTCCTCTATAATAACATTCACCTGACTCACAGGGTCAATTAGGACCCCTGTCATAATGTTTCCATTGAGGCAAGCAGGAATGTATAGGGGAGAGGGCTTGTTATTTAGAGGCAAGTCCTGCGAGGTGGAAGTCACATCTGGTGAACCAGTCGTATGCTATGGGAGAGGAGTAATCAAAACCATATTAACATATGTCGAAGTCTTGAGACAAGCTTCAAAAGGGTCAATAATCAAGTTCACAAAGTGAGATAAAAATGGGTCTGTATAAATCTACAACTCGCTATTGGCGTTTGTTGTTAATTTTTTTGTATTTTATTTCTTCCCAGCTAGACAAATGGTACCGTCATCGATGCAATCCTATATCTCATGACACATGCACATGCAACACTCGGTATCATGCTCATTGACATGATGGTACTGACGAAAATCATTCCCATCATACGAATCAGTATAAGGCTCCTTCAAAGGTCAGGGATTTTTGAAAGTTATGATCTTATCCTTTAATAAATTTTGCAGAATAGAAGAATAAGATTCAACTAACTTTGTAAAAAAATTATTGTGTCTGAGGTTGTGATCATTAGTCGTGACAACTACATTTACAACAGCTTTTCCTTTTCTTAATATAGACAAGATAGATTTTCTTTTAGAATGGGAGTGTGACGAAGATCCCCCAACATGAACCACCATTTGTTGATAATAATGCAATGTGGAACACAAATGTGCAAAAGAAGGGTATTTCATTAGGGGGAGCTTCTCTTATTAGGATCACTGTAGGCTCCCTATGAATACCTTTTGCACATCTAAGTCAAGAAATGGGTATGAAATTTGTGAAAAGAGCGCTTGGTATCATGCTATAAAGTCAGTTATCTTCTTGTGTTCTCCCTTCTTACATCAGACAAGATCCAAGAAGGTCATCTTCAAACTGATGTTTTCCTAGAACTGATGGAGAAACTAATTTATGAGCTAGTCAAATGAGAATATAGAATTATCAGGCAAAGAATAGTACAACTCAACTTTTGTGTCCTTGAGAGATCAAGGAAATATTTTCTCCATTAGGGAATTGTGATGGAAGAAACTTGTGCACATAGCATTAAAGGATGATACATGTGTCTACGGATCTCCCTTACCACCATACTTTTTGAATTTAGGAATCTCCATTCCTTTGGGGAAAGTAGTGCTCAAAATCGTTACCAACAATGGGCTATGTTAGAAAAAATATTGGTAGATAGGTTGGGTGGAGGCCTAGGAAAGGCTCGCCTACTAGTTTTGCATCTGACCCATGTTTTGAAGAAGAGCATTCAAGACAAGGTCAGATGATGACAAAGGCCCAGTGGAACCTCCCCTAGAACTCCTACCACTAGAACCACCTCTGGAGCCACCACCATGACCACCACCAAAGCCACCACCGAAACCACTAGTGTGACCTTCGTTGGAGCCACCGCTATGACTTCCACCAGAGACACTATCGTCAGCACCGCCTGAGCTAGCACTACCAGTTCCACCACTGCTACCAAAGCCACCACCACTCATCCCACCAAATCCCCCACCATCAAGGGTAGTAGGGGGGTGAAACTGAAACCAAGGGGTATCCTACTCGCCTTGACAGTGTTAGGCTTTTGAGAAGTAGAGGAAACACTAATCAAGGGGCCCATTTCAGCCATGCACACAAACATGGTAGGCATGAGGACACCTATTTATCGTTCATAGGTATCAAGCACCTCCCCTCACGTAGTACCCAATCTAGTGCTATATGAATGGATGTATGCTTTGGTTAGATCAATGAAGCTGCATAAAAACTATATACCTATTTGATCCTTTCCTAACATATGTGTATCTCACCTTGCTAGCAAGCCTAGAGGCTCTCACCATATTTGATGTTTTCTCCAAATGATTCACTAGGTCTAATAACCTCTTATCTAGTGCCAAAATATTTTTTGCATGAATATGCATAGCGTCATCTTCATCTATGGTTGAGGTCGTAGGGGACACTAGAGGAGTGAGAGCACAAGTGGTCTCATCTATGAAACCCATCTCATTTGTAAAGCCTATGGAAAATCTAGTAGTAAAACCAAAAGAGACCTTCATCTTTTCCATTTGAAAGTGTCATAGACTTCTCTTAACAACATACCTGGAGGTTGTACACTAGGTGATGCTCATAAACCCTCACAACAACCAAGTCTAATCTGGTTGTCGAGTGTGCGGGATAAAGTTTAGGCATGAAGAAATGGATAGATGTTGTTCAAGTCGAGTTCGCCAAAATGTAGAGTAGGGGGACCAACCACACCAAGGCTCCAAGTCACAGAGAGCCTAGAGCGAAGGGTTTCCCTAAACTACCTCAAGTTGGATAAGCGTTTTAGGTCAAGGATAGAGAATGAAGAGCGCTCTCAAGTGTTTATGTTACTCTACTTATCTGAATGTTTGGATGAGGCTAAATGAGTTGGTTTTTGGAACCTAAACCATACCCCAAACAACTCTTTGCCTAAGGACAATAGTGTTGGTCAGAGACAACAAGGTGACACGCTGGCATATCTCTAAGGCGTTGGCATTCGTACAACCAAAAAGTGTAAAAGTATAGAATGAAATGTAGAAAAACCTACTAATGGTCTAGCCAATGAATTTTAATGTACTACATTTAATGATAAATAAAATAAAACAAGAAATGACTATAGAGATTATAAAGAAGATGACAAAAATGAAGGTAACGAAGATCAACTCAATAAGAGCCCAGTTCGCTAGCAAGCTCCACATGCACATACACCTACACATTGCCAAGAGAGGAAAAATGTTGGGGTTGTATAGGGGTTTGCCTCAATCAAACCCCCACTTTGGTGTTTCCACCTCCATAGATAGCCAGATAGATAAAGAGAAGTAGAAATAAGATAAAGGAAATGTTGGAAAGGAGAGTGTCGAACACTACAAAAAACATAATGCTACTCTATCAAACCACAACAAAATTAGGATAGTGAAGCAATACCACCTCCACCGAAAGGAACTCAAGGCCAATGAAGGGAGAATGCAAGACTACGATCTTGGTAAAGTTGACACAGCCACAGTGATGACGAAGGAGGTCTTGCAAGACACCAAAATCGCAGCTTCTGTGGTAGCACAACACGTTCCTGGTGAAGTTGATGGAGCAACAAACTACTAAGTAATTCTTAAGAGATCAAGCTAGTGTGTAGAATCATCAAAGAGATTGTCCAAGAGATGCTAAAGAGATGAAGTGAGTGAAAAATATCCATTTGAAGAAGAAAAGAGAGGGAAAGAGTTGTTCTCAAATTGGTTGGTCAATGTTGAGGCGTTATGCTCCATCCCCAATGGGGAACATAACATCCCTATGAATTTTAGAGACAGGAATTTTTCAAGGATGGAAGCGCGTCGTATAGAGATCAATGCACCATGTGTGTGTCCCTAATAGAATTTCCCCCACCGACACACAGGACAAGCACCAAGTGAATGCATTGCAGATAGGTGATGTGGAATTTCTTAGTCAAGTTTGATTTTTCTAAAGTAGGGGGTGTAAAAGGGGAATTTGTGAGAGGGGTGCAAATTCACTCATATACAGCTACAAACTAGCTCTCCAAACTGCCACCTTTTATCTTTCCATTGCCACCACTCAACAACAAAACTAACATCACTTCTAAATTCACTGACTCAACCTACAGAAATGAAATGTGGCTGCTAAAACATTCAATTTGAAAACACATATACAGTCCTTACATTTCTTATCCCTCCATTATGGATGAGTCACCTTTTTTCTTAGTGACAACAATGACTCTTTTACTGAGTCAAACAGGGAAATCTTTATCTACAGGTTTCCTTTTTACAAAGCAAGTCAATTTCTTCAAGCTTCAGCCATCTCATGGCTTTGAAAAAGTATTTTATCCTTATTATCTATGTGTGTCTTTTCCAGCGTTGCACATAGACATTCATTTGCATTCAAAATCTTATTTAGTGTTGCACATAATATGCCTTTATGTTGCGTGTTGATTTTAAACGGAAAATTTAATAAAATGCATTCCTTCACATTAGCGTAGGTTTGAAGCGCTTTATATTCTTCATGTTTTTTATTGATTTTAAACATCAACTTTAATGAAATACATTCCTTCACATTAGCGTAGGTTTGAAGCACTTTATATTCTTCAATAATTATCATTCACTTACAAAATAATACATGATAAACTATGCACTATGCATTAAACTTACTCTCTTAGGCGCTATATATGCACAACATATAATTACTATGTTATTGGATTTAATACAAGTCATTCTCCAATCTATGGTCTGCATTATATATTTGCACCATAGTTACTTTATAACACTTTTAATTATATAATAATATATATATATATATGTTATAACTTTCATCATTATAATATATATATATATATTAATATATAATATAATATACATATATCATTACCTTAATATCCAATAATAAACATATATATTTGCATATTCATCGATTGGTATATATACAAAATATATATGTTGTATGTGTCCAATCAATATTCTCATGCATATGGTATATTTGTACATGAGTGTGTGTAAGTACATCTACCTACATATATATGCATGCACATATATACTCACATGTATGAGTTATTGTAAACACATACATATATACATATATACATTTTATGTATATACATTCTATGTATATACTCATTGATTAATATATGAATATATAAATACACAAAGAATAATTCACACTTAACACAAAGATTTATTCATGTAATCCAAACTACGAAGCAATCAAGAAATCAAAGACTTAAAACCAAAACCAATACAAATCATCCCTAAACTATGACTGATGGTTTACTTACCAATTCTCGTACTAACTTGAATTGACTTGATTAAACTAGGATGTGAATGTGTGATAGCTCAAATAGGCATATTAAGGTTACCAAACCAAGCTCCTCACCTGAGTGATACTCCCCCTCTCTTACCTGAGGGCTTGATTGTTTCCTGCATCCAACTTAGTGTATCACAAAGGTAGTTAGCCAATCACATGAAATTCATTTATATCATAAATCATTTGCATCATCAAATCATTAAAGTAATCATATTACAATACATATTCATTCATCACATTTTCCATCAAAATATACAAAACATAGTGATGTATTAAAATATTTGGTAATCCCACAATGGATTGTAACATCAAAGTCATCATTTAACATCATATTTACTCATAAAGGTAAAATTAATCTAGAAACTAAGAAATGGGGTGTAACATACTTCTTCCCTTATGAATCATCATCCTCAATGATTTAAAGTACTAAAACATATAGATAAGTTCAAATAAAGGTTTTACTTTCAATTTTCCAAATCAAGCGAGAAATTAATAAGTAAATTATCATTAATATCCAAATAATATTCCCCCATAGTATGACCCTCTGCAATCTCATCCTTCTTGTACCTTGAACTGAGTGCCTCTGCTAATGTATTGGAAGAATTTGAAAGTTTCAAGGAAAATTTATCTCCAAAGAATTATACACCACAATTACATTGACGCATATGTACATCATAAGTATATTAGTGATTGTACCCTACATGACACCTATACCACAATGATTGGAAAAACATGTTCGCATTAGCTAACACACAATAATCCTTAGTGTAACCCAAATAGAAAAGGAATTTCGGTGCATTGTGCACTACATCATGGGTCCCATCCTTTCTCTAGTCTTTACACTATCAAACGATTCAAAAGCCAAGAACATCCATCAATTGACTCTAATATTTAACTTGATAATAATAGTATTGTCCCTTGACTACTATCCATCTCGAGCATGATATTTCCCTTAGACACCTATCAATCCTAAGCATAATAGTATCACTTCTTAATTCAAGCTTTGTATCAACAAAGTTTCCTTGATCCTTTTGATCTACTCTTCCATTTATGACAACATTTTTGGTCTAAGGCTAATCCTATTTTCTAGCTTATCCCAACTTATAGGAATTCAGCCCTTCCTTCCAAATAATGTTTCAAATGGATCGAATTTCCAATGATAGAAATTATTGCAATAAAATTATTCTACAAATCCTCCAAGATTCAGTTTATCTCATTTGCCTAACTAGCTATCTCAAAATAATAAGTTGAGCATACATTCAATTGAATTTTCAAAAAGGTGATCATGGTTTACACAAACCTTAACGTTACTTGTGTGTTCCTATCTGAGATAACCTTCTCAGAATCACCCAACAATCAAACACTTCTTCTCACAAGTTTGAAGTTATGACTAGTACTCCACAAATTAAATTTTTCAATAATAAATTGGTTACCTTGGTGAATTTGTCCACCATAACTTTATGCCAAACCCATAGACATAGAAAGATCAAAATTATTCTAATGATATACCACTTCCTTTTTGGAATTTCATGAGAATATACAATTCCTGCCGGCAATGACATCATGTCTTCACTCTCTGGCATTCTGGACAAATTGCTATATACTTTGTAGCATCTCACTCTATTTTCTTCTAGATTATAGTGGTTTCACATCATTCAATAATCTTTTCATTCCAGTTTGTCCTAAATATGGCATCAACTTACTTCACCTTATTCCTTAACTCCTCAAAATTTGATACTTAGATTATTTCCTTGATTCATAATAGTCCATTCTGATTAAGTGAAGCATCTTCCTTGGACTTGTGCCACATTTTATTTGTGAAATATAATGATTAGATATTATTGAGGATATATTACTCCTTCATCTTAGGGCATCGATATCTTAGCTTTCTTTTGCCCTCCAATTATTTCCAAATTGTAGTCCAATTTCATCTCAATCTATCTTTTTTGATGAGTGTTTTATATTGGTTGAATAACAATTCTTATTAGATCATGTTGGTTTAATAGTATCTCCCAAAATATGTCCAAAAAATTAATGTGTACATAGTTTCCAAGCATGAACATTTTTTCGATAACTCAAAACATGTGGAGCATGGTTTTGTTCATAAATCATCCATTTCCTATTTCATAGGTGATAATCTTACCTTACATAACCAATCATTCTGCCTAACCTTTTCCAAAGCGTCAATGATAATAAAAATTTGATCTTTTGAACCATAAAAATTGTTGTAATTACTTCTCTCCCATTTGGTCAAAATTCTAACTTTTCTTGACATTTCCAAATCTTTCACTAATAGTTCCAATACCTGAACCTTTAACTTCACAACCTTGTTGTGGTCATTGAGTGCAATAATTTAGATATAGGAGAGATTAGAAGTTCTCTCAAATTGAAAATGCATCATTAATCTTTGTTGAATCTATATCCGATCTTTTCTAGATCCATAAATTTTCTTCTTTCTAAACTTGGTATTTTCAAAACATCTAACATTGTATCATCTTTGAACTTTATGTAATCTTTTATTTCCTCTAATTTGATTAAAATATTTAACATTTTTCTCGTTGGATTTTGATAGCTAAATGATTATTACTTTCCTTTCTTACCCTTCATAGTATACCTTAAATATACTTTTTATTTCCAAAATTGGATTCAACATCACCCTCTAATATTTCAGAATCAACGTTTGGATCAACAATAATGAGATCTAATGAATAATCGACAACTCTACAAGCTAAGAAATACTCTAGTATTTTATTCCAATTATGTTTTCCATGTATACTAATAGCCTTTTAACCATAGTATAATAATATCCCATATTTGTAAAGCCCCATTTGTTGATGTGTTAAATGAGCTTGCCTAAGGATCCCCATGTCAAATGTGTCTTCACCTTTGTGATTTGTTTCATTTTCTAACCCATTTTGGTCTCTAGTCTAAACTCTAAGGTATCAACTCTTCACTCTTGATTTCAATTATCATAGCAATATTTTAACTTTATTTTGAATTAGGATTGTCATAAGGTTATCCTACCTCCTGGATACCTCTCTAGTTGGTTTTGATTCACAAAATGTTGACTTTTCTACTTTGGCTAAAGTTCTAGTTTATCCTAACAATTTAAGCACTTGTATGAATAGACATAAATCATATTTTTACACTCATAGTATCCTTATTCATAATCTTTGAATCTTCACAACTATAGGTTGTTAAGAGGGTTCACCCCAGTTCTTTCTCACCCTCAGGATCATTTAAATAATTTTGAAAGGTAAAGGTACTTATCGGTAATTCCTTCATAACCTTCCTACTGAACCATGTTGCATAACTTCCGAAATCCAAGGGTTTATCTCAATGAGTTGTTGGTTTAGGAGTTTCAACTCCAAGGATGATTCTTTCCTAGTCCCAAATTTAGACAAGTTTTCAAAAAGATTGAATTCTTTATTGTTTCCCTTGCTCTTTTCCCCCTTGCTATTCTACCATAAGAAATTTTCAATCATTATCTATAGATATTGTTTGCATAACACTTACGTAATGATCTCATAGGTTCTAGAGCTAAACCTGGTAGCCTTGATACCACGTGTAACAAGCCCAATGTTTTACCCAATTGAATGTAACTATGTTTTAAAACACATGTGAATAGTTTTTGTTTACAACATAAAGCAATAATTTTCTTTTCTTTTCTAATTAAATAAAAAAATGCACATTTTAAATAATCCCATTTCAAAATTTCATTGCATTTATAAAGATACATTACATAATCCAAGTAACAATCTCATATTGTATAATCCCATGTAATGATAACATTTTCCAATTACAATTTCTATAAAGATAGAGATACACGAATACATACATAGCTTCCAAGAGCTTAATGAAATAGAGATACAAATGGTCCAGATGTCCTTGTTGGCATACATCTTCAAATTTTGGTTGCTATTTGTATGAGGGAGAGCATCACTCAAGCGCTTTTCTACCAACCAAGGACTTACTACGGCCCCCTTCGCATCTTCCTAACTAGTAAGATGGTCTTACCCTTCGATGAAGAGTTTGGTTTGCTAACACCATAATATTGGCCTCCCTGAGCATGGTTTTGTTTCCTAGATAACTAGAGATACCATACAGTGGATACCCACCTACATGTATGGTGTTCCCTATCTAGTATGAAAATCTAGCTCACAATGAACTGATAAGTGTAAACATTGGCTACTTACACTACTTTGGCCAAAGTTTTGATATAATCATTCACTCATAAGCAAAGTTGTATGTTCACTCACCCCTTAGCCCAATTTGATATTTGACCATTCATACTCTTCAATTATAACATAATTTCATCTTAAAAGGTAATGACATAACTAAGTGACCAACTAGGTTACTCCCATCCATAAATTATCCTAACCCTAGGAACAACCAAGTTAACCATTCATGTTCAAAACTAACAATATAGCACTTCAATGTAGTATCATTTCCCATATCTCATGATCCATTCCACAATTATAATCTCAACATTAAATGACTCCATTTCAAAAGTATAATCTCAACAATAAATAACTATGTTTCAAAAGTATAATCTTGACAATAAATGTCTCCATTTCAAAATTATAATCTCAACAATCAAATTATCAACATAACCATATAGGTTAATCCCAACCTATGGCTTCAATCAAAAATAATGCAACAATCAAGTGAACAATAAAACCAGATAGGTTAATCCCAACCTATGGCTTCAATCAAAAGTAATGCAACAATCATAAAACCTCTCTTTCAATATGCTTCAAATATTCACATGCTTATAATGTTGACTACATTCATATCTAATCTGGAGGTCTTCATCATCTTGAGAGGAGTTTATGCTTCTGCACCTATAAGTCCTCTTCATATTACAACTTTGGGTTGCTAGAACATAAGTCCTCTTCTAGAATTATGTGAATAGCAATAGACTCTTAGTTAGAAATAAGAAAATAGCATAATCATAAAATACATTTTTCAACCCTATTGTTGAATATCATTATAACAATCAAGTATACACCCTAACCCTAGAGTAAAGACTCGCTTCCTACTTTCAAATAAATAGGAGTAACCATTCAAGGATAAACTGCCAACATGGTTTGCACATCATATCTTATCAATGAAGACATAATTCATCTAACTTGCTATCAATCCCATGTATTACTAACATCTTAATTCATTCAAGAAAAATAGGTAATCATGTAGTCATCATATATATATACATTCTAGATAGTTGATTATAACTACATCATATAAATACAATGGTCATAATAATTTTATAGGTATCATACTAGCAACTTATTTCTATTCTAGCCATATGCATAAGCTTGCTTAACAACTAAAAAATTATAACTTTCTCAAGCACTTGCATTCATAAACAAACATTATTTCAACATAAGAAATGTAGATACCGAAAATTGGTTTAGGCCTGCGAGTACCACATTCGACATAATTTTCTATTATCCATGGTCATGATTAAATAATGTTAATTATTTAATTACCCTTTCTAACACATATTTCCTCTATTAATTAAATACCCCTTTTAATTAATTCATTTATTCAACCTTGATTAATTAAATAAATCATAGTTGTTTAATTATGTCGCTAACTAATTATTTCTTCCTTCCTAATTAAATATTTATTATTTAATTACCCCCTTTGTCATATTTCAACTATAATTAAATATCTTTATTTAATTATTCATTTAACCCCCTTTATCTATAATTAAAAATTTATTATTTAATTTATTCAATTCTACCTTTACAACAATTAAATTAAATAAATGATCTTTATTTATTTAATTTTCGAATGTTGAATTAAATTAACATTTAATTCATTTATTAATTATTTATGTCATATTCTTCTATCAATCAGTTGACTAATTATTCACTCACCTTTTGACTCGAGATCTATTTTTAGTTCTCTAGTTATCTCTGGATTTAACATCTAATTGTCTCTATGAGAAGAATCTTTGTCACAACTAGTCAGTTAACTAGTTCTAACTCATATGCATGATGTATTTATTAATTGAATATCTTTATTTAATTAATTAACTCATGTTTGCATTCGAATGCATTATTCTTTGAGTTCTAACTTTGTCTTTGACATTCAAAGTCTATTTCTTCTATTTTCGAAGACTCTTAACTGAAGATTAAGATCTGGAACTCTTGTTCTTCCTATTTTCGAATAGTCTTGACACAAGATTAAGTTGTCATTCTAATTTAATCTTTATCCTGTAGTCTTTTCTGACTCATGTTCTAACTCACATTCTATCTGACACAGAACTCACATTGCATGGCATTCATCAATCTCATCTGTCGATCTCTCTTTCAATCTGAGTTGATCGTTTGAAAACCCAAAATCTATAAAATGGCAAGTCATTATCATTATTCCTCCTCCCAAGATCAATACACTTTTGAGAAGAAACTTATCTTCGATATTTTGCTTAGGCATTCAACAAGGTTATGCTTGCATCAATATTGAAAATTTGAGGACAAGAATACTCAAACAACAAAATGGAGAAGAGCAATCGAGATAATTCGAAGGAGTAGACGCATATTCAGTGAGAGCTTTCCAATTGATTTGTTTAGTTTAATTATGTTTACTTGTTTCGTTCTATGTTGTTTGGTTTATATTATTTGTTAGATTAGACTTGATCGTTTTAATCTATGTAGCTATTAGCATTAATGTCTTCCATGAAAATCTATGATCTTACATTTGGTGAACCCGACGTGAAGGTAATTTTGAAGAATCTTGCAAATCACACTTTTTGGAGAATTTTGAGATCAAATAGATAGCATGGTTGCATCCGGAAGGGTCGAGAGATGAATTTTCATATATTATACTGCATATTTTTGTTAAGGGTAGCATTTATTACAAGAAAAAAACATGATTTTTTTGCGGCCGCGAGCTAAAGTGACGCATTTGTGGCATTCTATGACGCATGTGACTTTGTGTGACGCATTTGTGGCATTTTGCACCACATTTGACTAGTAAAAAATAATTTTCTGATTTTTGAAATTCTTATTTTATGCATCTAACTTCCTATGATGCATTAGTCTTCATGAGACACATTTGTGGCTTTCTGTGATGCATCTGAGTTTTTGAACCGCATCTACTAAATCACACGACACATCTACCATTCCACACCACATCCATGAAACCCTAAACCGCATCTGACTGTCAATATTTTGACCCGCGACCAACTGTCAACATGAACCGCATCCGCCTATCAAACTTTGAGCCGCATCTGTGGCTTGAAATGCCGCATCTGACTAGTAAAGTTTGTTTCATTTTTGTATTAACTTTCGTACATCCACGTCTTCTTTTTTCATTTTTCACCATATTTCATTTTTTACTAATGTTTGTTCGCAGTTGTGTTAAGGAGGATTAACTTAGTTTTTGTAGGACAAAGCATAGAAGACAATAAAAAAACGAAAGACATATTTTTCTGCAGGACAAAAGCCGAAGACAAGAAAAATGAACTACTGATCAATTTGCATGCAAGACCTAATGCCTTTGTTTTAATTTTATTTAGCAAGCTTTCTGTTTGGTAGATAAATAACTGTCATTTGGATTAAAAAGAATCAGTGTTTGCTTTGTCTGGGGCGAAAGCACGGTTGTGTCACCCTTTACAATTTGGTATATCGGAGTATCCTCTCCCCTTGCACAATCATGTGATCCTGGGTGTAAGAGAAATGGTTACTTACTCTAGAACTTGGGCCTATCTTGGTGGGAAAAAGTACTCACCCCAAGACGACTTAGACCGGTAACACGCTTTAGCCAGCGACTTCCACCCAGTATATAAAAAATGGATTTATGGGAGAAACCCCAAAAATCACGCTCACCATTCCGACGAGAAGGGGAGAAATGGTCTCCCGCCGAGCTGAATGGTGCCCCATGAACGGAATGCCCTTACTAAATACCATGTTGTAGTTTAGCCAAAATCTTACCTATTTGCTAGCGCAGCAGGGTTGGCCCTATGAAGCCGTCTTACATTCTTACGGTTCATGTGTGGAGATGAGATGTATGCCATGGGAGTTTCATGGGTACAGTAGCTTGGCTGCCCCATATAAGTGAGTGTTGTGGAGGGGAGCCAGTGGGGTCAAGCTACTAGTCATCTGCCATGAATATGCGTAGCTGGATTTATCCAAGTAAGAACTCAGCAAGTATTGTCCAAAAAGCCTAGGTTGTAAATGTTCTCTAGTTTTAATAGATCTATCAATGCAAAACTGAAAATAAATTGATTGTTGTGCTTGTTTTTGTTGTATTCGTCAAAAAACTTGATCAACAAACGGAGTCAATCGAAACAACTTTCGAAAAAACTGAAACTGTCAAAAATTGAGTCTCAACTGTCATTTTAAACACTGCATATGTCTCAGTGAGTCACAATTGTTAGGGTAAATGCCACATGTGTCTGTCAAAAGAAAAAAAAAATCCACTTTTCACAGTCTGGATATTACGAGCCGCAACTGTCAATTTTTGAGTTGCATGTGTAAATGCAAGCCGCATTTGTCAAACAAAAAGCCACAAGTGTCTGTCAAGAATTTTAGGTTCACAAAGTCCATATTATGAGCCGCATATGATTTGGCAAGTCGCATCTGTCATAACGAAAATTGCATCTGTCAGAAAACTGCAACTACTTGTCAACATTTGAAACCAGGTTTAGTCAAATCACCGCATGCGCATAGTAAACCCCATCTGTCAAACAAATCAACGCATTTGATAGGTGAACCGCATTTGCCTGTCAACATAAAACTTTGAAAACGGAAAAACTGAGTCCAAAAGCATAAACTGTCTTTTTCGCTTTTGTTTCTAAAGATCAACCTTGGACTTACACTGAAAAAAATTTGCTCAAAACCTTGCATTATTAGGTGTCATATACATCCTAGTCATAATCATCCTAAGTTGTATGCATTTAGAAACTTCCTAGGAAATTGCATATACTAGAATAGAACAAATTTCCGCATCATTGGATACGTTCATGTTCCGATCTGTCCTCATCATTGAACCTAGTCACTTTGGTCCTATTAGTGAATCTTTTCAGCTCAACAGTCTAGTTTGGGAAATTCACCTTGTCAACTATCTTTGTCCTACAATCAGGTTCCTTGGTCAACTCAAATCATTGCTTGGATTTATTCCATAAGTGGTAGGTTATACCCATCTTAGAATCATTTACCGTCATAGTCTACTCGAGATTTTTCATACTGTCCATCCTAGCACACGTCATCCTAGCATAAAAATCATTTTTTTTTTAAAGTTGCATTAGCATTCATTTTTTTTTTATATCCAAAAAATCTAAAAAAAACAAAGACATAATTCCATACCATTTGCATTATTGTCCATCACCATGTATTTTTTTCACCTTGATATGCTTTCTAGTCAAGTTGAATACCAATTACTCCGCATGGGTCAATACCAACAAGCCATAGACTTCAAAAGAAAATTTATCCAATCCAAATCCCAATCAACTTCAACCCATGGTCAACTACCCACATATCCCTCTTATCAACAACCCATAAACTCTAGTCTTTCATCCATCTACCCTCATTATCAAGAGTCTCTTAGCACAATCCATGCCATTAATCCACAACAAACATCCATTAATCACCCTTACCTTAACCTTGACAAGGAAAACCAACCTCCCACTAGTCTATTCCAAGCCTCCACACCCTATCCTAGTACATCATCTCTCAACCCATTCCAAGCCTCCACATCCTATCCTAGTCCATCATCCACTGATCCATTCCTACTCACTCCATCCCAACCTACATTTAGTCATGAAAATTCATTTATTCATGGTCTCCAAAATCACATCCCATTGCCTATACTCGAGGATACATGTCAAAAAGAAAGTCCAAAGCATGACATCATGGCTTCACCTTCATGTCAAGATCAAAGTAGTTCATCCCACGACCCTATCTTTAGGTCTATCCAAGAAGTCCTTCTAGATAATCATGGCAGCCAAAATACATTTCTCCTTGATCGAGATTTCATTCCCAATCAAGTCATCCAAGACAAACCTATCTTTGACCAAGACATTACCATTGATCAAGAAATCCAAAACGATCCGCTCATCGACCTTTATGCCATTCATGACCAAACATTTGAGGTTGATCCTACCCAAAATTTGAACACCGCCATTTCCCAAAATGGGACACTTGCCTCCTTTGGACACATAGATGATCACACTCTAGAACAAGAGTCTCCTACTCTAGACATATTTGCAAATGATCAAGCTATAGATGAATTCACTGGACTCTATGAAAATGACCATAAAGATGGTTTCTACATCAACTTGGAAGCACCGATATCTTTTGAAGAACCATCAGAATCTAATGTTTCACAAAATCAGACCAAAGATGTAAATCAGAAATATATCCAACATGTCAATGAAGCTACAACATCTTATCAACGAGGATTATCTATCTTTTTCAGAGCAGGATTTCTTGTAGAAGAGAAGATTCAAAGTAACAGTGTCTACATACACAATGATGGACTAGCATCTTGTTTTCAAAACAAAAAATACCCCATTGCAAACAGAATCTGTCAAAACATGCAGTATCGAGGAAAAGGACTAGGCCTACACGAGCAAGGAATTCAAGAACTAGTACAACTTCAAGAAAATCCTAGATGTCAGGGTCTTGGTTATTCATCAATCAGAGAATCTAATGATGTTAGTGGTACCTCCTCGATATTGGGGGCAACTTTATTTGATATAAACATCAAAATGGGGGCCATGAGTAGTTCTTACCATAAGATTTTTGCCAACACTCCTCCCATCCATGCCATAAACCATCATTCCAACATGAATAAACCTTCTATTTGGAACCAACAAAAAGAAATTTATTACAAATCCAAAGTTCTAAATCAAATGTCAGAGGCTATCAAATCATTCAGAACTCTGAGTGGACAAATGAAGTTAAAATGGATCCCAAAGAAAAATGGATCAAGCAAAGAAAACATTTCAAATCCAAAATTCAATCAAAATGTGGAGCCACAAGAAAAGAGGTCTCCCACATATAATAAATGTCCACCTCCTTTAAAATGGTCATCAAACAAGACACATAGAAGTGTTGGTTCCAAACACTATCCCAATCAAAATTCCAAACTCCGTCATCCAACATCCCAAGTTTGGAAAATAAAAAGTGATTCATCTAAACTTCTGAACAATCCCCCCACATCTACCATCATCCGTCATAATCCAACATCTCGCCTAAAGTCCAAAAATCCCATGTCAAAAATCCATCGCATCTTGGCAGCAACTCTTTATTGTAAGGACTCTAATGGCACTCTATCGTGATGTGTGTATTCTTATAAGGCCAACTCTAGTATTAACAAGGGCCACAATGACATGGATTAGTTATATGCAAGCACTATGATCCTAACAAGACAATTACTTCATAAAGGTCATTATTGGCATATCATGGCACCAGTCTCTATATCAAAACCATCAATTGATTCAATACAATCAGTGATCATCTAAAGTATTGAGGCCATCCAAAAAATACAAAAAAAAATTGAAATAACAAAAAAATTGTTACCCTGATGAAAACCTGGCAAACAAGCGTTGGTGACACCAAAAAAATGAAAAAAAAAAATGAAAAATAGTAAAGAGAAAAATTTTGTCCAATAGTGAAAACCATTTTTATGGCACTTTGGATAAGTACCATGATGAAAACCTGGCAAACAGGTGTCATGCGTAAAATAATTATCTATGTGGACCATAACACTTCAGGGCAGGTTGTCTCATCTCCCATACCCTTCGAATGACATTTTTTACGACATTTCCATTTATCCATTTTAACCCATATATTTTCCATCCATTTTCCCACCTACCTTGATCTTGATAAGAACTAGGGTACAAACTAAATCATGATTTTGGAAAACCCTTGACATGACTATCCTTTGGTCATACCCTATCCATGAAACATCATGTCATTACCTTCATAGCTTCATTATCCCTATGCGACATTGTCCTTGGAGACCAAATGATAATTCTCCCAGCCAATAATCCTCATGTCTCCTATCTTTTACCAAAAATCAATCTATTATCCTTTTATACCTATCACATGCCTTGGTTTTCCCTTGTCAACCATCTAAGGATTTTAATCCAACATCCTTCCATCATCCCATCTAGTCCTATCCAAGTCATTCCAAATGCAACAAGCCCAATCCATACAATCTTGCTAGGCATTTTAACACATCATCCAAAACATTCTTTGGCTTTGTTTCTCGCCTTGCCGCAAACCTTGATCCTTAAGTCACATTATTGTCATCCTCACGTTGTTTCGGGATGTGTCCTTCCCATGTCAAACAACATCGTCATCACCATCACCTGGTAATTGGTTTTCAGATTGACTAGGAGCAAGATCATGGTTGTCCTTGGATTCTTGTGTGTAGGCATCATTTACATGCATTTGTCACCATCAGAAAATGTCCTAAAAAAATTCCAAAAACATTAGAAAACTTCAAAAATCCAAAAAAAATCAAAATATGTCAGAAAATACCAAAAACAAAGTCAAGTCAGTCATGTTAAGTCAGTCGTAGACATAGTCGAACAACGTTGCCTCTGCGACTGGGACGTAGGCAAGGCCATCAATCGATGTGCCCCTGAGGCATTAGGTCTGTCTGTCTAGGTTTGTCATCTATCACACACCTTAAAATCATGACTCTTTGTACATTCAAATTCATTGGTCATGTCAAACTACGAGGTCTTTGCATGTACAACATAGGCAAGGCTAATCAATCGATGAGCCACTGAGACCGCACTAGATCAGTCTAATAGGGTTTATCACATTCAGTCATTATCACACACGTTGCATATCATCGGCTTAGGTCAATCTTTTAGGGTATCATCTCATGTCATACACACACTTTTGATCAGTCAAGGAATCAAAACAAGTCATTCATCAACAAGGCAAAACATCTCAAAGTCATCAAGTCAATATCAAACGCATTGTCAGAATGGTCAACCTATGTCTTAAGCAAGATATGTCTTTCTTGTCAACAAACGCTGTCAAATTGTCATAGCCTCATGTTGTTTGTTGCATCAATGTCATCAGGCTCCAACGTCTTATATGGCACGTGTCTTTTCTGAAACCAAGCTTTGTCATGCCTTATACAGATAGTCTCCAAGTTAAAACCAAACTCAACGTCTTATGCAGTATGTGTCATCTCTCACATTACGCTATGTCAAACATCAAACAATCAAACAATCCTACAAGATCAAGTTTTGGCGAATAATTTTATTTGGCTTTATGACTTTATATTTTATTTTGTCTTATCTTTTTATCGATTTGTGAATTAGTCCGGTTACTAGCTTTCTCAAGGATGTCCCTTGAAGGATTTAGAGAAGCAAGGATGTCTCAGGACTCTTTTTCTTTGGTTGTTGTCTGTCAACTGTCTTTTTAACTTTAGATTTTGATTCATGTTACTAGTTTCCTCAAGGATGTCCTATCAAGGATTTAGAGGAGCAATGACGTCTCATGACCCGTCTTTTATTTGTTTGTTTTCTATGGTTTGTCAAGACAAAACGACTGGGGCAACTTTGTCCTTAGTATGAGTTAAGACACTCCTTGTCTGCGACTGTCTATTTTTCGCAAATGGATGACTTTGTACACTATGGTCTATCTCATATCATGGTGTGTATTATCCATTTGTGTCATGTCCCGCCCAATGATGATAAAAATGAAATCTTAGCATATATGGAAAAATATTGAAGATCATATGTTTTCTCAATCAACCACCTTCATTGTTTCTTACTAATATTCTGAAATTATCCACGCTAACATTTCTTCCTTTCTGCATCTTCACCACCATTATCTATCCATTTCGAGAGCACACCCATGTTCTTCAAACCCGTCTATCCTCTTGAGGGGGCATACCAATACCTCCTCATCATCCTTCCTCGCCCTACTTTCACTGGGGTAAATCATTTTTTCAATTTCTTTGACACAACGCCTAAACAACATTGTATCGAAGAGGGGCAAATTGTAGATACCAAAAATTGGTTTAGGCCTGCGAGTACCATATTCAACATAATTTTCTATTATCCATGGTCATGATTAAATAATGTTAATTATTTAATTACCCTTTCTAACACATATTTCCTCTATTAATTAAATACCCCTTTTAACTAATTCATTAATTCACTTATTCAACCTTGATTAATTAAATAAATCACATTTGTTTAATTATATCACTAACTAATTAATTCTTCCTTCTTAATTAAATATTTATTATTTAATTACCCCCTTTGTCATATTTCAACTATAATTACATATCTTTATTTAATTATCCATTTAACCACCTTTATCTATAATTAAATATTTATTATTTAATTTATTCAATTCTACCTTTACAACAATCAAATTAAATAAATGATCTTTATTTATTTAATTTTTGAATGTTGAATTAAATTAACATTTAATTCATTTATTAATTATTTATGTCATATTCTTCTATCAATCAGTTGACTAATTATTCACTCATCTTCTGACTCGAGATCTATTTTTAGTTCTCTAGTTATCTCTGGATTTAACATCTGATTATCTCTGTGAGAAGAATCTTTGTCACAACTAGTCAGTTAACTAGTTCTAACTCATATGCATGATGTATTTATTAATTAAATATCTTTATTTAATTAATTAACTCATGTTTGCATTCGAATGCATTATTCTTCGAGTTCTAACTTTGTCTTTGACATTCAAAGTCTATTTCTTCTATTTTCGAAGACTCTTAACTGAAGATTAAGATCTAGAACTCTTGTTCTTCCTGTTTTCAAACAGTCTTGACACAAGATTAAGTTGTCATTCTAATTTAATATTTATCCTGCAGTATTTTTTGACTCATGTTCTATCTGACACATAACTCACATTGCATGACATTCATCAATCTCATTCGTCGATCTCTCTTTCAATCTGAGTCAATCGTTCGAAAACCCAAAATCTATAAAAAGGCCTGTCATTATCATTATTCCTCCTCTCGAAATCAATACACTTTTGAAAAGAAACTTATCTTCGATATTTTGCTTAGACATTGAACAAGGTTATGCTTGCATCAATACTGAAAATTTGAGGACAAGAATACTGAAACAACAAAATGGAGAAGAGCAATCAAGATAATTCGAAGGAGTGGACGCATATTCGGTGAGAGCTTTCCAATTGATCTGTTTAGTTTAATTATGTTTACATCTTTCGTTCTTTGTTGTTTGATTTAGATTAATATTGATTTAGATTAGGATTAACATCGTTTATCCTAGTTGCATATCATTTCCAAATTTTATTCTATGTTACAAGAAGAATAGAGAAGTAAAATCAACATGCCTAAAATTATAGCTCCCAACAAATAAACTGCCTTCTAAGCTTAATTCCCATAGTCACGCTTGTTGATCCTTCTATGTTCAACCCATCTCCAATTCTAGCCACACAAAACTCAAAACTACAAATTCTCAAAGCAACTCTCCTTTCTCACTAATGGACTCAGTAACTTATTTGCACAAAAAACTATAGTGATGATTATCAAAGAATGAATGTATACGAATTAATAAGAATGAATTAGAATAACCAAAATGTAAAGAATCTACCTCTATTTATACTTAAAGTTGAGAAATTTATTGCTATAAAACTAGCTCTCCAAACTGCCACCTTTTCTCTTTCCATTGCCACCACTTAATAGAAAAGCTAACTTCCCTTCTAAATGCATCAACTCAGTCTACAAAATGAAATGTGGTTGTGAAAACATTCAATTTTCAAACACATATACAGTCCTTACATTTCCAACCTCTCTGTTATGGATGAGTCTTCTTTTTTCTTAGTGACAATGACTCTTTTACTAAGTCAGACAAGGAAAGGTTTATCTACATATTTCCTTTTTGCAAAGCAAGTCGACTTCTTCAAGTTTTAGCTAGCTCATGGCTTTGAAAAGTCTTTTATCCTTATTATCTGTGTGTGGCTTTTCCAGAGCTGCACATAGACTTTCAATTGCATTCAAAATCTTATTTAGCATCGCACATAATATTCCTTTATGTTGTGTGTTGATTTTAAATAGCAACTTTAATGAAATGCATTCCTTCACATTAGCGCAAGTTCGAAGCACTTTATATTCTTCAATAATTATCATTCACTTATGAAACAATACATGATAAACTATGTGTTATGCATTAAACTTGCTCTCTTAAATGCTATATATGTGCATCATCATATAATTACTATGTTGTTGGCTTTAATACAAGTCATTCTCCAATATATGGTTTGCATTATCTATGTGCCATAGTTACTTTATAACACTTTTAGTTATATAACAATATATATATATGTGTGTGTGTGTGTGTGTGTTATAACTTCCATCGAATTATAATATATATGTGTGTTCATGAAATCATTATTTGTCAATCACATATATATTTATATATACATATACTAATATGTATGTATTTAACATAATCACATACATATATATATATATATATATATATATATATATATATCATTATCTTAATATCCATAATAAACACATATATTTACATATTCATCAATTGGTATATATATATAATGTATATGTGTGTGTGTGTGTGTGTCATATATGTCCAATCGATATTCTCATGCATATGGTATATACGTATATGAGTATGTGTAAGTATGTCTACCTACGTATACGCATGTACGTATATGGGTGTTGCCACAATAATGGGTTACACTTTCTGGGGCATCCTCATTTTTGCCTGAAATCACATATTTTTAGAAAATATAATGATTTAAGCCTTGAAAGGTTCCATTTAAAGGATTTTAATTGAAGAGGGTTTGATCAAACTCTCTTGGATAGAACTCCACTAGTTTTAAACCATACCTATAATGGAGTATTCTCTACACCTATCAAAATGCTGATAAAAAACCACTTTTGATTTACCTTTTGGAAGATCAAATGAATTCATAATAAATTTATGTTTTGTAAGTATGTAGTCCTTATTATAAGCTTCCCAAAAAGTATAATTTTAAATATATTTAATTTGATTATTATATTTATTTTTTATTTCTTGTGAATGTAGGTTTTCCAATGAACATCAAGGTCTTTGTTTCACACATGAAAAAATAGGAAAATAGAGAAAAAAAAATCTAAAAAATACATGTCCTCTAGGTATTGATGTCGTTATTCCAACAAAAATAAAATAATTCGGATACATACAAAAAAAATTATGCTCCTATAGTACACCTATGTCTAATTTGTAATTGGTTTGACTTCAAAACTTAATTAAAAAAATATTCAATAAAACATTATGAAACCAAATCCATCCTATAGATATTGTAGTTACAAATCTAAATTCAAAAAATAAGAATTTTATCCTTCATAGAAAAAAAGTTGTGGTTTATAGTACACATCACTCTCTAAAAATGGTGTTTACTGTTAAAAACTAGTTATCAGAGGAGATAGAAAAAAATGCAATTTAATTCCAAACTTTTTAAAATATATATATTTAGAATCTATAGACAAAATGTCACAAATCATCTTCAAATTCCTCACAGCTTAGCAGCTATAGGTGTCTGAAAGTGAAGACAGTTCAAAATGTTCATTTCAATGTCAAGTTTGGCCAAAAAGTGTAAACCACTATTGTGGGATCACCCATATACTCACATATATGAGTTATCGTAAACACATACATATATACATTCTATGTATATACTCATCAATTAATATATGAATATAAATACACGAAGAAGAATTTACACTTAACATAGAGATTTAGTCACATAATCCAAACTAGGAAACAATCAAAAAATCAAAGACTTAAAACCAAAACCAATGCAAATCATTCACAAACTATGACTGAAAGTTTACTTACTAGTTCCTATACTAACTTGACTCAACTTGACCAAACTAGGATGTGAGTGTGTGATAGCTCAAATAGGCATATTAAGGGTTACCAAACCAAGCTCCTCTCCTGAGTGATACTCCCCCTCTCTTACCTAAGGGCTTGATTCTTTCCTGCATCCAAATTAGTGCATCACAAAGGTAGTTAGCCAATCACATGAAATTCATTTGCACCATCAAAGCATTAAAGTAATCATATTTCAATTTACATATTCATTCATCGCATTTTCCATCAAAATATACAAAACATGGTGATGTATTAAAACATTTTGTAATCCCGCAATGAAGTGTAACATATCAAAGTCGTTATTTAAAATCATATTTACTCATAAAGGTAAAACTAATCTAGTAACTAAGAAACGGGGTGTAATAGATTACACCAAAAAAGGGTTAGTTAATAATGGAACCACTCAACAATAATGATACATCTATGATTGTCTTGACAAAGAAACTTAATGTCTAGCTGAATTATTGGAATAGATTGAAGAATATATATTATGTTCTAAGAACTACTAGAAGAAAGGCTTGGTAGTTGTATCACTTAGCTAGGGCATGGAAGTATAGGTTTTCTTTGGTTAACTTGTACTCATGTGCCACATTAAATTGAACCTAACTTGTCAAACATAAAATTTACAGTTAATGATAGGTTTGAAGTTTTACTAACCCCATTTATAAAGTCAAAACCTCTAGAACTTAGTGTTGAATATTTAGATAATGTGGTGAGCAAAAGTGTGGGACTTCAAATATTAAATGAGAAATTGGGAATTGAAAGGAGAGAAGAATACAAAGTAAAAAGAACTAAAAAATATGTGTTAAATAACTTGGTCATTGATATAATTTGGACCTTTAAGGTGATATGGTAGAATATCGTATCATTTGATTATGTGTCAGTAACTAATGAAAAATTATCTCCTAAATTGAAAAGGCACCACATGAAGAGGTGAACCCCCTAACCAAGATTTATCTATTGTGTCATTTAAGACCAAAAGGATTTCTAGTAAGGATATATCTAGTAAGTTGTTTCAAACTGAACAAGAAAAAAGATTAAAAAAAAGTATTGTTAAGTGTAAAAAGGTATTTTTTAAGATATAATTACCAAGAGATTAAGGGAAAATACGGAAATTGGTACAAAATAGGATGAATTCGAGAAGATGAAAAGATGTCCAAAGACTTCAAGAATAAAGAACATGAAGATTTGAGAAAATAAAACAAAGGCAAAAAATTGAGTGGAGAAATTGCAATAAGTAGCAATGAATTAGAAGAAACTAAAATAATAGATCAATATCATACCATACTTCCTATCTTTGGGAAAGATACAAAAGAATCCTATGAGCATATCTTTATCTTGGAATTTGTATAAAAAAAGGAATGGAGTAAAAGAAAAATAAACTAAACTTTATAATTTTGTGTGCACCTAATGGTACATAAAGGCTTATCTTGAACATGATAAAGAATTGGTTAATAAAAAATAACAAACTTTAGTCCTCTAAAATCCCTTTACAAAGTGTAAGAAAGACTAGGGAAATGTTGTATAAAAAGGAAGAATCAATAAGAAAATTTGATCAATTACTTAAATGAGTTGTTAGGAAGTTAGAAGAGACATTGTATGAGAAACAAAGCATATAATGTTTTGTGTGAGAATTTTAATCCACAATTAGAACATTACTAGATGGGAGAATCTTTAAGACATAAAAAAAAAGGTATATTAGCATCAAGAATTAATGCCTAGCCCTAGAGAAGGGAAAATGAAGAAAATATTGAAAAAATAAAGTTTAAATTAGAATTTGAGTAGTTAAATATTAAGCAGTACATCTTGGCGAGAAAAGAGAATAACTAGTACATGAAATTTGGTAGAAAAAGGAATATTTGGTGCTTGTATATTATTATTGAGGGAAATTTGAGAAACAAATATCTTGTCCAATAGGTAAAAAGGAGGTTGAAAAATAAAATTGGACTTTGGGAAACCTTTAAGGAGGCTAAAAAATATTTTTTGTGATATTTGTAGTGAATGGAGTGACAATGAAGCTAATGATTGTCCATGGTTTCTATTTTGATTAAGAGATGAAGAGCATGAGAGTCATTCCACAATAGTGTGTCCCACTTTTTGATCAAAATGGGACATTGAAATCAATATTTTAAACAAATTTTCACTTTATGTCACTCATAGCAACGAAATTGATAAGAATTTAAAGATGATGTGAATTAATAATTCTTGAGATTTCATATGTAGAATTTAAATGTATTTATTGAAAAAAATTGTGATTTTTTTTCCTCGAGTTTTAATAACATTTTTTTATAGCTACTTGTATTTTTTAAAAGTGGCTAATTTCTATAACCTATAAAAAATTTATAAAAGGATAAAATTATCACTTCTTAAACATAGATTCATAACATTAGTATCTAATGTGTAAATATTTTTTATATTTTTTGTTACATATTTTATTTCTTTTTCATTTTTGAAGTGAGATTAATTATAAATTATACATAGGTTTATTCTACGACATATTTAAACACTTTCTATATATATCCAAACTAACTTCTTTTTTTGTTGAAACAAGGACAACAATACCTAGTGTAAAGATATTTTTCAAAAAAAGATCTCTATTTTCCTATTTTTTATGTATGTGGAACAAAGACCTTGATGTTTAGTGAAAACCCTATGTTCACTAGATAATAGAAAAGAAATATTAGTCAAATTAAATATATTCAAAATTACTTTTTGGAAAAGCTTATTTTGAGGGCTGCGATCTTACAAATTATCTTGTCATGTTGATTCCATTTGTTGGTCCAACCCAAATTTTTAAATTAAAAAATTGATCAAAATCTTAACACTAAGGTGGAAAGGGAAATACAAGGGTGTTTGTTTGAAGGACCTTTGAATGAAGGTGTGTAAGGATCTTCATTAAAAGGTCCCTTTTAGGTGCAAAAAAAATATTAAAACATTAAAAGTTGAAGGGACCTTCATTTGAACTTATTATGTAATCATATTTGAATGAAGGTGTTTCACTATTTTCCTCCCCCTCCCCATCCAAATTTTTAATGTCTCAAAAGTGGAACTCACTATTTTTTGTTAACCAATGGGCTCTATTGCAACTACATATTCGAAGATAATGAGTCCTACCGAAAGGGTATGAAAAGGACTAAAGGTTTCGTAAAAGTGGTCTTTCACATATAGGGTTATGAATATAGAAAACCCAAATGGAGGGACTAATATAAATTAACTCACTTAAAATGTAGCACCACAAGTCCTCTAAGACAAACCTTTGACTAGATTTGGGAACAATTATAATGATAATAGACCGTACTATAATGATTTTAGAGGAGAATGCAATAGAGGAAGAGATCAATGGTTGGAAAGCTAAGATGGAACTTGACATCATACTGATGTTTTTACAAAATTGTATCCCAAAATATGCAAACTTGATGGAGAGCACACTCTATATTTATGTTTTTGTCTTTTTAAAACATAGATTTGGGCACCCAAATTGTATGTTCACACCTCTTAGGCTTGGTAACCTCAAACTTGTTTGAAGCCTAAGTATGGGATTTCATTAGTTTAAATTGGAAGGCTACACATTATAATGCATTCACATTACTAAAAACATGTTTGAACCTTAACACAAGTGGATTATAACACACATATGTTATGTTTTCTTGAACATGGGTACATTTTAGTTAAATATGAATATTTGACCACTTTTTAGCCCCTCATTTTTTGTACATACCCCTTCATCATTATCATGTATCATTTTTCTCTATCTTCCAATTCCTTGCATACTTTGTATGCAAAAAATAAAGGTAAACATATATATGACAACACTTTTATAGCTAAGAGTTAAAATATTACATCTCGTATCCAAAAGGAGCTTGATCATAATGCATTCCCACATAACTTGGAGATCTATCAAACTACCACATCATCCAAAGTTGCATAGCATTACATGATTGTATCACAAAAATATTTATCACATCTCATATCATTTGGAGATTTGGTCACATGTCACATCATTTGGATTGTTGGCCACATTGCCACACTGTGTAGAGCTCTATCACATGGTTACATTACACAAATCCATATCGCATTGATGCATCATGTGAAGAATTATTATACCACTTTTCAGACATGTGGACTTCCCTAACCATTCTCTCTTTCTTCTCATTTTTTACTTGTAGATTTGTGTATATTTTTATTATGATGCAAGAGTTGCTCGTTACACATCTTTTTGTTATTTTATAGGTTTTGATAGAGTACATTGACAACAAAAAAATTGCAAACTAAGTATGTATTATGTTTGTGTTACACTTTGGTGATAAAATAAGAAATATATATGCAATGAAATAATAACCAAAACAAAATAAAATACACATGAATACTCATGGATATCATGTAATAAGATCATATATAAGGTATCTAGAAGTTCACATTACTCATATTTACTCACTCTCTTGTTCTAACTTATTCTCATGTTCACTTCATACATTTCATCTTTGTGTCTATTAATCCATTTATGTCATAGCATCTTCTACTTATTCATGGTCTTACCTCATATTCTTCTCCTCCTTATATAGCCTATTAATTATTATTTGTAGTGCCCTTTACTCATGACCTTCCATAATAACACTTAATACTCTCACATGAATTTATCTCTTCCTTTATGATATTTTATACTTTTATGGCTTATTTAAGCATATTATGGTTTATATTAAATCTATTTAGTGCTTTGTGAGTCTTTATAGGTTTAGAAAAACCTTAATGTTATGTGTGGTACTACACAACCTCTTTTATGTTATATTTTACCCTTGTAACCATTTGTGTGGTACCATAGAGACCTTTGTGACATATGGGGGGATAGATTTACTCATGTTTCCTGCCAAAATTATCTTCAAGCCTAAAACATTGCATCATCCTCAAAAAACCTTGTGGAAAATCTTCTAACTAGCTCCCTTTTGAATTTCATCAATGATTTTCAATTCCTAGAAGCTTCTTTTTATGGGGCTTTTTCTTCTATTTTTACTTGAAAACATGCATTTTTAGTACCACACATGTTTTGTCCATCCACTCTTATCATTTTCCATATGCCTTCTTTCCTCTATGGTACAATCATCACACTTTATATTCATATGTATTTATTTCTTATCACATATATAGATGCTCATATTACACTCATATTCATATTATTTTCTCCTTATCTATAGGTAGGTAATTTTATTTGTTATGATATCCTTTCTTGTTCTCCTCCTATGGCACTGCCCCATTATCCATGATATTTCAATCCTTTCTTCTAAATCTTCCTTATGCATAGTATCTTTCTAGTTCTTTATGCATAGTATATTTCTACTTCTCCCTTTCTACTTCTCCAACAACCAAGCTTATATTGTCTTAGGCTTCCTGACTACATAACCAAATTGACATACAAACACATACCAAAGATTGGGTTGCATTATACATTGTACTTCGGTGTGATACACAAAAGGAAAAGAATGTGTACATGCATCAGAATATGGACTAAATATAAAGAAATACATGCATATATCCATGGATATCATGTAATAAGATCATTGATCCCAAAGCAATCTAGGAGCACTTGGTTGGTGTTTACACAACAAATAATAAAAAATAAATGTTTTGGTATTTTCTATGTTTAGTAAGTTGCATTTTCATAGGCCTTCATATTCGAATTTGGCCTCAAGATTGTCATCAATCCTTTAGAATGGATTATGAAAGGCATGCTTTCCAAGGGACCAAAATTAGAGCTCTTGGAGATCTTTCCAATGGTGTAAAGACATCCAAATTTTGACCAACGGACTCAAAGTTATGATCTTGCCAAGTTGGCGTACCAAAATACACATGTTTTTTTGAAAAAAAAAAAAAGTGTTGGTTATTTGTATGTGTGTGTGCGTGTGTTCATATTTAATTCCAAAGGATATGGTGACTATTGATATCCTTTACAAATGTATAAACATTTGGTTTATGATTTGGAACGTAATAAAACAATTTTGTAGTGACAAATATCTAGTTATGATTTTGTTGTTTTGTTCCATCTTTTACAATATTGTAGGCTAATACGCCAAGTATTGTCACTGAATTCTTAATTCAGATCAATCATATATATAATCCTTCAATGTCACAAAAAAGGTCTCTTATACAATCCTCACTCTTTATATTCATGTATATTTCTTTCTTATCACATATATAGATTTTGATATTACACACTCATATTCACTCATGCTCTCTTATTCTCACTTACTCTCATTCATGCTCTTTTAGTCTCACTTATTCTCACTCATTCTCGCTTCATATATTCATCCATCTCTTTCATAACATTCACACATCCATGTTCTCATTTCCCATTCTTTTCCTCCTTAGATAGCCTTGTAATCTTCTCTATAGTAATTTTTCCTCATATCCTTCGATACGAACTCTTAATTATCATCTTCCCATGACAATCACTTTCATTATGATATTATACATTGTATGGCTTATTTAGGCATACAATGGTATATTTAAAGTTAGTGTTTTGTGAGTCCTTTATGGGCTAAAAAGACCTTAACAATGTGTGGCATTGCACCTCCTATATGTTTTATGTTGCCCCCTTAACCATCTATGTGATACCATAGACGTTTTTGGTGTAGGTGGGTGAATATGATAAAAGATGTAAAAGCCACAAATAGATAAATGAATGAAACATACAAGTTACCTTGCATTTTACCTTATCACCTCATTGATTGAGTTGAAGTGAATGCATCCGCCTTCACTTAATTTTCTCCTTGGAAATACTTAGATGTGGATTTCTCTCCAATGCAACATAACCTTGGCATAAAATGGTTTTTTGAATGAATATTGAACAGCATAAGATGAATTGATGGGTGATGATTAAGGGACAAGGCTCTGATTTATGGATTTTTGGTGGCTAAAATGGATGGTTGAGATGGATTGTTAGATGGAGGGCTAGGGTTTCACAAGAAGATGGAGTTTTAGCCTTGTAACAAGTGTCACAAGGTGGAGGATTGAGACAATGACATGTGGCATGGGGAAGAGAGCTAGGCATTCTCACACATGTGTGAGCACACATTGGGAAGAACATGAGTTTGACAAGTGGGATAGAAGTGGAAAATGTAAGAGGGTGGAAATCAATGAGAATGACATGTGGATGGAAGAGAAATTTGTAGGGTGGTTACTTTATGACATGTGTAAGAGGTAGGGTAGCTTCACATTTATGAGAGGATCTCACACATGTGAGGAACCAATAGAAGATTTGATCAAAGATGAGTGGAAGGTGATGGTGACTTGTGAATGCTCACACATGTGTGAGCATTGAAGAGGGCTAGGGACACTTGTCACATGATGGAAAGTTTGGGGATTTGGAGGATTTTTTAATTGTAGAAAATATTGATGATGATTAAGACAGATTAATTAATTAATTAATCAAGTTAAACGAAATAATGAGTGGGGGTTAAGGTTGGATTAATTAAGTTAATCAACCTTTAGAAGAAGTGGGAAAACGTAATAAATTAAATAGAATTTAATTAATCACAAGAATAAATAATAATTAAATAAATAAAATATTTAATTAATTGTGATAAATTTGGAAAATAGTTAATTATGGTAAAAATTAATTAAATATTAATTTAATTAATTATATGATAGAAGGCGATTTTGGGATGTCTATAGTGAGAATTAGATTTATTCATGTTTCCCACCAACATTGTATGAAGGAGAATGAGAATAATTATTGTTTCCTTGTTGAATGGTTGTATCCTTTTATGAGTGTAAATATTTACTCTTCATGTTGACTAAAAAATTTCACGTACTTTGAAGTATGCTTATGTTAGATTCACACACACATCAAAGTCAAGGCAAGATGTAATGGTGAAATTTGCACACCCATACCATTTCCCATTTAGTGTTTTTCCCACCTTTGGTGGTGTGGGCAGATGGTCAGTGTTTCCCTCGGGATTCGTGACATGGCTTAACCACCTCTCGTGGATCCGTTAACTCTCACAGTTGTATCAGGCATTAATAGGTCGATATTGGTGTAACGGAAACTATGTTTCCAACAATTGGTATTAGAGCCAAAGGTGTCGGGTTTGAATCCCCTCGGGTAACGCTAAGGGGGAGATTGTTGGCAGATGATCAGTGCTCTCCTCGGGATTCGTGACATGGGTTAACTGCCTCCCATGGATCTGTTAACTCTCACGGTTATATCGGGCATTAACAGGTCGATCTTTTGGTGCAACGGCAATTGTGTTTCCAATAGGTGGAATGTCTTAAATTTAATAACATGTCAACAAGTGGCATACTCTTCTACTTGGTTTGTCTCATGGCCTAACACATATCCACTTTTATTTTCCCCCATTTACACCTATTCCTAATCATTCACCATTTACTCATCATTGTGGCACCATCATTTGCACTTACTTCCACGCATGTGCTCCCTACCTCAAACTTAATATTTTAGCCTCAAGGTTCATTTTGGAGTGGCCCAAGATTGACCTACTTCAATCTTGTGGTATGTAAGAACAAGCCTAAAATTAAATTTTTAAGTTCAAATTAGAAGCTTCATAACCCTTCTATTATAACCATTATGATTCAACTTAAAACACAGTTGTGTGGCATGTTATACCATAGTACTTAGAGAGATTCAATGTTCACCTAATTTCATCTCAATGATTATAAGGAGATTTGTTATAGCACACTTCAATTTCTATAGCTACAAAGAATCAAAACCATATCATTTGTACATATAATCCATATGTATGTTCATGAATATTATCTTCAATATGCTTCATTGCCATAAGCTTGGCCTACCAAAGGGGTTTGACTTAGGAGAAATCATTCACATATGTTAACGACAAACTCCTAAATGGTGTCTCAAGACACTACCTTGACAATGTTAAGTTTCGAAAAGGCAAATGCAAGTACGTTTATTGGAGCACAATCTATCAAATTATGTTTGCATAGCACAATTTAATTTCACAAATCAAATTAAATTTGTATCACTTGAGATTGATCCCATGGCACTCAAGGTTGATCCACGAGAATTCGTATAATTATACTCTCTTAACATATCAATCAAATCAAGTGACAAATAAATTTAACATCAATAATGTTTCTACATCATTAATCTTAAAACCAAATACCCTTATCCATCACATTTAATTTGTGTAGACATTACAATTATTAGTCCTAATTTTATTTAATCTAAATTAATTTATGATTATTAATAGTATTTGTTTAATTAACCTAAATTTATTTATTTAATTTGATGTATTTCTTTACAAATGTAAACAAAATAATACTTTGAGTAACCTACATAAAATTTTGCGGCTATATAAAATATATGTAATTATTTCTATCAAAGACTAGCCAATATGTGGCTTTTGTTTAAAAGTTCCTAGGAAAAAAATAGAAGGGCAACCCTCAAAACTGAATGAACTATGAGTGAATCAAATCCATTTTAAGTCAATCTTGAAACATATGAGTAGGAGGAAGACATAGTAATTAATTCATCACAAAAATAACATACAAGACCAATATAGATATCTTGAATATATCTACCTGATGATCAATATCAATTTCAAATTATTTTATTTACTAAAAAAAAAAATATTTTACTTTAAAACTAATTTATTTACTACATACATACATATGACACAAATTTTAATTTTTAGTTAAGAATTATTTTATTTTATTTACATTGTTTAGTCTTACTTTTAAAAAAGATTTTTTTTTAATATTTTATTTGTAGATATTAGTATATATTTTAAAATTCTTATATCTTCATTTAAAAAATAGATAAATAAATTTCTAATACATATATATACACCCACACAAATTAAAAATTATATTATTATTATTTTTGTTTTATATTTGTGTTTTTGTTTATATTTTTTATATTGAAAATAATTTAAATTTTGTAATTTTAGATTTTTTAATGTGTCAATTACACGACGAATAATAACAAGTGTCATATAGTGTTGAGTAATTGTCTTTAATAATATAGAGTCATGACATAATTTGAGGACAAATTAGAGAATGGTTTGGGATCAAGAGATTCTTCCGAGTTTTTTGTATCAAGCACAATGAATAATAACAAGTGTCATGTAGTGGTGAGTACTTGTCTTAATAATATTGCAGTATATGTTGGCTAGATGATAAATGAGTTATTACATTATTTGAAGGCAAATTGGACAATAGTTTGAAATCAAGAGATTTTTTCAAGTTTTTTGTATCACAATTTTATTGGGTCAAAATAGATTATACTATAGATGAAGTTGAAGTTGAATTTGTTTTTTAGAACAATTATTTGTTAAATATTGATGAACAAATGATTTCTTAATAAAGAGATTGTGTAGATTGATTGGTTGATTAAAACCTTTGTTATGTAGTTGAAATTGAGTTGATTTTTTATAATTTATGGTTATTAAATACCGACGACAAGTATTTGTTAGTAGAGTCATTTTGTAGATTGATTAAATATTGATTGTTATAATTGCATTATTTTTTTAATAAATGTTATTTAATATTGATGAGTAAGTGATTTATTAGTAGTCACTTTGTAAATTGATTAATTGATTGTAAACTGATTAATTGATTTCTGAAAATATTAAAAGTATAGTTGATTGTGTAGATTGATTGGTTGATTAAAACCTTTGTTATGTAGTTGAAGTTGAGTTGATTTTTTATAATTTATGGTTATTAAATACGGACGACAAGTATTTGTTAGTAGAGTCATTTTGTAGATTGATTAAATATTGATTGTTATAATTGAGTTATTTTTTTAATAAATGTTATTTAATATTGATGAGTAAGTGATTTATTAGTAGTCACTTTGTAAATTGATTAATTGATTTCTGAAAATATTAAAGGTATAGTTGATAGTAATTAGTTAAAGAGAAATAAATATTGATTGTTATAATCTTTTTAAAAAGCAATTTTATTTGACTAATAAATATTATAAATATGTGGTATATTATTTAGAGCATTATATTAATTTAAAATTATGAACATATAATAATTATAAAATTATAAATAATTTGTTGGTTATCTAAAACTAAAAATATATAATTATCAATATTATAAAAATATTTAGAACTTATTTATAAATTATATATAATATATATTTAAATGATATAAAAATAAAATTAAAACTAAAAACAAATCTAACCAAGAAAAAAAAATTTAAGAAGATAAAAATAACTTTAATAAAAATAAAATAACTCTAAAGTAAAAAGCCTTAGATAAAAAGCCTTCCCTCTAAAAATAAAAGAGGGTAGACACTAGAAGGGGGATAAAGCAAGAGATTGAAAACATCTAAATTGTTTTATATACTATCTATATAATGTAAAATATATATTACAAGATATTAATTTAAATTATCTTTTATATTTTTATATAATTTTAAAAATATATTATTAAAAGATATTACTTTAAGTTATCTTTTATATAGAAGAAAACAAATATATAATCTTATATAACACTTTAACATCATTCAAAATTTCAACCTTCACAGCTTAAAAGACTGATCCAAGGCATATTTCTACTAGTCTAGAGGTATTCTCATCTGTTTTAATCTTTATAAAATAAATAACATAGAGGGGATTTTTGTGAAATAATAGACAATCAAAGAGTGCCAGTTATCACTATTCTCGTCCTCTTGTTCATCAGAAAAATTCCAAGGGGATTTTGTAAACATAGACAACATTGCATGGCCCGAAATTTTTCCAGAAACATTGTTGAAACCATTGTGAATTGCCAAAGCTTCAAGTCTCAAATTTTATATTAATTTAGCATAGTTCTCCTAAATACTTGCCATTTTGGGGCATTCTTAGACTGATGGCTATTCTGTGGTGTGAACTTTACATCTCTTATAACTTTATCCACACATACAGATAGTATATGCAAATAATCAAAGAAAAAATTAAAGAATCTGCTAAAATGACACTCACTGCAATAATGGCAGCCACAAACCCTTTTCTGTTTATCGTTACAGTATTATGGGGCCAACATCAATATAATACATATTTTACCATAATGTTTTATTTCCCTTACATACTAATGTTTCAAAAACTGTGTCCCAAATTAATTTTAGAGCATCTGAAGTGATCCAGTGAAGGCTATATGAATTAGAATTTGGTGAATTTCAGCACTCGATTAAAATGTACCATAACAATTGGGTTAAGCATCCTGTTCAGTTGTTTTGGGTTAACTTCTTTTTCAATTTTTACAAATTGGATTTCCCTTCTCAACCATTTTGGCATATACACCTCATACTAAATGTCTTACTTTTCAAATATACAGAATCTACAAAACTTACAATTTAAACTGGATTTATCAGACACAATTAGATCTTACTGTACAGTTTATAGCCTAATACAGACATCACGAACAGTAGTGAGTATTTCAAGCTAATGTGCATCTGGAATAATTTTCTGACAGTTACAGGAAATACTTTTCAACTACTTCCTTCAGGAAATCCAGTTTTTGAATGACCATTGGATTCATCAATTTCCTTGCTTCTTTAATCAGAGTTCCTTGCTTGCTCGAGTAGTAGGCATCCAGCACAATTTGTAACATTCGGTGTAGAGATTTAGGATCCCTGCATGATGAATTACAGTAAATAGTATTATTAAGCCAGTGAATTCAGACTTGTAAATCTTGAATGAAACATAAAAGCAGTTGGATGGAAACGTATTCAATATCAGATGTGGATAGTGTAAATTTTCCGGATCCCCTGTTAGCCTGATACAAATATGATGAGATACGGAAATTATTAAAATATATAGGCATTCAATTATTTCCACATATAAGGGTGTAGTAAACTTTTTCAATAATTTTTATATATTTGTTGGTTTTTATATTTTAGTTCACAATAATTATTTTATTATATCATCAATCATGTTTACGTCTTTTGTGATTTTAAATGTGTGAACTTTTTTATGTTTGATTTTTATTTTTTTTAAATGTGAACTTTTTTATGTTTGATTTAAAAAAAATAAAAAATTGGATGGTACTGTATCCAGACACATCGGATATTGACCCAAATATAGGTTGATACCTGAATAGCCTGGATACAATATCCAACTACGTTACCTTAAAATTTTGGGACAGGAGCAACAGGTAATGGGGGGACAATTTTGTGGATGGCAATTTTTGGGGCCATTTTTGGGACGGCAAGGGACAACAAAGGGGATGACTATATAAAAAGTAAGGAAAATTTTAAATATATAGGGAAATTTTAAATATTCATGACAGCATTGATAAAGCATTCATATATGCATCATAGAACCTTAATACATAACATTTGCATTGAATTGAGAGTTCACATGAGAGTCAAACAAATTAGCAAATGTCAAAACTTAATTCAAATTTGCTTTCATAATTCATTGTCAATATGCATGTTATATTAAAAATAGTATTCAAGTTACAACAAAATGCCCAAAGGCTACAAGTTTCACTTTCAATTACAATATGAAAATACCAAAAAAAAATACACTATTGCCCCTAATCTGCATCTCTCAACATTGCATCGAAATTGGAGTCTTTTGATTCACTACCACTGCAAGAGTCAGCCTCAATCAACGAAATCCTAACCAATCCCTCTGGTGCCTCCTCCTCATCAACCTAGGCGGCATCTTTAGGATCAACATCCCACCGTAAAGCTAGAGTCTAACGATCCTAAAATCGAAGAGCACTATGCACAACCACTAGCTTCTCCACTCATCTAGAGGTAAGTCTATTCCTCTTAATAGAGTGTATAAGGCCATATGTAGACCAATTCTACTATTCCTTTAATATTAGAGTACATCAGGTTATGAATAGTTGTCTTGTGACTATCTTAACTCCTAATAAAGTCATATTATCATTATTATATTGTTATTTAGTTAATTAAGTTGGCCTAAGGCAAATATAGGGTTATCTAAGTTGGCCTAGGTGATATCCTAGGCATAAATAAAGTATATATAGAAGGTTGTGAGTCTTATTTCATGATCATATTGTAAATTGTGTTCCCATTGGAGATATTTGGAGGTTTGCCCTCTCAAAGTGGCTTGTTATTCTTAGTTATCAGCAAGTATTTGTAGCATATTTTCTATCATATTCTTCTATTGTGCAAGTTATTTCATTACAAGTGATTTGGGAAGAGCATATCTCTCAGATTTTAGTGTTTTTTTCCTCTGATTTTTAAAGGGTTATCAACAAACATATTTAAGAAGCTATAGTCCATATTTCAGAAGAATTGGAGCTGAATTGAACGATTTATAGCAGAATTAGAGTTTCTGCCCAATTTATTTGGAAAGAGCATATCTCCCAAATCCTGTTGAATTGGTTCTTGATTTTGGTGGGTGTTTGAAGAAATACTAGAGGAGCCTACAGTCCAGATTTCAAAGAATTTGAAGCATAAATTAGTGAGTTATTACAAAATTAGGGTTTCCACAAAAGTTGCTCTCAAGGCTGCAAATCACCTAATTTTTGGGAGATTTTTATGTTGAAGTGCGACCTAGGCCTTGATAAGTTACAGTAAAATTTTCAGATTATTTTGAATTTATTTGTGTGATTTATTGCAAAATTATTTTCAACCATCATGACAAGGCTTGCAACAAGAGGCAAAAAGAATGCTACCAAACCGGGGAAATCTTCAGAGAATGATGGAGTAGAAATTGAGGATTTTAACCCTAAGGATGAAATAAACAAAGTCAAAGGTGATATTTCATCATTAGAGAAGAAGATGACTAAATAAATGAGTGAATTGAAATCACTTATTCAGGGTATGAAATGTAAGGGTGAAGATTCACCTAGTAAGGTGGAAGATAATGCTTATGTTGGACATAAATTCCTTGGACTTGACTCTGATTCCAAGAAGGACCCTTCCTTTAATAATCATATGCCAAGGCAATTCATACCCAAGTTGGCTATGAGAAAGTTTAATAGCAATGATCCAACCAATTGGCTATGCCAAATGGAGCAGTTCTTTGATATTCATCATGTTCCTAGTCAACAAAAGGTGGCTATGGCATCATTATACCTAGAACCAGTTCAATTTATTTGGTATCGTTGGTTATGTGATGAGAGGAGAAAAAAGGGTTGTGTGGTCACATGGTCAATTTTTCAAGAGGAACTTGCTACCCATTACGAAGAAAACTTTATGGATAGCTACTTCTACCAACTCACTAAATTAAAGCAAACAAACATGGTCAAGGATTATATTCAGCAATTTCAAACCCTTTGTCTAAGAGTGGCAAATGTGACAGAAGAAAATTTGAAGGAACTATTTCTAGGCAGTTTAAAGGATCACATAAAATATGAAGTACGGTTGTTCCAACCACAATCCTTATTGGAAGCAATATTAATGGCAAAACAAGTTGAGGAGAAATTTTTTGGCTAGTAGGCGACAAGGAATTGTGAATGTAAGCAAAAGGAGATCTCCTACACATTCATTATCTCAACCTACTAGGTTGACTCCACAACAAATTGAGGAGAAGAGAGCAAAAGGGTTATGTTTCAATTGTGACAGCAAATATAGTCGAGGATATAAATGTGATGAGCACACAGTGATACTAAGAGGGGGGGTGAATCAATATTGAACAATCTTTAAGTTTTCAAAACTTAACCAATCACAATAAAAGCATTCAAGTAAGATCTAGCAATTAAGAACACAATGTGAACACACGATATATGTGGAAACCCTCACGGGAGAAAACCATAGCCAAATATTGCTTATATATATATTCTTCTTCTTATAGGCTCCAACCTACTAGAGACTCCAATCTCTACATAAACTAATCCCCAACTCAGCAAGAGGCTCCAACCTCTATTTGATAGGCTCCAATCTAATAATCCTTCAATGGCTGATATAGTTTACTTCTCCACAAGGTCTTCCTCTCATAAAACTGTTTACACCTTTCACAAATCTGATCACAAACTTCCTTCCCTTCAAATCCGATCACACACTTCACACAATCCTTCACAAATCTGATCACACCTTTTACACAATGCTCTTCAACTTCTCAAATCTACACTTAAAACACTTAACAAATCTGCAAATATCTTCCTTTAATTTGCTCAAAATATTCTTCATTCAACTTGCATTTACAACACACTAAATACCTCTTCACCCAAGAAAGGTGATCTTTCATATATCTGCAGTATTCTTCATTTTTATCTCTGCCTTAGTAGATCAGAATTATATATTCCTTTTTTTATTCACTACTCTTACTGACTTTCCACATATTTCTTATGCCATTATGTATGTTCATATTCTTATGAAGAGATACATCCTCCTATAAAGGTTGCCTTTTCAAACAATCATGACGACTCTTAATTATTTCTGCCCCTTTAGAACTGAATCGCTGCCCTTGAATACTTTTCGACTTTTCTTTATGGATCACAGCCTCTTAACAAAGTTAATTGCTCCATCATGATCGCTGCCCATAGAGTAAATGGGAATCGCTGCTTTTTACATATTAAAACCTGACTTTATTTAAGACTGTCCTTTTCTATCTTTTGTCTTATCTGCACTTCTTCATAACCATCGACTGCCTTTTGTTTTGTCTTTATTCACAAAAGTGATCTCTGTTTCTTTTTCTTTTTTTTTAATGAAAACTGATCCTTAATCCTTTCTAAAATAATAATTGCAGCCTTCCATAGAATATGCTGCCTTGTTTGTAAATTGTTATCCACTTAAGGATCACAGCCTTCCGTAGAATATGCTGCCTTGTTTGTAAATTTTTATCCACTTAAGGATCACAATCTATAATTATTATCACTAAAATTATTCACCTCAAAACACATAATATATTTTTATGTGTCTTTTAAGATGGGCATTTAATGTATATTTTAAATATTTATTTACAACATAATAAATGTTCTCTTATAGTGACTATTCTTAGCATAGTTAGCATCCTTTTCTTATTCAGTTTATATATGTAATTATAGTGATTATCCTCATGTCTTGTATAAGCCTGTCCATCAATTAGTGGCTTTTGGGCTTAATCCAATTTTGTCCACATCAATGACTCCACCCAATGATCTTGTCTATTCACTTTGACACCAATGATGACTTCCTTCCCAATCATCCATATGCCTTGACATCAATGATGGCATCCATCCACCTCACTTATTTGCTTTGACATCAATGACAACTTCCAACAATCACCTTAGGGATCTCCTTTGACATCAATGACAATATTTCCAACCAAATGCAGTGAAATGAAATTATTCTATATTCAAGGTCCAAGTGAGGAAGAGGAGGAACCAATATTAGAAGGTGATAGGGAGTCAGAGGAAGAATCACATGATCCCCAACTAATCATTTCTTGTCATGCACTCTCTGGTTTTAGTGCCCCACAAACTCTCAAGGTAGTGGGTTTCTTAATGAAACAGAAAGTAATAGTGTTGATCAACTCAGGTAGCACTCATAATTTCATCAACAAAAAGTTGGCCACTCGTCTAAATTGTTTTATATATCCAACTCCAAGTTTCAAGTCTTGATTGCAGATGGTGGTATTGTTAGTTGTTCTACAAAGTGCCATAGCATTAAATTATCCATGGGAGATTATCACCTTGATAGCCCAATGTATGCTATCTCCATGGGTGCAACAGATATTGTTTTGGGAGTACAATGGCTTACTACTTTGGGAACAAATGAGATGACCTTCCAAGAACTATTCATGAAATTTCAATCAAAAGGAAAAACAATAAAGCTAAGAAGGTTAAAGGCAAAGTCCCCACAAATAGTACACTCTCATCAAATATAGAAGTTGCTTAAGGGGTTGGAGGGATTTGTGGCCTAGCTATGTTCATTAAAAGTCTCTCAATCTAATGCTCCCACCCCATTTAGAGATATTCCTAAAGGACTTCCTCCTAAGAGGGATCATGATCATGCAATACAACTAGTTCCAGGGAGCCAACCACCCAACATTAGGCCTTACAAGTACCCACATATGCAGAAAAGTGAGATAGAAAAGATTGTTGAGGAGATGTTACAAATAGGAATATCAAGCATAGCCAAAGTGCTTACTCCTCACCTATGGAGATGGTGCGTAAGAAGGATGAAACTTGGCGCATTTTTCCCAACTATAGAGTGCTCAACATGTACACCATCAAAGATAAGTTTTCTATTCCAGTCACATTGATGATTTGCTAGATGAATTGAATGGAGCTATGTAATTTACAAAGTTAGATCTTAGATCAAGTTATCACAAAATTCGAACTAAGGAAGAAGATATTTGTAAGACAACATTTAGGACTCATAAGGGTCATTATGAGTTTTTGGTGATGCCATTTGGTCTTACCATGCACCATCTACATTTCAAAGTTTGATGGATTCCATCTTGAAGAAATTCTTGAGGAAGTTTATATTAGTGTTCTTTGATGATATATTGATTTAAGCAAGACATGGGAAGAACACTTTGCAACATGTAGATCAAGTATTACAAGTTCTCGAAGATCATCAACTCTATGCTTAGCCATCCAAGTGTGTTTTTGGTCTCAATGAGGTGGAGTACTTGGGACATATAATTTCACATGGAGGAGTAAAGGTGGACCCTAATAAAATTAAGTCTATCATGGAATGGCCTATTCCCAAAACCATTAAGAAATTGAGGGATTTCTTGGGATTGACTAGATACTATAAAAGATTTGTGAAGAATTGTGGTCATATAGCAGCACCCCTCACAGCTTTATTGAAGAAGGATTCTTTTCACTGGAATGAATCCCATAATGTAGCATTTGAAATGTTAAAGGAGGTTGTGTTCAACTCCAAATCTTGCCACTCCCAATTTCACCAAAGATTTTATTGTGGAATGTGATGCTTCAGGAAATGGTATAGGCGTAGTTCTCATGCAGGAGGGTTGGCCCATTGTTTTTGAGAGTCGACAATTAAAGGGTAAGAATCAACTCAAACCTATTTATGAGAAAGAAATGCTAGCTATTCTTCATGGAGTAAAATAATGGAGGCCTTATCTAATGGGCAGACACTTCAAGGTTAAGATAGATCATGATAGCCTAAAGTATTTTTTGGAACAAAGATTATCTTTTAAAGAGCAACAAAAATGGGTTACTAAGATGTCGGAATATGATTTTGAGATTGTATATAAGAAAGGGAAAGAAAATGTTGTGGCAGATACACTATCGAGGAAGGATGAAAAGGATGAAGCTTTATTGTGTGCCCTTTCAATATTACAAGAAGATTGGGTAGTAAAAGCCAAAGCTAAGTGGCAGAATGATGTTGCTACAAGTAATCTCATTCAACAATTACACAGTGATCCTAGTGGTTTGGATAAGTTTTGTTGGAAGGGAGATACCTTGTGGTATAAAGAATGATTGTATCTTTGCAAGAATTCCTCTCTCAAACAAAAGAGTCTCACAAAGCTTCAGGAGTCTCTAGTGGGTGGTCATTCAGGATTTTTGAAGACATATCATCAGGTCAAGAAAGACTTCTTTTGGGAAGGGCTAAATGGGGATGTTCAAAAATTTGTGGCAAAATATTTGGTTTGTCAAAGAAATAAAGGGGAGACAATTAAGACACCTCGTCACTTGCAACCCTTAGTTATTCCTAGCCAACGTTGGGAAGAGATCTCCATGAACTTCATCATAGGGCTTCCAAGATCTAAGGGTAAGAATGGCATCATGGCAATAGTGGATTGCCTCACTAAATATGGCATCATGGCAGTAGTGGATTGCCTCATGGCATCATGGCAGAAGTGGATTGCCTCACTAAATATGCACATTTTATTGCATTATCACATCCTTTTACAAAAAGTATACTGGGAAAAGCATTTTTGGAGAATATTCAAAAGCTACATCATGGCAATAGTGGATTGCCTCATCAAGAATGGCATCATGGCAGTAGCGGAGAATATTCAAAAGCAATCTTAGTGGATTGCCTCACTAAGATTGGCATCATGGCAGTAGTGGATTGCCTCACTAAATATGCACATTTTATTGCATTATCACATCCTTTTACAACAAGTATAGTGGCAAAAGCATTTTTGGAGAATATTCAAAAGCTACATGGTATACCTAAGGTTATTGTTAGTGACCATGATCCTATCTTTACTAGTAACTTTTGGACAAAATTATTCAAATGTTTGGGTACTCAATTGGCTCATAGTTCTTCGTACCATCCTTAATCTGATGGGAAAACAGAGGTTGTTAATAAGTGTTTGGAAGGATATCTGTGTTGTTTCACTTCAGATAAATAGTCTCAATGGGTAGATTGGCTACCACTAGCAAAATGGTGGTATAGCACTTCCTTCCATAGTTCATCAAAAATCTCTCCTTTATGGCATCATATGGATATCATCCTCCTTCCATTACATCACCATTGAAGGTGTCACCAAGAGTTCACACTATGGAGGACCATATGTTTCATCAACAACAAGTACTTTCAAGACTTAAAGAGAATCTATCCATGGCGCAAAATCAAATGAAGCAACAAGCAGACCAGCACCACAATGAAAGAAGTTTTGAAGTTGGGAATTGGGTTTTCTTGAGATTGCAACTTTACAACCAAATGTCACCGAAGCAACAGTCAAGAATAACAAGTTGTCTCCAAAATATTATGGCCCATATCGAATCATGTAGAAGATAGGTAGTGTTGCCGACAAGCTTGAATTGCCATCAACAACAAAGATACATCCATTTTTTCATGTTTCTTGTTTGAAGAAGGTAATTGGGAATAATATCCCAACTCAAACAATATTACCAAAGCTTGATGAAGAAGGAAGAATCATATTGGAACCAATGTTTATTCTTCAAAAACACACAAGGAAGCTAAGGACCAAAACACTCACTCAGTATCTCATCCAATGGGAGAATTTGCCAATTGAAGATGCCACATAGGAGGACGAGGAGTTCATTCAAAAGCATCCAAAATTGCATAGCATTGAGGACAATGCTTCTCTGAAGAGGGGAGGCATGCTATGCCCTTAATATTAGAGTACATTCAGTTATGAATAGTTGGCTTGTGGCTATCTTAACTCCTAATTAAGTCATATTATCATTATTATATTGTTATTTAGTTAATTAGGTTGGCTTGGGGCTTATATAGGGTTATTTAAGTCGGCCTGGGTGATATCCTAAGCATAAATAAGATATATATGGGAGGTTGTGAGTGTTATTTCATGATCACATTGTGAATTGTGTTCTCATTGGAGATGTTTGGAGGTTTGCCCCCTCAAAGTTGTTATTCTTAGTTATCAGCAAGTATTTGCAGCATATTTTCTATCATTTTCTTCTATTGTGCAAGTTATTTCATTACAAATTCCTCTCTACAGCAAAGGAACTAGCAACCTACGAAAAGAGGCAAATGTTTCATATGTTTTTCCTAAGTCATCTAAGAAGAAGCAGGTGATGTTTCATTACTTGCCATGAAAGTTTCCCAAGACAATATGTCAATGCTAATCTCTCGATTATGTAGATGTTATTTTTGGTCCATCTAATATGTGCAATTGTAAGTGTTGTGCTTGCTTGCATATGGCTGCCTGGTCTTCTGAATTTCTCTTTGCTGGTCTTCTGGGTTGCTCTGGTGCTTTCATGGCTGCCTGCTCCTACAGAGATGCTTGCTGCTGGGAAAGATGCAGGAACAAAACCCTCATTTAACTGAATGCCTCTGTTGTTGCTATTACCCGCAAACAAGAGAATGACGACAATAAACTGGTTTAACACTGGGGTGACATTTCTTCTATAGATATCACCCTTTGGAAATCTACTAATTTAATTATCAGTCTTTATGAGCAGACTTTAGTGGATAAGTTCACTGGTATCTGGCCCTCTTACAAATTGCTAGAAAACTGGGTGGACAGAGAATGAAGACCAAAGATTCATGGTGATAATGAAATTTCAACGTGTGGGCCAGATTTTTTCATTGCTACTCTCTATCAAAGAGGAGAATGACTTGATATTTCCCAATTGTCCTTGGTTTATTGGCAGGCAAACCAAGGGACGCATCCCGGGCCCTTTTTGATGCGTTTCCATTTCCGGGACGTCCTGGCGATGGGGGGACATGTCAGGGATGTGCCAGGACGTCCCCAGGCTGTCCTCAATAATTTCAAAAATGCCGGAAACTCATGTTGGCTTCTCCTATTATTAGCTAAAGGAAGGAAAACGAATGCTGAAGTCAGATCTAAAGAGACTTCCAACAACATAGCTGCTGGAAAGTAATCCACCTTGGATTCAACACCTGAAGCTAAAAGAAAATCTCCTAAACAATAATGGTCCTATTTTGTTCCTTTTGAGGCTCTGTTGGTGGGCTATTTTTACCAGCTGATTTGATTGTCTGTCTATTGTAGAATCATCTTCATTGTACTACCTTAAATCTTTGTCACTTCTGTGGAAGCAACATTGTAGTTTTGGTATTTATAATTAATAAATCATTTGGTTTTATAAAAAAACCTTGCCAAGATAGAGAGAAATAGAGAGACTCAAGAAGTTATTGCATCTAATATCAGTACAATTATAACTAGATCTCTAATCCAAAAAGAAATTGAATTTACATAAATGATAAATTCCAAGAATTTCTTTATGAACTTGGATTGGAGATCTAGGCATATTTTCAAGAAGGATGATTTAAATCTTTGCAACTTCTTATTTACTGGGGAATCTTTCATTATTGGAAGAGCATTGATTGCGATCCATAAATAGTTTCTGCGGATCTTGTTGACCAGTAATCTTAACCTTTGCAAAATTTGGTGAATTTGGTAAGGTGTTAATCTTCAACAACTTGACCGTTGGAATTGCTCCTACAGAAGATTAATAGTTTGAAACAATTTTGTTTGTTAGAACTGCTTTGATTTAGATCTGGACACCAAAAGAACCTAGGAATTCTTTAGATACCTCAAAAGCAGATCAAGTGTCAGATAGTTCCAGAAATGTGGATTCTCTCTTGGGGCATTTGATCTGTAAGCTACAATGGAGATTACATACAGTGTTTCGTCAACAACATATCCTAATGAAGAACATGAAAAATTGGAATCCTCTAAAGCATGTATTAACTCAGAAATTGCAAGGAAATGAGAGTAACCTATCACACAATCGAAGACAGCAGATTTTATTCTGGGGTGAAACTAATCATTTCATCCCAAATTCATAAGGCTTCCCTCCAGCTGCCATGCTCTTTGCAATAATAACTAACAAAGGGTATGTCACAAGAAAAAATCTGTACAATATCTTGCTTCTAAAGGAAGATGCAACAGGCAAACAGAGGATCCTTTACAAATTAATACCATCCTCTAGCAAATGAAAAAGAGAGAAGGTTTTGAGGAAATAGTTTGTACGTAAGCTTCCATTGGGGATTTAAAAAGATTTTAATCATATTCAGAACATTTTATTTTCAGTATAGCCCTACAAATTGTAAACAGGATAAAGATGCTGCCCAAAAAATGCATACAATTTCATTCAGACAAAAGGTTCAATGCACATTCATACAATAACATGAAGGAATTCCCTAATCATTCATAATTATACATATGCTATATTCATTCAAAGTGACCAATGGCCCAGCTCACAGAAAGAAGAAGGAAAGGAAACAGCCAGAACACTAACTCAAAATATATTTGTTTCAGATTTATTCAGTCCAGAAAACGGGTGAATGATCAAATCAGATCAAAAGAAAAAAAAAATCTCTTACGTATATACTACATCCACATCTTTCCCTTGTAATTCGTCTCCAGGTGTAAAGGCCTGTGTCAAAGCTGCCAATAGCTTTTCTGAATCTTCAATTGGTAGAAGATGTTTAATTATTCGTACTTCTTTTGGTACTTGTTCCTGAAGACTCTTCCTTGCTTCCATATACAAGTGGAACAGAATATCTTTAACCTGCATACATAAATATATCAAGCATCAGTTTTCACTTGAAAGTGAAATATTATGAAAGTTCACACCAGAGTGGCCATTGTTATACATCACCAAAAACATTGACATAAAATCTTATAGCACGCACTAAAATAGCCTCTAATTTATTTCAACAGAGAAAGAATCTAAAATTATATCTATGCCCAGAGGTGACCAGATGTCATTGTTTGAGCACAAAATTGGTCAGACCTAACAACTTCTTACTTCTTTTGTTCAAAAGGAGTAAAATTTAGATTCTAGGTGGGGTTTTGCCTAATATGTTAAGTCACTAATAAAACTATACAAGAGGCAAGTGAACATGACATTCCAAGGAAAATATAAATCTAAAACAAACAAAAAGATTGTTAAGAGAATCTCTACAATACTTTTAACAAAATAGTGACAGAACATGAGGTTTATTTTGAATAAGGACGACCAAATTTTCTGCTTATATGATGTCGATAAGGATGACCACTTGGCCTAGCAAAAATGTACTTAAAATAGCTGATATGTCTCAATTAAATTATTAGAGACCGAAATTACAACAATCTAGATTCTTAAAACATAAATTGTCTTTAATCAGTGATGCTAAAATATTCACTGAATTTACATCTTAATGATTAATAATTCAAGTAGAAGCAAACTATTGATTAAAAGAACAAACAATTACTAAAGAGTAGAAGCATACTCTCCATGTAATCTAAAATTGGATCAGTTAAGTTAGTCAAGTTAACGAACTTGGTCATTTAATTGTTTTCATTCAAGCTAACCCACTAGGCTATACAACCATGAAGGTTCATTCTTAGGAAGAATACTTAAAGGACCTGACAGAAGAAATAGGCAGTGGTAACAAGTTTGACTAGATTGAACGTGTATCACTAGTTCAACTGTGGATGAACCTATCCCCACCAGAGCTACATGTGCAGAATGGGACTGACCATAGCTGAGCAAATCAAAGAAGACAACATAGACAGAATTTGTAGGGCCAAGAGAGGTCATTGTATTTGTACTTACTCATTCCTTAGTATTTTCATAACAAGTTAGTTGTATAGGCTTATGTTACTTAAGACTACAAGTCTTTGGGAGTTGTTGCAGAGATTTGGCGAAATGCACAATCATTGGAGAGCTTGGTTGGGACATTGTTTTGTTGAAGAAAATTCCTTGATGGCCTATTTGAAGGCAAGAAACCATTGTAACAGCTCATGAGACACTAGCATGCGGAAGAACAGCACCTCACACTTCTGGAATTTTTTCCAATTTTGGGTTTCCTTGGATTATATTGCTGTTACCCTTTATTTTCATTGTTTTTTTATGCTTTTTGTTTGTGGATGCTTCTTTCCATAGTTCTTTACTCATATTGACTCTAGACTGTATATTTAAGGATTGTTTTTCCATATTTCCACACATGGAACAGCAAATTATGCAACAAATTTCCATTAAGGAAGTATAGTCTGTTCAGATGAATTGTGCACTGGAATTTCCACATTAATTACCGACATCAGAAGTCTCCCCAATTGCATCCTGTTCTCTATTGTAAAAAAAATAGTTTTTAAAAATAAAAATTGAAAGCACAGCAAGTGATGATTTAATGAATTGTTCTCAGTATTTCATGTTCCAAGCAACAAGGCACTATTCCTGCTTTGAAAAACCTTCCATCTTTTGATAACGAACAAGAAGAAATGAGTGTCCTTAAGGACCAAATATAGATTTTCACTAAAGGTCCAGGAAAGTCGTAAACTATTATGTCATTTGGATATACATAGCTAAGTGGTTCAAATGAATTGTTTTAAAGCAGGCAACTTAGGATGAAGTTTCTTTGGCTAGGCTTTTTGGTAATTAAGATCATCAATCCTAAATATGCAGAGAGGCATAACAGTTGTTCAGGCTAAAGGAGAAAAATGAATATCTATAAAGTTGCTGTCAACAATAAGTAGACTAAATTCAACAAGCTAACATTGTGTTAGACTTCAGTACAAGTGTCAGAAAGATGGTTAATGTGATCTGCCCTAATTCTGTTTTCCGATTTTTATTTTCTGATTTCAAACAAAAAATCACAGCAAACATACAAGTGCCCAAACATGACAAATAAACATCGAACATACAAGTGCCCAAACATGACAAATAAACATGCCAAATGATGCTACCAATTGATATTCGTATCAAACATGAAATCCACCATAAAAACACAAGATAGGGCATCCAAATGCAACATACAAATCTGCTTCTCTGTAGATAACTTCTGTTGTTACAAACTGAATATTCAGGACTGCATTTACAATGAATTCATGGACTCAAACATGCCAGACATATGCCCAGATTTCTGCTCTACAAATCAGATCTAAATCTATGATTATAAATACCAAATATGTGCAAAACAGTCCTCAATATCAAACCCTAGTTGGGCAAAATTCCTCCTTGGCAAGTGTTTAGGGTTCGCTGCTCCAAATATGCAGAAACGCCCTCCAAAGGTGGGCACTCAGGTCTGCTCTAAGTGGCGCTCCAAATTAGGACAAAACCCTAATGCAATCTGCTCATAAAATGCCATAATAATTCTGCTCCAAATCTGATCTTCAAATCTAATTATGCAGTGATGCTCCAAACCTCCAATTGTCTCCAATGAAGTGCAATTAGAACTCCGTCATGAGTTCTCCGCAAGGTGAGCTAGGGTTTCGTCCAACTCACCACATTCACAAGGGTTTTTGTTCTTGGAATGGAGCCCAACCAAAGTTAAAGCCAAAGAGAAGAATCTCCAAAATGAAATTAGATATGAATTGAAAACAAATGAACTTGCACTTTACTTTCTTTTAAAATAACCATATCAAGGCCAACCCCCCTGTTGATTTGAAGTAGCTTCTGTCAGATATAAATGATGATTGCATTTATGCATCATCATCATTCATATATAATCGAATTCTACATCCCAAGTATGATATCTGCAATCAGAAGTTACCCTTGCAGATTATCGAGTTTCATGCTCTTCTATTAAATCCCGATCTTGCATGACTTCCAGCAATCACGTCCAGATTGGACATTGCTTATTTCTGCAAATCTAAAGTTCAGATCGAACTTTAGATTCATGCGATTGTTAAACTAAATTGACCACCGATTAATAATCGGTTGGTTAGTTAGAGGGATCCGCACGAATTATGGGACGTGCCTCTCCTTGAAATATTAATAGGCATTCAATTCTCATTTGAAAGACATCAAAATTAATAAATGTTCTGCAATTGAGCATCAACAATAAGAAAAGAATTTTCAGACTTAGATTTCCTAATACAAAAATTAAGATATAGTCTGACATCTACTTCACAATCAAAGTTCATCATCCTGAATATAATCTGATTGATTTAATCAAACTTTAACATGGTATCAGAGCCACATTGAGAAAAGATCCGAATTAAATCAAGATATCAGATTATTTAGAAAATCGTATTTTTCTCTAGAAATCACATACACATTACATTCTTCATAATGTCAAATGTAATCAGATTTAAGGATCGTCTTGAAGGTGCAAACAACTTTACTTCATGGAAGTTCAGAATCATGATGATTCTAAAAGAAAATAAGTTAGACTCATTTGTGAAAGAAAACAAGATCGAACCAGAGAATGATCCAAAGAAATCTCAATGGATTGAGAACGATGAGAAAACTATGAAAATTATAGTAGATGCAATTAGGGACCATATAGTACCTATTCTATGTAAACATAAGACTGCATATCAAATGTTTAAATCCCTTGAGAAAACCTTTGAAATAAACAACACCAATAGGACCCTTGCTTTAAAGAGGCAACTCAATCATGTTCAAATAAACAAGGGAGAATCCATTAATGCTTATTTCATGAGAATCAATGAATTAAGAAATCAACTATCAACAATCGGACATCAAATTGATAGCAAGGAGTTAACTCTAATAGCTCTAGGTGGCCTACCAAACTCATGGGAGTCATTTGTTCAAGGAATAAGTGCAAGATCAAAACTCCCTAAATTTGATAGACTAAGAACAGATTGCTTACAAGAAGAAACAAGATTAATGACAAAAGAAAACAAACAGAAAAACATAGATGAGGATATTCAGGTGATAAATACAAATTCTCATAAGAAAGGTAAAAAGGAAAACTTCAAAAGAAAGAAGAATTCTTATGGAAAGGGACCATTCAAGAAAAGGAAAGACATCTCCCAAATTCAATGTTTCAGATGTGATCAATATGGACACTATGCAATGAAGTGCCCTGATAGAACAAAACAACAAGCATCCTTTGCTAAAGTTAGAAAGACAAATAAAAAAATATGACTCTGAGAATTTTGTCTTCTACTCAGCACTATCAAGTCAAGTTTCAAACAAAGTCAACAACTGGGTAATTGATAGTGGTTCATCTAGGCACATCACAGGGTTCAGAGAGCACCTAGATACTATGAAAGAAGAAATTGACGAAGAAGTGACTATTGGGGATGACTCTGCACATCCAGTAAGAGAGGTTGGAACTTGCACCATAAATTTGAAATCTGGCCTCTCTCTACAACTCACTAGAGTATTGTTTGTACCAAGAATAAAAAGGAACCTAATATCCATTTCTGCTTTTGAAGACAACGGATACAGGGTTACCTTTATGGATGGAAAAGTTCTAGCATGGCCAAAGAACTCCACCATAAAGAAAGCTCAAACTATAGGTGTAAGACAAGGATATCTCTACAAACTGTGCACAGATTCTAAACAAGCCCTCATTCATGAGACCTCTGACTCAAATGAAATTTGGCATTGAAGATTAGGACATCTTCATTTCCATGCCCTACCTTCTGTAGAAAAATTAGTAACAGGATTGCCCAAACTAAAACAAATCCATGAAGGAGCATGCAGAGGGTGTTCCCTAGGAAATAATACAAAGGGAACCTTCCAAAATAGTTTGAGCAAAACCAAAAATGTGTTAGAACTAGTACACTCTGACTTATGTGGACCCATGTCTGTACCTCCATGGCGAGATTCTTATATTATGTAATATTTGTAGATGACTTCTCTAGGAAGACCTGGATATATTTTCTTAAGTGTAAAGAGTCAATAGAAATCCTTAAAAGGTTTAAGGAGTTCAAAGCACTTACAGAAAACTTCTCCGAAAAGAAAATCAAAATCCTAAGAACAGATAATGGGAAAGAATACACCTCAAGGAATTTTGTGTAAATGTTGGGATTAAGAGGGAGTTTACTGTAGCCTACAACTATCAACAAAATGGTATTGTTGAGAGAAAAAATAGAACTATTGTAGAAGCTGCTAGAGCAATGTTGTTTAACCAAAACATTGAGACCTCATTTTGGGCAGAAGCCTCTAGGACAGTTGTCTACATCCAAAATAGATGTCCCCACTCTCATCTAGATAACCAGATTCCTGAAGAAGCATTTACTGGTATAAAACCTGACATAAGTCACTCAAGGATCTTTGGTTGCCCTGTCTACATTCATGTACCTAAAGAAAAGCAATCCAAACTAGAACCTACTGGAAAGAAAGAGGTATTTGTGGGATATAGTGAAACCTCAAAAGCCTACAGAATATACATATCCGGGCAAAAACAAATTGAACTGAGTAGAGATGTCATATTTGAGGAAGACATTTCCTTCAAAAAGGCAAAGAGTTCAAGTGAGATAGAAATTCAAGATTCCCCTAAAGTCTTAGAAGAGGAGCCTGCTCCTAAGATTCAGAGAGAGTACCTTGAAGAAATCATAAGTGAAAATCAAACTGCTTCAAAAGAGAATCCAAATGACAACAGCAAGAAGAGACCACTTTGGGCTAGGAAGATGATTAAAGAAGCCGAGAATCATACAACACCCAAAGGAACTTTTAGAGAAAGTAAGAAACCCAAAAGATTCTCAAGCTATGTTTCCTTAATGAATGAGATCGTTAGTTCAGAACCTACTAGTGTTACGGAAGCTTTTAAACATCAAGTGTGGAAGGATGCAATGACGGAAGAGTATCAGTCCATTTTGAAAAATGATGTATGGGATATAGTACTTAGACCAAAACAGAAATTTGTTGTCTCTTCCAAATGGCTCTTCAAAATCAAACATGCTGCTAATGGCAGTATAGAAAAACACAAGGCACGTTTTGTGGCCAGAGGTTTCTCACAAAAAGAAGGTATTGATTATGAAGAGACATTTGCACCTATTGCTTGGTACACCTCTATGAGCAGTAATAGCTATTGCAGCAGCTAAAGGCTGGAAAATCCATCAGATGGATGTGAAAACTGCCTTCCTGAATGGGAATATTGAAGAAGAAGTCTATATAGAGCAACCTGAAGGTTTTGTGATACATAAAATTGACTCACATGTATGCAAAGTAAAGAAAGCTCTATATGGACTTAAACAGGCTCCCAGGGCCTGGTATGAAAGAATTGGCAACTATCTTTTGGGACTAGGATTTTACAAGAATGATGCAGATCCAAATCTCTATTTTAAGGAAATTAAAGGTGATATGCTAATAATAATTTTATATGTTGATGACCTGCTGATAACAAGAGAAGATCACCTTATTGCTCAAGGTAAAAAGGACCTGGCTTCAGAATTTGACATGAAAGACTTGGGCATCTTACATTACTTCCTGGGTTTAGAAGTCTGGCAGAAATCAAATGGCATCATACTAAATCAAGGAAAGTACACTATTGATATTCTAAAGAGATTTGGGATGTTAGACTGTAGACCCATGTCTAAACCTATGGAAACCAACTTACACAAATTGAAAGAAGCAACAACAGAATCTAAATTTGCAGATCCTACTCTCTATAGACAGATAATTGGATCACTAATGTACTTGGTTAACACCAAACCAGATATTTGCTATGCAGTGAATGCCCTAAGCCAGTTCATGTGTGAGCCAAAGGAAATTCACCTTGTTGCGGTGAAACACATATTGAGATACCTTCAAGGTACTATTGGATATGGTCTTAAATACAGAAATGTCCAACTAGACTTACATGGATACTCTAATTCAGATTGGGCTAGAAGTGTAACCGATCGGAAGAGCACATCAAGATGTTGCTTCAGTTTAGGATCAGCTATGATCTCTTGGATCAGCAAAAAATAGTCTTCCGTGGCACAAAGCTCAACAGAAGCTGAATATATTGCAGCCTCTATGGGGGCAAGAGAAGCAATATGGCTCCGGAAATTGCTTGTGGGATTATTTGGTGAGCCCCTGAATCCTTCTATTATCCACTATGATAATCAGAGTTGCATTAAGCTTTCGGTAAATCCAGTATTCCATGATAGATCTAAGCATATTGAGATCCCTTACCACTATGTAAGAGACATGGTAGAAAGGAATGCGATCCAATTGGAGTATATTAGTACAAATGATCAAACAGCAGACATTCTCACCAAGCCTCTCTCCAGAGTTAAAGTTGAGCACTTCAGGAAGAAACTTGGTATGGTTGAAATGTAATTTGTTATTGAGATTGAGATTCAAGTTGTTTATTTTGTACTAATGTATTTAAAAGATGTTTAATGTGTAAACTCTTTTGTCATGTGTGTGACTCCATGACTTTATGGGCCCTCTCTCCCCCTATGTACATTATTGAAAGGTGACAATCTTTCTAATAATGAACACTTGTATTTGACATTGTAAAGTGACGACTCTACAATAATTAGTTGGACTATCATGATAGATATCATGTGACTTGATATCTGTGGATATGTCATGATAGTATCTTGTGGACATTTTGATGGATATCATGAGACTTGATATCACTTTGAAGATCATTATGATCCTTATTCATGGTGGATATGTATATATATTCATGGTGGATATGTATATATATCCGTGGATATATATCCAGATATTTGAAAAAATCCATCCATCCCATTTCGCTTTCACCCACAATAATCTCATCCATAATAAATCAATTGTCACCTTCATCCTTTAACAGACATCATGAGACTTGATGTCAGTGCACATACCATAATGAAGATGTGTTATGAAGAATGTCATGTGACTTGACACTTTTTAGAATCTTACCATATCTTCATATATCACGTGTAAGGTGATATCACTATATACTTGGTTGGAGTTTTCTTCCCTAGCTAAGAGGGAGTGTTGATTTAAAGTAGCTTCGGTCAGATATAAATGATGATTGCATTTATGCATCATTATCATTTATATATAATCGAATTCTACAACCCAAGTATGATATCTGCAATCATAAGTTACCCTTGCAGATTATCGAGTTTTCATGCTCTTCTATTAAATCCCGATCTTGCATGACTTCCAGCAATCACATCCAGATTGGACATTGCTTATTTGTGCAAATCTAAAGTTCAGATTGAACTTTACATTCATGTGATTGTTAAAGTAAACTGACCACCGATTAATAATCGGTTGGTTAGTTAGAGGGATCCGCACGAATAAAGGGACGCGTCCCATGAGCGGACGTGCCTCTCCTTGAAATATTAATAGGCATTCGATTCTCATTTGAAAGACATTGAAATTAAAAAATGTTTTGCAATTGAGCATCGACAGTAAGAAAAGAATTTTCAGACTAAGATTTCCTAATACAAAAATTAAGATATAGTTTGACATCTACTTCACAATCAAAGTTCATCATCCTGAATATAATCTGATTGATTTAATCAAACTTTAACACCCCCTTAAGCAAAACATTCTTATTTTATTTGCCTGTTTCCCTCCTCCTTAGGGCCGACCCCAAGCAAGGCATGCTAGGTGCCCAAAAAAACAAATAAAATATTTTATTTTATTTTTTATTCCTTTAACCAAGTAGGTCGAACCACTTGTGGCAATAAATATTTCATTTCTTGACCTCTCACTAGGTCGTCCACTTCAAGGGAATTTTATTTAGATTTATCTTAATTTTTCTCCTTCAAATTTGGCAAACCACAATAAAGTAATCTTATTTTATTTTATTTATTATTTATTTATTTATATTTTAATATTATATAATATATATACTAGTGTTTAAAAACACTATTAAAATAGGGTGGATTTAGGGGAGGAAAAAAGGGACATTACAGTTAATGCGGTGTTTTAAAGAGAAACCAACCATTTGATGGATATATAATGTAAACCAAAGCAATGCTTGGTTTTGAATATAATGTCATTTTCCTAAAGTTAAGAAATTGATCTCATAAAGAGCACTAGAGCTTCCTTAAGGAAGCTTACTCTTTTACATAGGGAAGCCAAAAAAGAACAATTCAAACAAGAAATAATATCTAGAAAGTTATTTTATAACTTGCAGAGAGATTGATCAAATGAAAAACCTGCTCCAAATTATTACAAAAGTAAGAGTTAATGATTCTAAGGTTATTTCTCATAAGATCAATCTCAAACTTTGTTGAAAATCTGTCTTTTACATGTTAAATAAAGACCCAACACAAAAAGCAAAGCTGACAATAACAATGACCAGAATAGCCAAAAGTACTTCCAATAAAGCAAAAAACAAATGCAGAAGAGTGCTGAGCCTAGGACAAAGCTAGAAACACCTGTAGTTCATTGCTAAGACTCCTTTGAATCATGAAATTTATCTTGCAGATTGAGAACCCGATCTTAAAATAATATTTGAAAAGTAGTTTTAGAAAGAGAGCCCAGAAGTTTATATAAACTCAGAAAGCGTGAAACAGAATTAGCAGAGAGAATAGATGCATATAGACAAAAAATCAAGAGAAAACAGCTACCAAAAAAAGATTGTTGTGTACTATCCAAGTATTATAGGTTAAAATTTGTAAGGATGCGGATACACACTAGCTAGATAAGTGAAAGCACATCACAAAATGTCCCATAACTGGGCATACAAATACACCCGTCAGTCTAAATTAGCAGAGAGAATAGATGCATATAGACAAAAAATCAAGAGAAAACGGCTACCAAAAAAAGATTGTTGTGTACTATCCAAGTATTATAGGTTAAAATTTGTAAGGATGAGGATACACACTAGCTAGATAAGTGAAAGCACATCACAAAATGTCCCATAACTGGGCATACAAATACACCTGTCAGTCTAAATTAGCAGAGAGAATAGATGCATATAAACAAAAAATCAAGAGAAAACAGCTACCAAAAAAAGATTGTTGTGTACTATCCAAGTATTATAGGTTAAAATTTGTAAGGATGAGGATACACACTAGCTAGATAAGTGAAAGCACATCACAAAATGTCCCATAACTGAGCATACAAATACACCCGTCAGTCTAAATTACATGTACTCGGAATATGCTCCAGTGAACTGGGCTGGTGAGCGTGTGGAATAGTTATAATTAAACAGATAATTACATGAGAGAAGATTTTTGTAAGAATCAGTTGCCATTTTCCTCTTGCCCAGAGGAAGTTGTCCATGACAACTACATATGATAAGGAAATTTCTCTGCAAAAGCTAACTGAGTGGACCACTTGTGCTCGTTTGGAATGGTGCCTTTACTGCTATCAATGTCAGTACGGGTTTGATTCTTTTGGTTAGCTTATGTCCAAACATTCAGGAAAGGATTACAGGCCAATGGACATTGAAAATATAGAACTGTAGCTTCAAGACAAGTGATTGAAACCTCCTTCAAGGGAGATGGCATGTACAACTTGAGCTGGCTCACATTGACAACGTTACAAATGCCAACCTAAGCAAAAAGCATTTATCGTTTTCACTTCAAGAGTAGTGTAAGGCACATATCTGGTGGATATCATCTTATGATATTGTTTTCTTTAAACTCTATACTAATCCTAGTGAGGACCATAGTTACCAAGAGACTCCAGAGTAGGGAAAAGGACCACAACCCTACTGCTGTACCCACATCATTGGGTGACTGTATCTATATTTAATATAGTTGTACCTTTATTCATTTACTCTCATGCATCGATTTGAAAGGTCAGCCCAGACCCATTCTCATTCCCATAACCCCATACCTCCAGGTAACTATGGTGTTGACAGACACAATCATCAACTTGAAAAATTATGAGGCACTGAATGGTAGCAGTTGAGGCCTAGAATCAGTCCTAAATCTGTTTGAGAATCTTGACTTCCAGAATCTAGTTTGGCTAAACACTGCACAGAGGAATATACCTTATTTTTCTTCTATTGTTGTTGGAAAAAGCAACCTGAATCTCTAAGGGTTATTCACAACCTTGGTTAGGGATTGATTTGCAAAAGAAACAAAGCAGAGAAGCACACCAAAAATCAATAAGCTTCCCCAACAATCACCACCAATCACTCAGGAAGCAAGAGCTGCAATTGAAATAAGAGTAAGAGGCAATCCAAAAATGCTCCAACCATGTTGCAGAACAAGTTGGCAAGAGATGCAATTGAAATAATAGTAAGAGGCAGCCCAAAAATGCTCAAACCATCTTGCAGACAAGTTGGCAACTTGTGAAGCATCAAAAACCTTGGTGCTCTACACAAAGATCATAATTTTAGAAAACCATTAATCACGCAATCATGTTAACATAAAGTGTTCTACAAACTATTTAATGAAGCCTATGGAAATGGACTCTCATGGTTGATAAAGTACCTAAGCCTTAAAATTGAAACTTCCAATTGCAAGGGTTAGATTGACCAAAAGAAAGAGCACTGACAGATGTAATCCTTAATCTTTCTCTGCATGGAAGGCTAGTAATATCCAAATTGGATTATGAAACATGTTCAATTAAGAAAACTATTGCAAGATAATGAATTCAATTCAGTTAATGCCACCAAGTACACTTCCTACTTTATATGACTAAGTTAAGTGACTTAAGAAGTTAAGACATTCTCTGTCAACCTTACAACACAATTTTTAGTCACTCCCAAGACAATTTAGTAAGTATAGAATTGCAGTATACCACAGAGACAGAATGAAGCAAGAGGAGAAAATTTTGGGGTGATCTAGAAATCTTGGGGTCATAAGCAGATGAAGGAAATCCATACTGTCAAATTTAGCTTAAGATAAACTTGTGCAGTTTAGCTTGTGACTAACTCATTCTACACAAAACAGATCACATACAAAAGTTTTGTACCCAACTGAACCTGTTCACACAAATCAAATTAGCAGACTCAAATGAATCCAAGGAAGCTGCCAAAAGGATTGGAAATCTATCTTTTAGAAGGATTTCTTGATTGAGAACTTTGTTCCATCCAATTGCTAGGTTTATGTATAAAACATGCATTGGGGCTCACCCAATTCAGGTTGGTTCAGTGTTTTGGAGTAGTATAAGCAAGTGAAAAAGCAAGAAAAATTTAAAAAAGCATTGTAAAGTGCTTTCAAGTCCCACAGTGTTCTTGGAGACCTCAGGCAAGCAAATTGGTTAATAAATAATAAATTAGCATGAGAAACCACAGCCCCACTTTTCTTGAGCTTTCCATATTGGTTTCTCCGCGGTAATCTCCCATGTTCATTCTATTTTTCATGCATGTTTCAGTTCTTTCTTGCTTTCAATTCATGTGTGCATCAATCTACAAGAATTTCTGCACTTAATCATCACAATTTTAAGGCATTTTACTGCTGTCTTAGGCAAAGTACTTAGAGGATTGTAAGCATAATTCACCAAGATAATCACATTTAAGTTAAGATTAATATTAATGACTTGCAAATGGAATATCCGTGCTAATTAAAGATCAAAATAAAGTAGCAATGAATATGTTTCAAGGCCTCTTGTGTGCCAAAATGCCTAACATAGGAGGTTGAATAAGTCTCCTTTAACAAAAGTTGGTGAGAGGGGCCAGTGAGAATGCAAAACTCTGGAGTTTGAGCAACAAATCCCTCAATCTATAGTAAAGGAATTGTTCCTGACTGAACCAAACTAAGGATCCATACATAGAGACATTTCTACTCTTCAAATGCTGCATGCCAAACCTACAAGATGACTATATGACATGTTGCATGTGTTGTCATTGATGTCAATAGAGTGGTAGCATGAAAGGTTGTGGAAGGTTGCATGTGATGCAATCAATGTGATGATCAAAAGTGTTGAGAAGTGTCAGACATAATGATGAATGTCATGAGCATGCTGTACACAGTTGTACTACATCTCCTCTTGCTCAGGAATAGGTGAATGTTGTTATGAAGTTGTGGTTTCTCATGAAGAGAGCTGTAATTGTTGTCTATGGTGTTGTGAATGTTGTATGTATTCACTGTCCCTTGATGTAAAGCATTGCATAAGATATGAAAGAAAGTATGAAAGGTTTTCATGCAGGCAATGGCTAGGGAAGTTGTATTGAAGAAGGTCGAGAGAATGTCGTGCATTCCTCCGCATTTGAAGATATGGCCTTGCAGTTTGGAAGTTGGACAAATACAGGTGTGAAGTATGTATGTTCTTGTTTTCAAAGCATATAAGTAACCGCAGAAGTCTCCAGAGCTAGCATAGTGAAATTTGTGTTGTTACAGTCAAGAAGGATCTAAGGAATGCTCCGCATTTCTCTACATTTGAATATATGCTCTTGCAGTTTGAAGGATAAGTTAAAATTATATGTATGTTCTCTTATTGCAAGTTTTTGATGTTGAGGTGTACCGCAAGTATGGTTTTCAATGTTCTATCTCAAAACTATGCTCTTTGGGTGTGGAAGAGATGATGGTTTCAGTGTTAATTTGCTTGCGCCAGCATAATGTAGCATGAAGTTGTAAAAGGGGTGTATGAGAATGCTTTTGAATATCATATAATGCTTGTAAAGTGATCTGCATGATGTTATCCGGTCTCCCCAGTACCGCTTGTGGTCTGGAGTTATAATGCATGGAAGGTTAAGTGTTTGTTGGGCCGACTTGGAATGTTGAGATGTTTGTGCCAAGTCTTTGAAGTGTGCGCCAACATGGAGGTGTGTGATAAGGCGAAATAGGTCATGATTATCTCCTGGTTTGAACCGCATTTGGTTCTCCCTTATCGTAGATGTTTTGAAGCCGACTTATTATGGCTGTTGCACATTTCATGTTTACACGTTTCATCTTAAGGAGAAACTTTTTGAAGCTTGTGAAAGATATAAATGTAAAATCAAGTTTGTTGCAAATAAGGTGGTGTGTGTGTAATGTGTCAAAATGTATGTGCAAGTATATGTGTGAGGAAGTGTATTGAAGGCAATGAGCTGAAGGCAGCAAAGGTTGTTGAACAAAGGTGTTGAAGATATATGTTAGTGTGAAGAAGTGTTGTAGTGGTGATTAATTAGCGGATTTTGTTAAGTATGTTGTATTGAAGTTGTAGCCTCCTTCTGTAAGTGTTGTAATTTGTAGGGAGTTGTAGACTTCCTTTGTTTGAAGCCATAAAACTGTGCTTTAGGGAGTTGTAGCTTCCTTTGGGTTGTAGCCCTTAAAACCTATTGTAAACCTTGTTTTATTTGTGAGGTTGGATTTGGACAGTAGCTCCAAGCAACTTGCTCACCGTGGTTTTTCCCTTGTAGGATTTTCCACGTAAATCTGGTGTTATGGTTGTATGTTTATGCTTTTGAATTTCATTTGATACTTTATTTGTTTGAGGCAATAAGAAGTTTTGATTGATAAATTTGAATTTGAAAATTTGTGGGATATACTAATTCACACTCCCCCTCCCCTCTCAATATATCATTATGTTCTAACAATTGGTATCAAAGCTGAGTTCCTTGGTGCAACCTAACAGCTGAAGGTAGACCTTGGATTAGAACACATGGCTTAGAAAGAGGCCTCTTCTAAAGCGCCTATATTTGATGGAAGCAACTATGCCTTCTGAAGTGTGAGGATGGAAGCCTATCTCAATTTGTTGGGGTATGATGTTTGGAGAGTTGCAAAGGATGATTATATTGAACCTGCTCATCCTATTACAAATGCTAATGTTAAGAAGGCCCATGAAAACAATGATAAAACAAAGAATGTTATCCTAAGTGGTTTAACAAATTCTGAGTTTGTTAAGGTGGTGCAATGCAAGACAACTAAGGAGATATGGGATAAGCTCAAAAATCTCTATGAAGGAAATGACAGTGTAAAGCAAGCAAAACTACAATCCTACAAAACAATGTTTGAGAATCTAAGGATGAAAGAAGAGGAGAACATTGCTAGCTGTTTGCTCTGGGTAGATGAAGTAATCAATGGAATCAAAGGATTAGGTGAAGAAATAACTGATTCAATGGTTCTGAAGAAATTTATGAGAACTCTCCCTCACCGGTTTGATTCAAAGGTGTCTACCATTAAAGAAGCCAAAAATCTAATAAAACTTACCATCGGAGAGCTATTTCGATCTCTCACTGCCTATGAGATGAGAAATGAAGTTCAAGGTACACACAAAAGAGAAGTTGTTTTCAAAGCTTTGAAGAAAGAAGGAACATCTGGGTCACACAATGAATTAGAGGAAGAAGAAGCCAACTTTGTGAGAATGTTGAAGAAAGGATCAAGCAAGTATAAAGGTAAACTACCTTTTAAATGTGGAAGAATTGCTCATTATGCATCTAAATGTCCTTTTGGAGAAAATGAAAACAGCAGCAATAGTTTCAAAAGGAACCACTTCAAGAGGAACCTCCTTTCCAAGGAAGATTACAAGTCCTCAAAAGTAGATCAATACTCATCAGATGATGATGGAGGAGAATCCCTATTCATGGCCATGGTGATCTCTGATGGTTCAAATAAAACTATGGATGAAGAAGATGGTGAAGTTGATTTTGAAGGTGAACTTATTCCTGCTCTTGAAGACTTGGAGTGTGCAAGGAAAGAGAACAAAGAACAAAGAACAAAGAGCCCTAATTGAAGCCAAGACAAATGAATGCACACAGCTTGAGAAAGAAATTCTTTTACTCAAAAAGGTCAAAGTCTGGAAATCCAAAAGAGGCAAATCTCATCAGACCTCAAGGAAGACCTTTCCAAGCAAGAAGTTTCACCAAAAACAAGTTCAATCATGCATTTTTTGGTTATTGTTTCATCTACAATAAGTATGGTCATAAGGCTATGGATTGCAAATCTAAAATGAATAGAAGAAATTTTGTAAGTAGAAATTCTCTTGTTTCACTAGTGGATGTCAATGTGATATGTCAAATCTACAACAATATTGGGCATTTAGCAAAATATTGCAGAAGTGAATTAGCAAAATCAGAAATTCATAAAGCAGATGTTATTGAGCAAGTCAAGGAAAATGACAGAAACAATGAGGCTGAAAACACAACAGCTGTCCAAACAACATTTCATGCTCAAGGGCAAACAAATCTTTGGGTAATAGATAGTGGATGTTCAAGTCACATGACAGGTGACCAGCAAATTCATCAATCTTGTTAAGTGGAATGGCGGATCAGTCAAGTTTGGTGACAATTCATCTACAAAGATTTGTGGAAATGGCGCCATAAGTATTGATGGAAAATCTAGGACAGAAGATGTTCTCTATGTAGGTGGTCTCAAGCACAATCTTCTCAATGTAAGTTAAATGTGCAGCAAAGGATACAATCTCATGTTTCATAATCAAGGGTGTGAAATCAGAAGAACAAACTCTGGTAAATTGGTGGCTGAAGGATCTAGAACAGAAAACAACTTGTACAACCTAAAGGGTGTTAATGGAAGAAGTTGTCTTCTAGGACAGACAAATGAACATTGGTTATGGCACAAAAGGATGGGACACATTAACTTTGACAGCCTTGTGAAGATCAGCTCCATGCAAACAATAAGAGATATGCCAAGAAGAAGAAGAAGAAGAAGAGGAAGAAGAGGAGGAAGAAAGAAGAGGAAGAGGAAGAGGAAGAGGAAGAGGACGAAGAGGATGAAGAGGAAGAGGACGAGGACGAGGACGACGAGGAGGACGAAGAGGAAGAGGAAGAAGAAGACGAAAAGGAAGAAGAAGAGGAAGAAGAAGAGGAAGAAGAGGATGAAGAGGATGAAGAGGACGAAGAAGAGGAAGAGGAAGAGGAAGAGGAGGAAGAGGAGGAGGAGGAAGAGGAAGAAGAAGAAGCGGAAGAGGAAGAGGAAGGAAGAGGAAGAGGAAGAGGAAGAGGAGGAGGAGGAAGAGGAAGAAGAAGAAGAAGAAGAGGAGGAAGGAAGAGGAAGAGGAAGAAGAAGGGAATGAGAAGAGGAAGAGGAAGAGGAAGAGGAAGAAGAAGAGGAAAAGGAGGAAGAAGAGGAAGAAGAAGAAGAAGATTGGTAAGAACAAATGAACAGGTAAATTTTTCTTTACTATCAAGAATAGAACCTAAGACTTTTGTTGATGCTAGCAAAGATGAAGGATGGATTCAAGTTGTGAGATAAGGGGGATTCATTGCTCACGAGTCTCTTCGTTCTCAAGAGAATCCCAGGGAGTGAATTACCCTTAACCACCTCAAATGTTGCTGAATGAAGAAATTGCAAAGAAAACTATATACAAACCAATTATTCCAAAAGACTGCTTAGGAATCTGATAGAGTAGGGTTTCAAGATTTCTGCCTCAGAAGGAATAGCTCTCAACCAAAGGACTACAGCACGGTATCAAGACACAAGTGCAACGCACTGGAGTTTGAAGGAAGCACTGACATCCAAAGCGAACAAAGAACTCAAACCATGAACATAATAACTAGAACCCTACTGTCTAGCGCAAATCCAAGATATGTTTAACAGGATAACTAAACAAAAAGCAGAAAGTGAAATAAAGTACAAAGGAGAGCTCAGAGAGAACTTACAAACGGCCAAACATTTGAAACCCTCTTCCAAGCTCCACTTCGACAACTTGTGCACAAGACAAACGGGGAAAAATGTTGGGGCTGTTTCGAGGCTTGCCATAGTCGAACCCTCATTTTGGTGTTCTCACCTCCACAAACAACCAAATAGATAGAGAGAATAAACGAAATAGACAAAAAGGAAGTGGTGAAAACAATCCCCGCTTGAGGAGGAGAACCCGCACCACCAAATAGAAAATGAACAAAGTGATCTAATCTATTCGCAAATAGATAAGAGAAAGAGAGCATTACCAACAATACTCGGCCTCCTCTTGAACACACAGACGCACTGTTGAATGCTTGCCAGAGAGCTGGTTGTTGGAGGTACCTCAATCTAGCAAAGCTTCGCTTGTAGAAGTGATATTGCAAAGAGTAGAAGAGGCTGAGAATAGAGTGAGATTGAGAAGATAAGTGATAGAATGAGAGGCCCCAAAATGAGAGCAAACGGGGAGTTTTGTTGCATACAAGGGTGGAAGGAGCCATTACACTCGGAAATCTGGCTACAAAGACATGTGTCACGAGTCAAGATTTTGAGATTCCTCATTTCAAATTTGGAAAACCGCCAGGATGATAACACGCCTCGTAGACGTCCAACACGTCAATCTTCGAGAAACGAGGTGATGGACTGTTGTTGCTTCGTCATTGGACCTCGTGGAGTTGGAATCATGAAATTTTGACCCATGAGGCTCTTATCATAAATGCATTTAGGTGTAATAAATGCTAGGCAAAGTGCTAAAATGTGAAATCGCCCCTAAGGTGCAATTTTGCAACATTACATTTTGCCCCCACTTTAGTCAGCTCAATTTTGGAAAAATCAGCCACTCTAAAGTAGAAGAGAGAAAAAGCCAACACAAAACTTGAAATTTTTTTCAAGTCACGTGCCGAAAGGGATACTGTAGAGGACGCAGAGGTCGAGCAGGCAAGTACTAAAGATGCCCCCAATGATTGAACTCGGTGAAAAATACAACATTTGTAATGAAAAATCACACAAAATTTTGATTCAGCAAAACTCTAAATTTTATATTAGCTCGAAAAATCGGAAGAAGCTACCAAGACGAGAAGAATGATCAAAAAAAATTTAAGTGGTTCAGAAGAAAAATTTGATAAAGAAGAACTATATGCCCCCTCCTAGTTTTGCCCCCAATCGAGTGGGTGAAAAGCAAGAGAAACGGAGGGACCATGATCGCTGGGAAAAATGGGCCCCGTGGGGCCTATATATGCCCAAGTGGGCCCCTAGAAGGATCATTTTCACTTTTCACTGTGGGAGTTTTGTTGACTTTTGTGAGAGAAAAGTCAGTAAGATGCCACGAGGACGAGATTATCTAAAGCCCAAGCTAGACATCTATGAGAGGATGTGCACGAGGGGATCGAGGTCGACTAGGCGAGTCCTTAAACCTCGTTTTAGTGCATTTTTTCAAGATTTTTAATAGATATTTAGAGGAATCAGAGCATAGGCATCCCTATTGCATACTTGTGTACTCCTCGCGCGCCGACGTCCCTCCAGTGCACTAAGGACTCACACGCGCGTTGGCATCTCGCCAGCTTTAATGATGGGTCTCGGACACTTTCATGCTACGCGGCACGCTCATGTCTCAGAGGATCCACTTAGTAGATTTTTTGTAGAATTTTTTGCACATCAGTAGCTCTGAGATGCGCTTAGGGCAACAAAGTTCCCTATAACCTCCCTTGAGGGAGAGATCCGAGGATTCTGCACGGCACTTTCTATTTCCTGGTCGTAGAGGGCTCTCTCCAAGTCCACCGTGCAGCCCCAACCACAGCCACCAGAGCAAGAGGGCTCAAGGAGCCATATGCTCGGGGCTTAGATAGCCATTTTGTATATCATTTTTGTAATGATGTTATATATTTTATAGATCATTTCAAATGTATAAACATTTGGTACACGTACAGCAGCCACTTATTTTTTGACGATAGTGGCACAATCCATGTACATGAAGTTGATATTTATATATATATATATATATATATATATATACAGGAGATTTTGGTTTTGGCATCATGGTGTTCTTTACTTTATGTGTATGCTTCTTTCTTTTATGTATGTTTTATTCTATGGATGTATGTTAATTTAGATGCTATCATGATTTAATAAACACACATGGATTCATGTTAATTAAATACAATGATGATCTAATTGCCTAACCAAAATATGTAATGTAATGCATGGATACATAGTGTAGTAAACACACACACACACATGGTTACATCATAACACAAAGAAAATTTCATAATGTCTTAATAAAGGAATGTCAAAACATGCAACGCTGCAACCCCAAGGAGTGCACATTACACATGTGAAACATAGACACTACGCATATTATCAGCGAAGGTGCATTTCATTAACAGGTTCTTTTAGAGGCGTCCCATCCATAGATGACAATCCATATGCACCAGAACCATATACGGAGATAACAATGTAAGGGCCTAACCAATTAGGACTGAACTTCCCCTTTTGATCAAGCGGCACATTTACATTTCTTCGATTCTCGTAGAGAACCAAGTCACCTACCTTCAAAGCCCTAGGGAGAACACCTTGGTTGTATTGTTTAGATAACAATCGTTGATAAGCTTTAAGATGGTCGAGGGTCTGTAATTGGTGCTCATCGAGCATCTCAAGCTGATGCAAACGATTAGATCAGTAAATCTCGTCATCAATTAACCCTTTAAGGGAAGCTCGTAAAGACAAAATCTCCAACTCCAAAGGCATGATAGCTTCGGCGCTGTAGACGAGGTTGTAAGGCGTTGTTCCCGTCGTCATACGAACACTCGTGCAATAGGCCCATGAAGCATGTCAATTGAATGTGCCAATCCTTACCATGTTTATTCATTGTTTTACAAAGAATGAGCTCAAGAGTTTTATTAGACGCTTCTGCTTGGCCATTAGATTGAAAATAGTACAGTGTAGAAAATCTACACTAAATATGATATTTCTCCAGAAATTGCTTCACTTGTTCTTAAATGGCGTACCATTATCAAAAACTAAGGTGGAAGGCAATCTGAAGCGAGCAATGATGTTATTTCAAAGAAATCTACAAATAGCTTCAACGGTCATGGACCGAACCGAGATAGCTTCAACCCACTTCGTGAAGTAATTGGTAGCAGTAATAAATTAATAATAAAGACATGTCCTTTAGAAGGAGGTGATATTTTTCCAATAATATCCGACTGCCATTTTGCGAACGGCCAAGGAGAGGTTTGATTCTGTAACTCTTGAGCAAGAGCATGAATAAGACGACTATGTTGTTGACATTGCGAACACTTCTTGACAAAATCAAAGGAACCTTGTTCCATCGTCTACCAAAAGTATCCCATGTGAATCAATTTTCGCACCAAGGATTTACCACCAAAATGTCCACCCTCAGAACCCGAATGGGCTTCCATAAGGGTAAGGGGTATTTCCAATTTAGTGAGACATCGAAGAAGTAAGCCATTATAAGATTTTCGATAAAAAACATCCGAAAAAACAACATAACAAACTGGCAGCTTTCGTATGCGAGTGCGATCATTCTTCGTCGCATTATTGGGAAATTTTTCAATCTTCAGATAGTTGTAGATGTTGGAATACCATTCTCCCGAGTCTACGTGAGAACACACGAGAGCATCGGATTCAGGTTGGTCGGAAACAGCAAGAGACCGAAGAATATGAACCACAAAGTGGTATTCTTTCGTATCCTTATTTGAAGGTATCAAGGAGGCAGCGCTCACCATGGCATCTGCATGTCAGTTTTCTCTCCTAGGGACACTATCTATTGTGAAAGAGGAGAACCGATCGAGCAAGGACAAAGCAAAGTCTCGATACTGAGACAACTTACTTTGCTTAGCTTGATAGGTTCCCATGATCTGATTCACAATAAGCTCAAAGTCCCCATGTATACAACAATGTTTTATGTTTAATGCAATCATAGCACGCAAGCCGACAATGAGGGCTTCGTACTCAACGATATTGTTGGTGCAAGCAAATTCTAATCGAAAAGAGAGGGGGGTTGGCTTACCTTCAAGCGAGATTAGAATCTAAAGCCAGTCTGAAATGTCTAACATCTCAACCCATTGAAATACATCTTCCACACAAGATCATGATTAATTGTGAAAATAACCTCATGAGGGAACAAGTCCAGGCCTGGGAAGGAGTGAGATGAGGGAACGTCTTGTTGATGTGCATTTTATGACACACCGAATACGTTTAGAATAAAGAGTCCAAAGACGCTCTATCCTCTCTTGAAAAACTACCACGTATGCTAAGATTGCAAGAAAGATCATACGGCAATTCCAATGTTTCTTCAGTCAGATCTTCACGTGTGGATAAGCTCAATGGGCGTTGTGATTTACTGGTAACACAAAGGGACTTACGTTTGACAAATTACTCGCCAGTGAGGACTTAGGTGGATTTGACATTGAATGCTTTATATTTTTTTATTATTATTTTTTTTTTGGCATGGAAGTGCTCAAAAGGTCTGGAAGAAAAGGATCACCTGTGCTTTGAGTCAATTTTGACACTTCCTATTTTTTCAGGATTTTGCTTTTTTGCTTTTTTTTCTTTTTTGCTTTTTTTTATTTTTGGCCCTTTTGGACCATTCCGGACTTCCTATTCTATAGGGATGCTTTTTGCTTTTTCTATTTTTAGAAAGTGTCTGGTTTCGGGGTCCCACAAGTCATGGAGTCAACGTTTCCTCTAGAGAGAGAAAAAGCAACCAAAATATCAAGCCTTTAGAATGAGAAAAGCAAGTAAACAATGAAAATGATCAAAAAGCAATGAAAAATCACGAAAAAAAAATTAGAAACTTGCCTTGATGAACGAGAAGAAAACAAGTCTAAGTTCGATGAACGCAAAAGAAAAGATGAAACTGCTAAAATAAATCGAACTTCTCAACCTTATAATGAGTTTCAACAAGTCATTTTCAATTCACAAGTTCGATTGAAAGGAGAATTAAGCTCTCTCCAAATCACAAGAGATAGAATTTTTGAGAGATAGAATATTGGAGATTCAGCAATTTTTCAAGACGAAGAGCAAAGAAAGGAGTGAAATTTTAAGTTGAAGAACGAAGTTTTCAAAGGAATAGCTTGTTTCAATTTGGTGATAAAGACAGAATTTTCAAAGTTCAAAGCTGAATTACCATCCAAAGAGTATAATTCCAGAATTTAGAGTTTCATGGAATTCTTTATTTTTCTTCCGTTTTTATTTATCCTCAAAAAATTTACTAAGTGTTTTTATTTTCAGATTGATTATTTGCAGAATCTTTTTTTTTTTTAACAAACTGAAAGCTAAAATTTTCCAGAACAAGGTTCAGTAAAATCAAAGCTAAAGTTTTAAAATTAATATATTTTCTTTTTCTCACAGGTTGATGACCATCCTGGGAGAATCTTCGAAAAAAGCACAGATGAAGTTCGCAAGAAAGGAGTTCAACCAGAATCGAAAATTAACTCCAAGTGGAAGAACGTTACAGACACAGACCTTGGACATGTGGACCTCGAGGAATTCAGCAAGAGAATGTACCAAAAAGATGGACTTTTACCGATAGCCATTGCTCGAAGAATGGTGCGGAATGGTATTTCACAAGCAGCTGGATTTCCTCCGGCTATACAATGTGCTAAGCTGATAGTGGAATGCCCTAGACATTACAACCTGCAAGAAAGACAAATCATTGCGCCTGATGGAAGAACTTTAGCACACCTCGGAGAATTGGCTATCCAAGAAGCATTCGGCATTCCCAGCTACCACCGAACCTCATATAAGACTCGAGAAGATGCAAGGAAAAAATTTAAAGACCAAACGGATTAGTGTGCAACCAATCTCAACAAGACGTGGTCGGAGAAGCCAAGGCCTTCTATAAAGAAGATGCCCAAGAAATTACACCGGATAGACTTCAAGGAAGATTATGGTGATATTATTTTGCTATTGAATAGGATAGTGGGCAACCCTCAAGGTGCACTATTCGAGACATGGATGTACTTTTTCATCGAAAAGATCACCTCCAGTGTTAGAATGTTTAACTGGTCGAAGATGATCAATGACAACATCCATGAACAGCTAATAAATTTGGAGAAGACTAAATCATTTTATATGAGTTCTTATGTTATCTATCTACTGGCAAGGACTTATAGATATCCGGGATTGATCTGCCGAGGTGTTGTAGGCAATAGGGAGAACGAGTTCAAAGCATATGATTGCTACCCCTAGTTGCAGCCGACTGAGAAATCTCACTTCAGAAGAGCACATGATGCATTCCTAATGTACATTACAAGGATATTGCAAGGAGGGACACATCAAAGGTTGACCCATGAGCCTAAGAGCCTTATAAGCAAATACGGATCCTGGTATATCCAATTTCTGAGATTCACTTACATCAGAATTCAGGGATTCAGTGGATGGCCGTTCAAGCTCCCGATTTATCCCACCAACAGAATGATTTTACTTGAGGTTCTTAGGCAACTAGAAACGTATCAAAACTTCGAAAGAGTAAAAAGTAAAGCAGGCATCGCTTTCCCATTCTTTATTGGGAATATGGAAGAATCTTGCCCATCGCCGCAGGCAACTGAAGGTCCCGGGTTAGAAATACAATGGTATCCATTCACGTCATATCAGTCCAGAGCTAATTTTGACCCTTACCTTCACATCAGGGCTGTGAATGGAAAGAAATATAAGCACAAGGTAGACCTAGAGGACTATTGGACCAATGCTGCAAAAGAATTTGATGTTAGAAAAAGACTATGGTCTAGACTGTCGGTTAGCTTAATCAAGACAATCAAGCTCTTCCGTGTGCCAGATCAACTTGAAGATGATGGTGAGTATATTCAGCTAGGTTTTGATGAGAATCGGCCTCTTCTTCCTGTACGATGGTCAGAACCAGAACTTGCAGACTTGACCATCTTGATGAGGCTAGTCGTCAAGTATTCACAACGGTGGGCAGACCAACAAATCAAAGAGCTACAGCGGAAGGGTGCACCTCTGACTTACAATTTGATGGGCGAACCAGAATCTTGCTCTTCAAATGTTGGTGCGTCACAAGGTGATGAGCCAATCGAGAGCACTAATCCCAAGAAAAGGAAGGAGGCAAAGGGAAAGAAGATTGTAGATGAAGAACCTACTCAAAACAAGCAAAGATCAGCGCCTCTTCATTCTACTATGTCAGCAAACATGAACGAGATATTAGATAATGATGAGACATTGGGAGACATAAGGATTCCTTCTCCCAATCCTGTCCAGTCAGAGGATGATGAACCCCCATCTCCCACAGGCACAAAGATACTGGAGTCTGATAATGAAGTTAATGTTCTGGACAGCGAATTCCAAGAAGGAATGATTTCTGCCCTCAAAAGAATTCAAGAGATTCCATGTGCACAAGATATTCAGGAAGAAGAAGACACCAAGCAGCCTACTATCCTTGATTGGCTGAAGGAGAGATTGAAGATAAAAGAACAAGCAAAAATCCCAGAGGAAGACGATATGTCCGATTTCTTGGCCAAATTGGAAGCAGTTAATGTAAAGAAGCCTACCAAAATGTTTTCCACCATCCAAAGAGACGAAGTCGGCCATCGTACTATACAAATTGTTGTACCGACAGTTGATAAGTCAAGGCAGGATATTACTCCTCAAGAATATGCCATCACCACTGTCAACTTGGGCCCAACCACAAAAGGTCAGGAAGTGGAAGAATTGGATAATTCAGTTACTTCTATCAAAGCGAGGCTGGAAAAGGAGGTAGCAAAGAAAAAGGAATACAAATGGGAGGTTGAGCGCCTAAAAGAGTATATTTAGCATTTAACCAAGCCTCTTGATCAAGCCAACTTAGCGGCTCCCCCATTGTTGAACTCTTCCCAGGAGACTTTCGAAGAAGAGAAGACCACAACCAAAGAAACCAAAGAGTGGATAATCAGCAAAAGTGAAGAAGTGGTTATGTTTGTAGAGAAACTGATGTTGGTATATGGGCAAACTTCCTCTTTGCTTTCGAGGATTGCAGCTTTGGCGGAGGCATGGGACAACACTCAGGATACCCAAGACAGAATCATTACATGTCTCAAAGTGCTGAAAAGAGTTCCGAAGCAGGAACTAGTTGATGGAAAGGTGATTGCAGCAAGAATAGCATATGATTTCAATAGCTGGTACTGGGCGTTGATTGCACGGAATGAAGTCCTGGAGAAGGTGAAGACAGATACAATTAGAGTTGAGGAGCAGACGAAGGAAATTCGGAACAAGATCTTACTTGTGGCTGCAGATGCACTTGAGAAAGACATTGTTCGAGCAAATGACATGCAGCTTGAAAACTTAAAGCACAAATTGCAAGAAATTATCTTCGCCACCACTGGGCCAATCCTTAAGCAAAATTTGACTAAGGCAGTCGACTTCTTGTCCATATGGCATGCCTTCCAACAACACGAATCAAACTAGGAAATTCATTTTGCAGAATGTGTAGATGATTTGGACCTACTAGAATACAAGGTCAATATGCTGCCACTTGTCACGATCGAGGAGGTCAGCACAATAGTTTCCAGATTTATCCAGTACAATGCCACTCGGGAGGATAAGGATGCGCCCCCTCAAAGATAACTCCTCACACCACTTCACTCACCGATCACTAATTGTATTCCGAGAAACCCTAGTTAGGGTTACTTTGTTTTAATCTCTGTTGTTGGTCTTGGATCAATCTTGGACATTTATTTCAATTCCAAAACTCTATATAAACTCTCATTTTTCATTTCATTGTATGGGAGAGAATATTATGAAATTGTTGCTCATAACTACTTTGAGAATAAAAGTTCATATTGCATGAGTTGCTTTGAATCCTTCTATTGTCAAGTGGTTGCATGGTTACATATTTCTTTCCTTCCACCTAGAGTAGATTAAAGTAGTATTTGATTTGAATGCATGTTAGATGAATGATAGATTGATAGTATAGATTTGGTGAAACTTCCGCTCATACTTTCTTTGAATGCATGATTTTCGTTCAATGCGTAAAGTTAGACTAAGCTTATAATGTGGATGCTTCAATGCTTACTTTGAATAATAATATTCTCCTGATGGTATCATTCATACTACAAAAATCTTAAGCACAAATCCTAGAAGATTTCACTTACTTTGTGTAGTTGTCGTAAGCGTGGCAAAACAAAGTATTGTTCTTGGTTTCACTTAACCCTTACCGTCTCTTAATTTCATAGGAATAGTGTAGGACTTCTAAACCCTTATCCTTTTTCCTTTTTTTTTAGAATCTCAAAATTGAAAATCCGCAAAAAAAAAAAAAAATATAAAAGTATACAGTATTCAATGTCAAATTCACCTAAGTCCTCACTCACGAGTAATTTGTCAAACATAAGTACATTTGTGTTACCAGCAAATCACAACGCCCATTGAGCTTATCCACACGTCAAGACCTGATTGAAGAAACATTGGAATTGCCGTATGATCTTTCTTGCAATCTTAGCATACGTGGTAGTTTTTCAAGAGAGGATAGAGCGTCTTTGGACTCTTTATTTTAAACGTGTCCAATGTGTCACAAAACGCACATCAACACGTAAATTGGCGCTAGAAGGAGGGCCCACAAACAACAACAACAAATTACTCTCACAGTAGGCAAGATGCAGTATGGTGTTGCCGCACGAATTTCCTTTTGACATACCTGTTGAAAAACCAGAACAAGGACAAACAAACATTATTGAAAAATTTTACTCACTAGGCTGGCAATCACAAGAAGACCGCGCTCAATTTAGACAAACAAGCTGTGTTCTTGCTAAAGAAGAAGAAAAAGGAAAACAAATTGAAGCAATTCAAAGGGACTTGATCAGACAAAATATCGACCATCTAAAACAAGCTTTTGATGAGATAGAACAGTCAGTCGCCACCGGCTCATCATAATATCCAAGCTTTGCTAATAGAATGAAGAATGGCGCTTCTAAGCAACGTTCCTAATCCAGGACAAGATCCCCAGCCAGTATTACAACCAAAATTGGGTTTTCAAGACAAGCAAGAAGACATCGTCACCGAATTGTTTAGTCTTGCGTGGAAAGTAAAGAGAAACGCTCCTGATTGGATGCGCATGCGCTTTATCCTTGAAGGAAAAGAAGAGAGAGCCCGACGCATTGAATTCACTATCCAAAGAGATCTGCTTATCGAAATATTTGAAGCCCATCAACGACAGCAAAATCAACCAGCTGATCAACAAGTTCCTCAACATGCAAATCAGCCAGCTCCCGCACGTCCTCAACGAAATTGAAGGCACACTAGATCGAATTGCCTCCTCTCCAGATAAATTTCGAAGAATTACTAGATCCACTCCAAGTTCTTTCAAAGAATCTATGGAGTTATCACCCTATAGAAACAAGCAAAGAAAGAAAACAGAAGCGTCATGAGAAGAAACAAGTGCAGTTGATCTTACTAAAGAATTAGTCTCGCCTAGTGCAAGAGTGCAAAGTGTAGAAGATTTTGCCGGATTATTCCAGACACCACCACCGCAGATTCCAACCCCAAGCACTACTCATCAACAAGTTCCAATATTTACACAACCAATTCAAATGGCTCAGCCAAACAATTGGCGTCCATAGAACGCGTCACCTCTTACTACATTTGCTGATTATCATGACATGCCGAAGAATCCAAAGCAGTTTTGCTCCAAGTTCCATGTTGGCGATGTTAACCAGACAACTGATGAACACATCAAAAATTTTGAAGATACTCTCCAGAATCAAGATATCCAACACGAAGACGTGGCTTGTTGATTATTCCCATGCTCTTTAGGAGAAGAAGCATATTATTGGTAAGTGAACTTACCAGTGAATTCAATCCGAACTTGGCAAGGGTGGAAGGAAATTTTTTTGGCAAAATTCAGATTTCCAAGCACACCAACCGAACTTTATAGACAATTTGTTGAAGTGAAGAGACAAGAGAATGAACCAATCAATGCCTTTATCAACTGGTTTCATAAGGCGTATACAAGGTTGCGTGACCCATACGACTTGAATGATGCCGCAGCATTGCCAATTTACTATGCTGCACTGGATAGTCTTACATCTATGTTCATAAGGAGAGCCAACCCAATTCCAACTGATCTCAAGGGAGCATACGCAAAAGCAATCAACGTTAATTCTGATTTGGGTATGAATGTTGCCAAACCACTCAATCACCTAGGGTATGCCACTATGCCAAACCAGATAGCAGGAATAAATCAAGCTTGGCACATCACACGCCAGTAATGAATCCTATTCCACCTCTCAATAATCAGTTAGTAATTCACCCAAGAGGTCCTATTTCTCAAGTACTACCTTCACAACTAGTATATTTGTAAAGTACAACAACGTCCACCAGGACATAAGAAGAAAAAGAAGAGATGAGAGAATTGATTGATCAAGTAAAGAAATTGTCCACCGAAGTAACTCATTTGAGAATTCAAAACAATCAGCTTCAAAACATGCAAAGTTCTCAAGGATACCAAGGTAATTATCAAAATTACCAAGGTCAATCAAGCAACCAAGCTTACCAAAGCAATGCTCAAGGTTACTATAATAATAATCAAGGATATGAGAAGAGAGCATGGAATACATGACCAAACAATGGAAATGTGCCGTCACCACTAGACAATCCAACAACTTGGGAGACCAACCAACAGAGAGTATACTCCTAACAGAATCAACCTTGTCAGGGTGGTGTTGATTGATTACATAACACTAATCAAGATTCCAAAACACAGTGCAAAAAATTTCAACTCGCAGCGGATATTTTCTAGAGAGAAATACAAAAGAATACCCTAGATGATCCATCCACTACTATAGTCCCTATAGTGAAGTATGATCAAGGTCTAGTTTTGGAGGGCTTCACGTTTCCGCCACAATTTGAACAATATCAAGCACCCGACCAATTTGGAAGATTTCCACCAGCATCGGCTAATGAGCCAGTGGAGGCGCCACCTCCTATATACTCACATGTTGAAGACACGACAAATTACTATTTTCCACCTTTGCACAACAGTGTGTTGGTCGAAGGCATAAAAGAAGTTCAAGCATTTCAGCAGACAGAGAACAACCCATCAAAGGTCTATCATAAGAAGAATCAAGAGCCTTTGACTTCATCTGTTCCTCCACATAACTTTCAGACTCCACCACACCCAAATGCAAGCAATAATCCGCCTCTTCCGAGAGACACGCCTCAGTACAGGCAAAGTGGTAACATTAGTAATCCTACTCCTCCTAAAGATGAATTGAAAAGACTAAGCCAATACATTACAGATGAGGTGAATAAAATCAAGGTGAACATGTCATTGTTCGAATTAATGAAAGTACCAAAGATAAGGAACACATTTCTTGATAGTTTGAGAGATACAACACAAGATTCATCCAACACAGTTCCAAAGACTGCAAGTTCCACAAACAATGTAAATTTTGTTCAAGACAAACTGTTACAACTTACTCAAGAACAACCACAGACAATGAATGTTGCTCAGGGATCTCGGAGTTCCAAAATAACTCAAGGCATATATGAAGTAAAGAAGGCATAGAAATGCCAAGTCAAAAGACAATCAAAACTGAGCAAGTGCGTCAAAGTTCAAAGGAAAATAAGATGGAGAATTCAACAAAAGAAGCAGAAGATCCACAGATTGAAAGGATTAATAAGATAAAAGCAAAGGAGATAGAAGTCGGGGTACAGAAAGGAAGCCCTGTAATATTTTATCAAGGAAAAGATGAGCCAGCTCCCTTCCTCCTTTCACTTCAAATTTTCAATAAACTCCTGCATAACTGTTTGGTTGATTCAAGAGCATCCAGTAATGTAATGCCTCTAGTTGTATGTCATAGATTGGGTTTGACCCCTACAAAGACAAACAAGTGACACAGTTGGATAAAACAGAAGTTCCAGTCGTGGGGGAATTGAATAACAGCCATATGCAATTATCATCTAATCCAAGGATTCAACATTTCATCGATATTTCTATAGTCGATATCCCAGGTGGATATGGAATGGTTTTAGGAAGGGACTGGACCCGCAGATTGAACGGTTACTTCGCAACTGACTTCTCACACATGTGGTTACCATGGAGGGGTATTACCAATCAGATCAGAATTGAAAGTACACCAAGACTTAAGCTGGTGATTACTGGGTATGGAGAAAACAATGAAGTTTTGTTTTGTGAAACAGATCTAGGTCAATATAGACCAAAGACGCAAGAAGTCTTGATGCTGCGTTGCTTAGATAGTCAAGAAGATTCGCTAAAAATTTCAGAGTCAACAAAAGCTTCTATTGAAAGTGATGATGAGCCCAACCATTGTCGACTTGGGCCCAACCACAAAAGGTCAGGAAGTGGAAGACTTGGAAGTGAAATTCATTTGGGTTTGAGAATCCCAGTGGCGCTAAAGCAGGACTTAAGATTCTTCACCAGCCACGACTTCTCCTAAAATAACACAATGACTTTAGAGCAATTGATTAAATATATGTAAGAGTATAGTGATCTTCAATACTCAGTGTCGAGACACAATAGCTGATTCCCCTTCTAGCCAAGTACAAATGCTAACCTAAAGTCAAGCCAAAAGGATTTAATCTCGGATTCCAAGGTCCCTAACAAATATTTATCAAAGGAATGATCTATCCATTACATTGTGGAATAAGACCAATGTGTGCTTGAAACATTGCCACCCTTTTGCAAATGTGGATCCTCCCTTATTCAAAACTAAACCTAAAGCAACTAAAGCTAAACACACAAAAGCAGACAGAGCAATCTAATCTAAGAAAGCAGGGACAACTAAACTAAAGCAAACAAAAGCAAAGGAAACTAAACTAAGACAAACCGAACAAAACCAAACCCAACTGGAAAGAAACTAACCTACTTTTGTACACAAGCAGGACTCACTATGAGTCTAAGATTGGAAGTAATTCTTGAGAAATTGCCCATTGACTGGCAATGGGACATCTTCTCCAGTTAATGTCTTCAATTTGAATGCATTATTTCCTAAAATTTCTGAAATCTGATAGGGACCCATCCATAAGTTGTCAAATTTGTCGTGGTCTCCTTTTCGTTCATGGGCTTTGTCCCAACGAAGGACTAAATCAGAAATTCTAAATGTCTTTACTCTTGCTCTTCGATTAAACCATCTCTTTACAATACCTTGATGTTTTGCAAAATTTTCCAAAGCTTGATCTCTTCTCTCTTCCAAAAGTAACAACTGTGACAATCTGGTTTTAACTCTGTCCTCCTGATCCAAACACTATTGCATGAATTGTAAAGTTGGAATCCTCAATTGTATGGGAAACACAGGGTCCTGTCCATATACTAGATGATTGGGTGATGTTCCCAAGGAGCTTTTTACTCTTACTCTATCCACCCAAAGAGCGAATCTCAACTGTGTATGCCAGTCCCTTGGATTCTTGTCTAACAGCTTCTTGATAACGTTTAACAAATTTTTGTTTGTGGATTCTACTAATCCATTACCTTGGGGATAGTAGTTTGATGAGAACTTCAAAGTGATACCATATTCAAATGCCTAGTTAGAAAATTTTAAAGAAGAAAATGCAGGACCATTATCACAAATTAAAGCATGAGGACAACCAAATCTAGTGATAATGTTTTCTTCTAAAAATTTAATTACAATATCCATTGTGCATAATTTCAAAGCTTGAGCTTCTGACCACCTTGTGCAATAGTCAGTTGCGGTTAGAATATACCTGTGTTGCCCAGAGGAAGGTGGGATGATCATATCAATAAAGTCAATTCCCCACTTCGCAAAACGTCGTACTTCTATCACTGGTTGAAGTGGCATAGCTGGATTCTTCTCTCGTGCAACAGTTACTTGGCATGTGTGACAGCCTTTCACATGATCGTATGCATCTTTAAACACTATTGGCCAATAATAGCCTGCCATTAGAACTTGGTGTGCTGTTGCTAATACTCCTCCATGACCGGTCCCAAACCTGGAATGAAAATGTTCCACTATCTGTCTTGATTCTTCTTTTCCAAGGCATCTTAGGAAAACTCCCTCATGGTTTCTTTTGTTTAATACTGCTCCTTGCAACATATATCTTTGGCTTTTCATTCTTAGGGCCCTCTTTTGTACTAGATTTAGATGATTAGGGCACCTGTGGTTGAGCAATAAATAGGTAATATCATTGTACCATTCGTCTGGAGATACTTCTTGTAATTCATAAACTTGTTGTACTAGTCTTGGCCCTATGGCAATAGTCTGTGTTAAGGCCTGGCCACAAACAATTTTCATTGGTTGGATCTCTGCATCATACACTTGAATAATGGTAACCCACTTGCCTCTTTTTTCTCCTAATTCATTTTGCATCAAGAGGGTTTTAACAGCTACATCTGGGACTATAGCAAAGACTTGGCTTCTCAAAATGTAATGTCGGAACTTCTTTATTGCCTTGACTAAAGCATATGCTTGTTTTTCTACATTCAAGTATCTCAACTCTACATCTTCGGATGGTGCACTCACGAAAGCTATAGGGTGCTCATCCTTTTCGTCTGTCTTTTGGGTAAGTATTCCAGCACAAGAATGTTCTGATGCGAAAGAATAGAGGTAGAAGGACTTGGTATAGTCAGGGCTAACCAAGACGGGGGCATCAATTATAGCTTGTTTGATCTCTTTGAATGCCTTCTTTGTTGGCTTTGTCCATTCTATCTCCGCATCTCTCTTCAACATTTCACTCAGAGGTCTGACAATTTCCGCAAATCCTGTTATGAATTTTCTTTCAAAATTAATCTTTCCAAAGAAAGATCTCAGCACTTTTTGACTTGATGGCAGACCAATTCTTGATATAGCTTCTACCTGATCAGGGTCAATAAGAATCCCCTTTTTTGTAATTACATGGCCCAATAATTTTCCCTCAGTCACCCCGAATATGCACTTCTTCGGGTTCAATGAAATTCCATACCTTCTACATCTTTGAAATATTTTCCTTAGATCTTCAACATGATTTTCCCTTCTCTTTGAGAATATGGTGAGGTCATCCATGTAGACAATAATGCATTTCCCTATAAGATCTTTGAAAGCAATATCCATCGCTCTTTGAAAGGTGGCTCCAGCATTGATCAGCCCAAATGGCATTCTTTTGTATGCAAATATGCCCCACTTTGTCGTGAATGCGGTCTTGAGTCTATCTTCAAGTTCTATGAGCACTTGATTGTATCCGAATACCCATCTAGGAAAGACATCATTTGGGATCCATTTACAATTTGAATTACTTCATCTAGTGAAGGCAATGGGTAATTATCCTTCTCTGAAGCCATGTTGAGATTTTGAAAATCTACACACAACCGTATTTCTCCATTCTTTTTGTGAACGGATACCAAGTTGGCGACCCGCGTTGAGTGGTGTATTGGAAAGATAATGCTTGCTGACAACAACTTCTTTACTTCTTGAAAAATGAGGGGTTCCAATAAAGGGTTTACTGGCCTTTGGCGTTGCCTGAACGGTTTACTGCCTGCCTTGAGGGGAATTATATGTGTAATGATTGATGTGTCATATGTCTTTAGATCCTCGTAACTCCAGGCAATAATGTCTCTGAATTCTCTTAAGCTCTTGATTATTTGTTCCTTCTCTTCAGGCGTGCATACTTTTCCAATAAGGACATTCTTAACTTCATCTTTCGTTCCCAAGTTTACTGCTTCATGTTGGCCTCCTTCATTTCTTTGGTATTTAATTGCATTGATCTGGTCTGGATCAAAGATACTTTCAAGTTGTATCATTCCTTTGGGGATGCTATTGGTCTTTAAATTCATTATACTGTCTGCATCAAATTCAACTTCCCCTCGATCTTCTCCTTCATCAATGATCTGGGGGAGGAAGACATCAGAATTTGTCAAGAAATCCAAAATGTGTTTGTCATCATCAAATACTTGAAAATTTGTGATATTGTCTGGTACTGATGGTGTTGAAGTGATTTCAACTGTAAATTTACTTAAAACATCCATCTCAAGTGGTTCTAATGAACTTGTTGATTGTGCCAATGAATTTGCCACTTTGTTCTTGTTAGTGTTTCTTAGATCAGATTAGATAATCAATTGAACAAAAGAAATGCAACACATAAGACAATGAGCACAACAAGATACCCTGGGAAAACCCTCCTCTTGAGGGAGAAAAACCCAGCAAATATATCTCTTATATATATGATAATAAGTGACAGAATTCTGCTTACAACACAGCCCAGCAATGGCTAAGGATTTCGCACTTTTCCTTGATGCTTAGATACAAATGAATCTGCTCTTCCTAGAAAGACAGTCTGCTGCTATAGGAATGATGATCTGCTAATTAAATATGAACTTCTTCTAGAACTGCGAATTCTGCTCTATCATTAATAGCGAACTTCTTGATATTCGAATTATGTTCAATGACCAAAAGTAACCTTGCATATATATCTCCTAGGCGCCTCTTCACTTGGGTCGGCCTTTGATAAATATTTAATAACAATTAAAGTCGGCCAGAATAAGTACATGATATAAATCAAATATAAGGTCGGCCCATGTATTTAATATGTGTCTAGTGAAGACCGACGCTGTATTAACATCAACACTCCCTCTCAGCTAGGGATGAACTTCCATCTGCACAAGACACATTATGTTAGAATGAAAACAAAATAAAATATCACCTCAACGTGATATTAACCATTATGGCTACTCCCATAGATGGTAAAAACTCATCACGGATTCTCTCACGTGATGTTGTCATGGAGTCACACACATGACATCCACCATAGCTTCTCCCAGAGGGTGGAAACAAGGGCTTTCACCTCAACTCTCTCTCATCAGAGAATTGCATTATCAAGGACTTTCACCTCAACTCTCTCTCAGCAGAGAATTGTATTAACAAGGGCTTGCACCTCAACTCTTTCTCAGCAAAGAGTTGCATTCTCAACAAGGATCACTGATTACTGAGACTCTTTCTCAGTCACGGCTGCATTCTCCACCATACCAAGTTTCTCCCGGAAGTATACAAACTTAATCCTGGCGAGAGGCTTGGTGAGAATGTCTGCCGTTTGCTCTTCAGTGCTGATATACCTCAACTGTATAGCTTTCCTTTGCACCATATCTCTAATATAGTGGTACTTGATCTCAACATGTTTTGTTCTGTCATGAAACACAGGATTGACAGAAAGCTTCACACAGCTTTGATTATCACAGTGTATGATAGTAGGCTCCATTGATTGTCCAAACAATCCTGCAAGGAGCTTGCGAAACCACTGCCTCACGAGCTGACACACAAGCTGCAATATACTCTGCTTCAGTTGTACTCAAGGCCACTGAAGACTGTTTCCTGCTACACCAGGAGATCATAGCAGTCCCCAAACTGAAGCAACAACCAGAAGTACTCTTCCGATCTGAGACACATCCTGCCCAATCAGAATCAGTAAAACCATGCAGCTCCAAATCCACGTTTGAAGAATATCTCAACCCATATCCGATTGTGCCGCATAAATATCTCAGGATATGTTTAGCTGCTACAAGATGTATTTGCTTTGGTTCACACATAAACTGGCTAAGTGCACTCACTGCATAGCAGATATCAGGTCTAGTGTTAACTAGATACATCAATGAACCAATCAACTGTCTATACATCGTAGAATCCACTGGTTCTGAACTAGCTGCAGCTTCTTTCAACTTATCTAAATTAGTCTCCATGGGTGTAGACATAGGTTTGCAGTCAATCATACCAAACCTTTTGAGAATGTCAACAGTGTACTTCCCTTGACTTAGAATCATCTCATCTGGCTTTTGCCAAACTTCTAAGCCAAGAAAGTAATGCATGAGACCTAGATTCTTCATCTCAAATTCTGAAGCTAATTCCTTCTTGCATTTTAGAATTAGATGTTCTTCACCAGTAATGATCAAGTCATCAACATATAAAACCAAAATTAATGCTTCACCATTTACTATTTTGAAGTAGAGGTTAAAATCTGCATCATTCTTTGAGAAACCCAGACTTGAAAGATACTGATCAATTCTTTCATACCAAGCACGAGGAGCTTGTTTAAGACCATACAAGGCCTTCTTCAGCTTGCAGACATGAGACTCTTTCCCATGCACCTCAAATCCTTCTGGTTGCTCAATGTAAACCTCTTCTTCTATTATGCCATTCAGAAAAGTTGTCTTTACATCCATTTGGTGAATCTTCCATCCTCTAGATGCAGCAATAGCAATGATGGTTCTAACAGACGTGTAACGAGCCACAGGAGCAAAAGTTTCTTCATAGTCAACTCCCTCTTTTTGTGAGAACCCTCTAGCCACAAATCTAGCCTTGTGTTTCTCAATGCTCCCATCAGCTGCATGCTTGATCTTGAAGAGCCACTTAGAAGACACCACAGATTTGTCTTTGGGTCTAGGAACTATATCCCAAACATCGTTCTTAAGTATAGACTGATACTCCTCAATCATGGCATCTTTCCATACTTGTTGACTAGAAGCTTCTTCAACATTTGAAGGCTCTGACTCAATAATCTGACTCATCAAAGCAACATAACTAGAGAACTTGTGAGGTCTCTTGCTTTCTCTGAAGGCTCCTCTTGGGGCTGCAAACCTTTCTGCTTCCTGCATTGTTCTGCGAGCCCAAAGAGGTCTTTTCTTTCCAATCACAATGTCTAGAGGCCCATCAGTAGGATCCAAAGGCTCAGCTGGATCAATATCTTCTTTAGGTTCTGTATCCTCCTTCAGATTCTCTGGAATATGGTCAACTTCCATATCTTGAGGAGGTTCTTCTTCATCGACCTCCATAGGAGTGCCTTTGGACCTTCTATAAGCAACATCTTCCTCAAATGTGACGTCTCTACTGATCTCAATAGACTTCTGTCCTGGAATGTAAATCCTGTAAGCTTTTGATGTCTCACTGTAGCCTACAAGAATTCCTTTCTTCCCAGAAGGTTCTAGCTTTGTTCTCTTTTCCTTTGGAATATGAACATAGACTGGACAGCCAAAGATCCTCAAATGACTAACTTCAGGCTTCACGCCTGAGAATGCTTCTTCAAGAGTTTTATTCTCTAAGATCCTGTGGGGACTCCTGTTTTGAACATAGACGGCTGTTCTTGATGCTTCAGCCCAAAGAGAGATTTGTAAGTCTTGATCATGGATCATAGCTTTCACTGCTTCCACAATAGACCTATTCTTCCTTTCAGCAATACCATTTTGTTGTGGATTATAGGGAACACTGAACTCCCTCTTAATCCCTGCTTCAATACAAAAGTCTCGAAATGTGCCAGAAGTGTATTCTCCACCATTATCAGATCTCAATACTTTGATCCTCTTCCCAGACAGATTTTCAATCTGTGCTTTGAATTCTCTGAATCTTTCTAATACTTCTTCTGATTCTTTAGATCTCAAGAAATAGATCCAAGTCTTTCTAGAGTAATCATCAATGAAAATAATATAATACAAGAAACCACTAGATGATGCAATAGACATTGGACCACACAAATCAGAATGAATGAGATCAAGAATACATTTAGATCTACTTTCACTGGAATGAAACGTACCTTTTGTGTTCTTGCCTAGGGCACATCCCTTGCATGTACCTTCATGTTCTTGATCGAATTTCGGAAGACCGGTGACCATCTTCTCCATGATAGGTAGAGCACGAAAGTGAATGTGAGCCAATCTTCGATGCCAAAGATCACACATGCTGGTACTGTTATGCACAAGTGCTTGAAGAGGACGAGTGCACAGCGTGTAGAGACATTCATGTCTAACTCCAATCACTTGAGCAGTTTTGAAGCTGGAGTTCTTTGCCCATATAAGAACTTTCCCTTTAGAGAAGGCAACTTGATAACCCTTGTCTTCTAATGCTGAAATTGAAACAAGGTTCCTCTTTATCCCTGGTACGAACAGTACATCATTCAACTCCAAAGAAATTCCAGAATCCAAGTGAAGAGTGGAGTTTCCAATCCCTTTTACAGAATATCTAGCATCATCTCCAATAACAACTTGATCACTGGAGTTGCTTTCCATTAAGTTTGAAAGATGACTTCTGAATCCGGTGATGTGCCTAGAAGCACCACTGTCAATCAACCAAGTATTAGAGTCAGTAGAAACATTGCTAGACAAGGCTGAATAAAATAGATAATCACTGGAGTCCTTTTGTAGAGCAACTTCTTCAACATCTGCAGTGGCAACTTGAAGCTTAGGTCGTTGGGGGCAAACCCTCGCAAAGTGACCATACTTATCACAACGAAAACATTGAATCTTGGACATGTCTCGTTTCCTTTTGAAGGTAGGAGCATCTTCATTTCCATCTTCTCGATTCCTTTTGAAGAAACCTCTCTTAAAGCCTTTTCCTTTGTTTGATGAATGAGAGGTAAGAACTTGTAATTCTTCATTCTTTGAGCTTTGACCAATCCCCCTTGCTGTTAGTCTTGACTCTTCTTGAATGCAATCAATCCTCAATCGATCAAACTTGGGAAGTTCGGATCTTGCACTGATTCCTTGGATGAACGCCTCCCATGAAAGCGGAAGACCATTGAGAGCAAGCATAGTCAGTTCTTTATCATCAATCATGTGACCAATAGTGGAGAGCTGATCTTTTATCTCTGAAATCCTCATGAAGTATGTAATAACAGATTCTCCTTTCGCCATTTTCACATGATGAAGTTGTTGCTTCAGAGCAAGGGCACGACTGGTGTTGTTGATTTCGTACATCTCTTCCAAGGTTGTAAACATCTCTCTTGCTGTATCCAACTTGAAGATAATTGGTACAATATGATCCTTGACGGAATCAACCAATGCTTTCTTTGCCCTAGTGTCTTTCTTCCTCCATTGCAGCTTCTCTTCTTCCCCCTCAGGTTCGGGAACTTTTGTTTTCACAAACTCAGCCAAATCATTCTCTTCCAAAGTTAGCATGAACCTGAACCTCCATGATATGTAGTTCGAGATCCCTTCGAGTCTATCCTCGATTTTCAGACCGTTCACCATCTTGAGAAATTTAGAAGATAGACTGAAAAAGAATAAGGTGAGTGTTGCGAACTAAATCTGATCACGATCTTTTTCACACCCGCTCTGATACCATGTTAGTGTTTCTTAGATCAGATTAGATAATCAATTGAACAAAAGAAATGCAACACATAAGACAATGAACACAACAAGATACCCTAGGAAAACCCTCCTCTTGAGGGAGAAAAACCCAGCAAATATATCTCTTATATATATGATAATAAGTGACAGAATTCTGCTTACAACACAGCCCAACAATGGCTAAGGATTTCGCACTTTTCCTTGATGCTTAGATACAAATGAATCTGCTCTTCCTAGAAAGACAGTCTGCTGCTATAGGAATGATGATCTACTAATTAAGTATGAACTTCTTCTAGGACTGCGAATTCTGCTCTGTCATTAATAGCGAACTTCTTGATATTCGAATTATGTTCAATGACCAAAAGTAACCTTGTATATATATCTCCTAGGCGCCTCTTCACTTGGGTCGGCCTTTGATAAATATTTAATAACAATTAAAGTCGGCCAGAATAAGTACATGATATAAATCAAATATAAGGTCGGCCCATGTATTTAATATGTGTCTAGTGAAGACCGACGCTGTATTAACATCAACAGTTCTAAGAGCGGTATATGGATTTGATATTGAAAGCATCAAAACTTTCAATGAGATCCCAGACCCGATTTCTATATCCTCTCAGTCTTTTGTCATGGCAAGCATACTACTTTCTCACTTGTCTTACCACAACTTCTGAATCACCATAAACATGCAAGACTTTGACCCTTTTCCGAATTGCGTGCAGCAATCCGTGGACTAATGATTCATATTTTGTTACATTGTTGGTGCACAAGAATTGTAACTTTAGAGAAGCTAGGTAGTTCTCGCCTGATTGACTGATCAACTCATAACTAGCTCCATTGCCCTTCTTGGATTTTGAACCGTCAAACCTTAAAGTCCAAACTTGCTCTCGATCTTGTAATTGCTTGGGGCTGGGTATTTCTTTCTTCTGAATCTTTGGAACTGGATGATCTTCTTGAACTTTGTTTACTTCCTTAATCATTTCCCTTTTTGGCAACAATTCTTTGTCAGAGTCACTACCTTTATCTTGTATTGTCAAATTAAAGTATTCATCTTTTGGGATTTGGGAAATTCTTTTGTGAACTTGGTCTAAAGCCACCCTGCACATTGCACAGGAGAACTCAAAATGAAAAGCATTATGAATCCGGCACCAACTGGGTAATAATAAATATTGCACGAAAGCATGGCTTCCTAATTCTTTTTCTTGCCTTGCACTTTTGAGCACAAATCTTCTGAAGTTTTCGAACATGCTTTCACCTTCATCTAGTGATAGCTCATCATCACTTTCAATAGAAGCTTTTGTTGACTCTGAAATTTTTTGCAAATCTTCCTGACTATCTGAGCAATGCAGCATCAAGACTTCTTGCATCTTTGGTCGACCTAAATCTGTTTCACAAAACAGAACTTCATTGTTTTCTCCATACTCAGTAATCATCAGCTTAAGTCTTGGTGTACTTTCAATTCTGATCTCACTGGGAATACCCCTCCATGGTAACCACATGTGTGAGAAGTCAGTTGCGAAGTAACCGTTCAATCTGTGGGTCCAGTCCCTTCCTAAAACCATTCCATATCCACTTAGGATATCGACTACAGAAATATCGATGAAATGTTGAATCCTTGGATCAGATGATAATTGCATATGGATGTAATTCAATTCCCCCACGACTGGAACTTTTGTTTTATCCAACTGTGTCACTTTCTTGTTTGTCTTTGTAGGGGTCAAACCCAATCTATGACATACAACTAGAGGCATTACATTAATGGATGCTCCTGAATCAACCAGACAGTTATGCGGGAGTTTATTGAAAATTTGAAGTGAAAGGAGGAAGGGAGTTGGCTCATCTTTTCCTTGATTAAATATTACAAGGCTTCCTTTCTGTACCCCGGCTTCTATCTCCTTTGCTTTTATCTTATTAATCCTTTCAATCTGTGGATCTTCTGCTTCTTTTGTTGAATTCTCCATCTTATTTTCCTTTGAACTTTGACGCACTTGCTCGGTTTTGATTGTCTTCTGACTTGGCATTTCTATGCCTTCTTGACTTCATATATGCCTTGAGTTATTTTGGAACTCCGAGATCCCTGAGCAACATTCATTGTCTATGGTTGTTCTTGAGTAAGTTGTAACTGTTCGTCTTGAACAAAATTTACATTGTTTGTGGAACTTGCAATCTTTGGAACTGTGTTGGATGAATCTTGTGTTGTATCTCTCAAACTATCAAGAAATGTGTTCCTTATCTCTGGTACTTTCATTAATTCGAACAATGACATGTTCACCTTGATTTTATTCACCTCATTTGTCACGTATTGGCTTAGTCTTTTCAATTCATCTTTAGGAGGAGTAGGATTACTAATGTTACCACTTTGCCTGTACTGAGGCGTGTCTCTCGGAAGAGGAGGATTATTGCTTGCATTTGGGCATGGTGGAATCTGAAAGTTATGTGGAGGAACAGATGAAGTCAAAGTCTCTTGATTCTTCCTATGATAGACCTTTGATGGGTTGTTCTTTGTCTGCTGAAATGCTTGAACTTCTTTTATGCCTTCGACCAACACACTGTTGTGCAGAGGTGGAAAATAGTAATTTGTCGTGTCTTCAACATGTGAGTATATAGGAGGTGGCGCCTCCACTAGCTCATTAGCCGATGCTGGTAGAAATCTTCCAAATTGGTCAGGTGCTTGATATTGTTCAAATTGTGGCGGAAATGTGAAGCCCTCCGAAACTAGACCTTGATCATACTTCACTATAGGGACTATAGCAATCGATGGATCATCTAGGGTATTCTTTTGTATTTCTCTCTAGAAAATATCCGCTGCGAGTTGAAATTTTTTGCACTGTGTTTCGGAATGTTGATTAGTGTTATGTAATCAACACCACCCTAACAAGGCTCATTCTGTTAGGAGTATACTCTCTGTTGGTCGGTTCTCCCGAGTTGTTGGATTGTCTAATGGTGACGGCACATTTCCATTGTTCAGTCCTGTATTCCATGCTCTCTTCTCATATCCTTGATTATTATTGCAGTAGCCTTGAGCATTGATTTGGTAAGCTTGGTTGCTTGATTGACCTTGGTAATTTTGATAATTACCTTGGTATCCTTGAGAACTTTGCATGTTTTGAAGCTGATTGTTCTGATTTCTCAAATGAGTTACTTCGGTGGACAATTTCTTTACTTGATCGATCAATTCTCTCATCTCTTCTTTTTCTTCTTGTGTCCTGATGGACGTTGTTGTACTTTGCAAATATACTGGTTGTGAAGGTTGTGCTTGAGAAATAGGACCTCCTAGGTGAATTACTAACTGATTATTGAGAGGTGGAATAGGATTCATTACTGGCATGTGATGTGCCAAGCTTGATTGATTCCTGCTATCTGGTTTGGCATAGTGGCGTACCCTAGGTGATTGAGTGGTTCAGCAACATTCATACCCAAATCAGAATTAACCTTGATTGCTTTTGTGTATGCTCCCTTGAGATCAATCGGAACTGGGTTGGCTCTCCTTACGAACATAGATGTAAGACTATCCAAGGCAACATAGTAAATTAGCAATGTTGCGGCATCATTCAAATCGTATGGGTCACGCAACCTTGTATACGCCTTATAAAACCTGTTGTTGAAGGCACTGATTGGTTCATGCTCTTGTCTCTTCACTTCAACAAATTGTCTGTAAAGTTCGGCTGGTGTGCTTGGCAATCTGAATTTTGCCAAAAAGATTTCCTTCAACCCTTGCCAAGTTCGGATTGAATTCACTGGTAAGTTCACGTACCAATAATATGCTTCTTCTCCTAAAGAGCATGGGAATAATCGACAAGCCACATCTTCGTGTTGGATATCTCGATTCTGGAGAGTATCTTCAAAAAATTTGATGTGTTCATCAGCTATCTAGTTAACATCGCCGACATGGAACTTGGAGCAAAACTGCTCTGGATTCTTTGGCATGTCATGATAATCAGCAAATGTAGTAAGAGGTGATGCGTTCTGTGGACGCCAATTGTTTGGCTGAGCCATTTGAATTGGTTGTGTAAATATTGGAACTTGCTGATGAGTAGTGCTTGGGGTTGGAATCTGCGGTGATGGTGTCTGGAATAATCCAGCAAAATCTTCTACACTTTGCACTCTTGCACTAGGTGAGACTTATTCTTCACTAAGATCAACTGCACTTGCTTCTTCTCGTGACGCTTATGTTTGCTTTCTCTACTTGTTTCTATAGGATGATAACTCCACAAATTCTTTGAAAGAACTTGGAGTGGATCTAGTAATTCTTTGAAATTTATCTCGAGAGAAGGAGCCAATTCGATCCAGTGTGCCTTCAATTTCGTTGAGGACACGCGGGAGCTGGCTGATTCGCATGTTGAGGAACTTGTTGATCAGCTGGTTGATTTTGCTGTCATTGATGGGCTTCAAATCTTTCGATAAGCAGATCTCTTTGGATAGCGAATTCAATGTGTCGGGCTCTCTCTTCTTTTCCATCAAGGATAAAGCACGTGTGCATCTAGTCAGGAGCGTATCTCCTTACTTTCCACACAAGACAAAACAATTCGGTAACGATGTCTTCTTGGTCATAGTGAAATCCCATGTTTGGTTGTAATACTGGTTGGAGATCTTGTCCTAGATTAGGAACGTTGCTTGGAAGCACCATTCTTCATTCTATTAGCAAAGCTTGGATTTGATGATGAGCCGGTGGCGACTGATCATTCTATCTCATCAAAAACTTGTTTTAGACAGTCGATCTTTTGTCTGATGAAGTCCCTTTGAATTGCTTCTTCAATTTGTTTTCCTTTTTCTTCTTCTCTAGCAAGAACACGGCTTGTTTGTTTGAATTGAGCGCGGTCTGCCTATGATTGCCAAGCTAGTGAGTATAACTAATCAATAATGTCTGTTTGTCTTTGTTCTAGTTGTTCAACAGGTATGTCAAAAGGAAATTCGTGCGGCAACACCATACTGTATCCTGCCTACTGTGAGAGTAATTTGTTGTTGTTTGTGGGCCCTCCTTCTAGCGCCAATTTACGTGTTGATGTGCATTTTGTGACACACCGGACACGTTTAGAATAAAGAGTCCAAAGACTCTATCCTCTCCTGAGAAACTACCACGTATGCTAAGATTGCAGAAAAGATCATACGGCAATTCCAATGTTTCTTCAATCAGGTCTTGACGTGTGGATAAGCTAAATGGGCGTTGTGATTTGCTGGTAACACAAAGGGACTTATGTTTGACAAATTACTCGTGAGTGAGGACTTAGGTGGACTTGACATTGAATACTTTATACTTCTATATTTTTTTATTTGTTTTTGGGATTTTCAATTTTGAGATTCTAAAAAAAAGGAAAAAGGACAGGGGTTTAGAAGTCCTACACTACTCCTATGAAATCAAGAGACGGTAAGGATTAAGTGAAACTAAGAACAATACTTTGTTTCGCCACGCTTACGACAACTATACAAAGCAAGTGCAATCTTCTAGGATTTGTGCTTAAGATTTTTGTACCATGAATGATACCATCAGGAGAACAATATTATTCAAAGTAAGCATTGAAGCATCCACATTATAAGCTCGGTCTAACTTTAAGCATTGATCGAAAATCATCCATTCAAAGAAAGTATGAGCGGAAGTTTCACCAAATCTATACTATCAATCTATCATTCATCTAACATGCATTCAAATCAAATACTACTTTAATCTACTCTAGGTGGAAGAAAAAAAATATGTAACCATGCAACCACTTGACAATAGAAGGATTCAAAGCAACTCATGCAATAAGTACTTTTATTCTCAAAGCAATTATGAGCAACAATTTCATAAGATTCTCTCCCATACAATGAAATGAAAAATGAGAGTTTATATAGAGTTTTGGAATTGAAATAAACGGCCAAGATTGATCCAAGACCAACGATAGAGATTAAACCCTAACTAGGGTTTCCCGGAATACAATCAGTGATCAGTGAGTGAACTGGTGTGAGGAGCTATATTTGACGGGGCGCATCCTTATCCTCCCGAGTGGCATTGTACTAGATAAATCTGGAAACTATTCTCCTCACCTCCTCGATCGTGACAAGTGGCAGCATATTGACCTTGTATTCTAGTAGGTCCAAATCATCTTCGATATCGTCTTCCTTTGGGATTTCTGCTTGTTCTTTTATCTTCAATCTCTCCTTCAGCCAATCAGGATAGTAGGTTGCTCGGTGTCTTCTTCTTCCTGAATATCCTATGCACATGGAATCTCTTGAATTCCTTTGAGGGCGGAAATCATTCCTTCTTGGAATTCGTTGTCCAGAACATCAACTTCATTATCAAACTCCAATATCTCTGTGCCTATGGGAGATAGGGGGTTCATCATCCTCTGATTGGACAGGATTGGGAGAAGGAACCCTTATGTCTCCCAATGACTCATCAATATCTAATATCTTGTTCATGTTCGCGGACACAACAGAATGAAGAGATGCTGATCTTTGCTTCTTTTGAGTAGGTTCATCATCTACAATCTTCTTTCCTTTTGCCTCCTTCCTTTTCTTGGGATTAGTGCTCTTGATTGGCTCATCACCTTGTGACGCACCAACATTTGAAGAGTAAGATTCTGCTTCGCCCATCAAATTGTAAGTCAGAGGCACACCCTTCCACCATAGCTCTTTGATCTGTTGGTCTGCCCACCATTGCGAATACTTGATGACTAGCCTCATCAAGATGGTCTGCAAGTTCTGGTTCTGACCACCATACGAGAAGAAGAGGTCGATTCTCATCAAAACTTGGCTAAATATACTCGCCATCATCTTCAAGTTGATATGGCACACGGAAGAGCTCAATTGTCCTGATTAAGCTAACTGACAGTCTGGACCACAATCTTTTTCTAACATCAAATTCATCTGCAGCATTGGCCCAACAGTCCTCCAGGTCTACCTTGTGCTTATATTTCCTTCCATTCACAGCCTCGATGTGAAGGTGAGGGTCAAAATCAGCTCTGGACCGATATGACATGAATGGATATCATTGTATTTCTAACTTGGCACCTTCAGCTGCCTGCGGCAATGGGCAAGATTCTTCCATATTCCCAATAAAGAATGGGAAAGCGATGGTTGCTTTACTTTTTACTCTCTGGAAGTTTTGATATGTTTCTAGTTGCCTAAGAACCTCAAATAAAATCATTTTGTTGGTGGGATAAATTGGGAGCTTGAACGGACATCCAATGAATCCCTGAATTCTGATGTAAGTGAATCTCAGAAACTGGATATACCAGGATCCATATTTACTTATAAGGCTCTTAGCCTCATAGGTCAACCTTTGATGCGTCCCTCCTTGCAATATCCTTGTAATGTACATTAGGAATGCATCATGTGCTCTTCTGAAGTGAGATTTCTCAACCAGCTGCAACTGGGGGTAGCAATCACATGCCTTGAACTCATTCTCCCCGTTGCCTACAACACCTCGGCAGATCAATCCCGGATATCTATAAGTCCTTGCCAGTAGATAGATAACATAAGAACTCATATAAAATGATTTAGTCTTCTCCAAATTTATTAGTTGTTCATGGATGTTGTCATTGATCATCCTTGACCAGTTAAACATTCTAATGCCGAAGGTGATCTCGTTGATGAAAAAGTACATCCATGTCTCGAATAGTGCACCTTGAGGGTTGCCCACTATCCTATTCAATAGCAAAATAATATCACCATAATCTTCCTTGAAGTTTGTCCGGTGTAATTTCTTGGGCATCTTCTTTATAGAAGGCCTTGGCTTCTTCGACCACGTCTTGTTGAGATTGGTTGCACACTGATCCATCTGGTCTTCAAAATATTTCCTTGCATCTTCTCGAGTCTTATATGAGGTTCAGTGGTAGCTGGGAATGCTGAATGCTTCTTGGATAGCCAATTCTCCGAGGTGTGCTAAAGTTCTTCCATCAGGCACAATGATTTGTCTTTCTTGCAGGTTGTAATGTCTAGCGCATTCCACTATCAGCTCAGCACACTGTACAGTCGGAGGAAATCCAGCTGCTTGTGAAATACCATTTCACACCGTTCTTCGAGCAATGGTTGTCGGCAAAAGTCCATCTTTTCCGTACATTCTCTTGCTGAATTCCTCGAGGTCCACATGTCCAAGGTCTATGTCTATAACGTTCTTCCACTTGGAGCTAATTTTCAATTCTGGTTGAACTCCTTTGCTTGCGAACTTCATGTGTGCTTTTTTCGAAGATTCTCTCGGGATGGTCATTAACCTGTGAGAAAAAGAAAATATATTAATTTTAAAACTTTAACCTTGATTTTTACTGAACCTTCTTCTAGAAAATTTTAACTTTCAGCGTGTTAAAATAAAAAAAAGGTTCTGCGAATAATCAAGCTGAAAATAAAAACACAGTAAATTTTGTGAGGATAAATAAAGACAGAAGAAAAATAAAGAATTCCATCAAACTCTAAATTCTGGAATTATACTCTTTGGACGGTAATGCAGCTTTGAACTTTGAAAATTCTGTTTTTATCACTGAAAAAAACAAGCTATTTGTTTGAAAGCTTCGTTCTTCAACTCAGAATTTCACTCCTTTCTTTGCTCTTCGCCTTAAAAAATTGTTGAATCTCCAATATTCTATCTCTCAAAAATTCTATCTCTCGTGATTTGGAGAGAGCTTAATTCTCCTTCCAATCGAACTTGTGAGTTGAAAATGACTTGTTGAAACTCATTATAAGGTTGAGAAGTTCGATTTATTTTAGCAGTTTCATCTTTTCTCTTGAGTTCATCGAACTTAGACTTGTTTTCTTCTCGTTCATCAAGGCAAGTTTCTAATTTTCTCCTACATTCATGATTTTCTTCTTGGAGTTCGAAATCTTCTAAGTGCTGGGGATAAACGTTGGAAAATAATTAAAGATTATATGTAAATTTTTCGATTTTCCAACCTTTTAACTCTTTAACTTTTTTAAATCATTTAACTATGGCAAATTTTAATTCATGAATTTTTCTTTATCCTCTTAGTACCATGGCAAATTTCATTTATTTCTTGAAAAAGTCGGACCTTCTAGTGATTTCGCCATCTTTTCTTTATACTTGGCGGACTTCAAGATGTTTTTTCCATATTTTCTCTTGGCATGGCGGACTTCATTAGTACTTGGACACTTTCCTTTTTAGCCAAAGTCGGACTTTGAAGCCTCTTTGCCATCTTCCTTTTAAGATTGGGCGGACTTCTTAACTTTGTTTCCATGATGCTAGGGCGGACTTCAAGGTTGGCTAGGCATTTTCTCTCTTCAAGTGGGGTGGACTTCATGTTTTCTTTGCCAAGGATGAGGGAAGACTTCCTAAATATTTTTCCAAAGGCATGGCGGACTTTGGACTTTCTTTTCCATTTTCCATCTTCCTTATGGCAGACTTTGTCTCCATCTTGACCAAGGCATGGCGGACTTCCTTGATGCCTTGCCATTGTCTTTTCTCCTTCCAAGCGGACTTGCCATTGTCTTTGCCATCTCCATGGCGGACTTCAAGAAGGTATTGCATTCATCATTGGGCGAATTTCTCTAGACTTATACCATTTTTCATCCTTGATCGCCATGAATTTCATGCTTGCTTCGGTATTTGCCTTGATTTTTATTTTTCATGATTTTTCATTGCTTTTTGATCATTTTCATTGTTTACTTGCTTTTCTCATTCGAAAGGCTTGACTTTTTGGTTGCTTTTTCTCTCTTTGGATGAAATGTTGACTCCATGACCTGTGGGACCCCGAAACCAGACACTTTCTAAAAATAGAAATTTCTAAAAATAGAAAAAAGCAAAAAGCATCCCTAAAAAATTGGAAGTCCGGAATGGTCCAAAAATGCCAAAAAGCAAAAAAGCAAAATCCCTAAACAATAGGAAGTGTCAAAATTGACTCAAAGCACAGGTGATCCTCATCTTCCGGACCTTCTAAGCACTTCCATGACAACTAGGGACAGTTTCAGGCTTGAATTCTTTACTTGGCTTGGGTGATAACTCAAAACCCTAACATGAAACTCTCGGAGCAAAAGAACTTATGAAATTGCAATCCAAAGTGGAACCACTGAGGGTCCCCATTTGCAATGGGATGATGTGTGAAATAAGTCACAACATGTCTACCAGTTGATCGGCAACTACTTGACCTTTTATCGATTTCTGAGTAACAAAGTTTATGTCAAACTCAGAAAGCAATATTACCCACTTTGCTAACCTCCTTGCTAGGTGAACACTAGAAAACAAATGCTTTAGAAGATCACTTTTCACAATAACATGTGTTTCAGCATGAAGAATATAGTGTCTAAACTTCTGCATTGCAAAGACGAGAGCAAGACATTGTTTCTCCATGGAAGAATAATGAGTTTCATAATCAACCAAGACACGACTAATGTAGTAGACCGCTCTTTCTTTCCCAACGTTATCATCTTGAGCGAGCAAAGCTACCAAAGCGTATGGTGATGTGGCAAGGTAAAGCAAAAAAGGTCTATCCTACATGGTCGGCATTTATACGAGATGATTGGCTAAGTTTTTATTGAATCAAAAGCTTTTTGGCACTCCTCATCCCATATGAAGTAAACATCCTTTTTCAACAAACAAGTGAAAGGAAGGGTACGATCAGCCAATTGAGATATAAATCTACGAATTGCTTGAATCTTCCCTTGTAAACTCTACAACTTAGAAATGTTCCTAGGTGGAGGCATGTTAACAATTGCATTGATCTTATTCGTGTCAAATTCAATTCCACGATGAAAAACTATGAATCCCAAAAGTTTGTCTATGTCCACACCGAAGACACTTAAGAGGATTAAGTCTCATCTTATAGAGTCAAAGCCTTTCAAAAATAAGCCGAAGATTTCCTATGTGTTCTTGACGAGTTATGGATTTCGCCAAGATGTCATCAACGTAGTCTTCTAGGATGAAATCGTGAAAGATTAAGGTCATTGCCCGTTGATAAGTTGTGCCTGCATTCTTTAAGTAATGTCCCCTTTTTCATGAACATCAAAGTTTCGTGGATTAGCCTGTCTTCTAACTCTCGTAGGCTAATATGGTGGGTTAGAGGGTCCTATGTGGCTGATATCAGGTTGTTTTCTTCTCTAGAGTTTGGTATTATTCTGATTTTACCTTTGGGGGTTGATTTGGACTCAGTTTGTGCTCACTTACTATTTATAGTAAGTCACCTGGTTGATGGAGTCTAGTATTACTATTTTTGGAAAGGCGCCTGGATGCGCAGTTGATGCAGTGGTTGACTTCTTTGCTCAAACGGAATCAAAAAATGATGATTAATGAGAAAGATATGTTATTTTTAATTATTATTAAAAGTAAGCTTTAATAATAATTAATTATTAAAAAAGTGCATCATAATGACTTAACGACTTTATATTTAATGGAGCCATTTAATTATTAATAGTCAAATTATAAAAGCACATTGGGATGGGTGCCACTTAAAGAGACTTTATGAAGTCAAAAATCAAAAGCAAATATAAAATATATTTTAAAGTCAAAAGCACATAGAAAATTGTGCTTCTCCAAGGAGATATATAAACCTTCAACAAAAGCAAATGAAATCATTCACTCATCCGACACTTAGCTTTGAAGATTTCTTGAGGAGAAGACGAAAACCAAGGTTTTTTGTATTCTTGGGCATTGGAGAGCGTAGCTTCTTCATTGTTTCAACTTACTAAGGGTGTGAGAGACCATTTGAAGGTTGCATACGGAGGTGGCTACAACCAGTAGTCACATTTGTGCATAATAGAGAAGATTTATATCAGGAGTTTCAAGGGTCTAAGAGCAGATTTCCAGTTTACTGTGAGAACATTCATTGGAGATTAATTGTTGCTGTTAGAGCTCCATTTATCAGCATGTGGGAATCATATAGAGCATTTAAGAGAAGAATACCATCAATAGATTCAAGGGTTTTAAGTGCAGCTCCCAGATTATTAGAAGAACGCACATTGGAGGACATTGATAGATACGTGGGCACTTAATAGAGGCCGTACTGTTGTTGCTACAAGCCATACTGTTCATCTCATCCAGGTGTGTGAGTTTCAGGGTAAAACGCCTAGGGTTTTAGCTGTCTTGAATCACCATTAGAGGTGGTTTGAAGGTTGAATTCATTTGACATCAAAACCATAGTGGAGAAAGCATCATTGTTGCTAGGCGTGGTATGTATATAAGGGTTTCACTGCTGCTGATGAACTTTCCCAGACTCGCTGATAAACAGTTTCAGATTCGCTGATGAAGTGTTCGCTGCTAATCATTTTCAGAATTTACAAATAAGCATTGCTATGGTGTACTGGTATATTTGTATCACATTTTTCAAGGAATGTAATTCTGATTTTGAGTATATACATACATTGTATTTGAAAGAAATGATAAATCAGATTTGAGGATTATTGTGTCTATATCCTGCATATTCCTTATTTTGCATTCCTATGCATATTTCCTGACATTATATCATTAAAAATCATTCAAGAGCACAAACTCAGAAAACACAGTTAAATAGGAAGGCAGAAAATTCAGTTTGCCAGTGTCCACCTGGGGTGGGACATTATAGTGGTATCAAAGCAGTCTCCTACCATCCTGTCGAGGGTTTAAATTATATATTCAGTGAGCTCACATTTGGCATCATTGAGTGATCAGCACTCTTGTTTTCAGTTTCATTGTTTTTTTCCAGTCAATTTAAACTATGGATTCAGACAATGACATAGAATTAGTATGAAGAGATAGAAAGTGGTTAGCTAGAATTCTTTATGAACAGGGTACCAAACTTGGCAATCAACCTAAATCTGTGTATGATACTTTGGTCACGTTGAGATGACTGGAAGAATGCTCAAGTCTTGTTGGGCAGTCACCTTCATCCTTGTTACAGATTGCTTTGACTCTAGCAGTGTCTTTGTTGGGTGAGCTTAAGTACTTGAGACACAGCGACAATGAGATTAGGCTCATTGTTGCCCTTTGCATTAGTCAGATTATGAGGATCACAGCTCCTCGGGTTCCCTATGATGTTGGCACAATGAGGAAAGTATTGCAGCTAATTGTTGATAGTTTGGTTAGGATAGGCGATATTAGCAGTTCTACTTTTGGAAAGAGGACCAAAATTCTTGAGATGATGGTACGGATGAGATCGTGCATTGTCATGATCGATTATGATTGTTATGATCTGGTTATGCAGATGTTCCATCTCTTCTTGGATTCTATCAGTTAGATTCATGACAAATCTACCTTGGACTACATGAGGACTATTATGACTTCTATTATCAATGAGGGTGATGATATTTACCAGCCTATCTTGTCCTTACTCCTAGCTGTTCGTAAGCAAGAACAAGAGTTATCTACAGCTGCTTATGATTTGGTACATGGTGTTTTCAAACAATGTGAGGGTAAGCTAAGGCCTTACTTGGTCGTTGAGTTGCAGGTGCAAAAAAAGGAGGTGAAATTTGAAGTGGATGATGATGAGAAGACCATACATCTTGATAGTAAGTTGACATAACTCCTTGATGATACTTTCAGCGCTCAAGAAGTTGTTATCAGCCCTGATAACAATTCTGATTTTTGTAACAGCAATCATACTACTGAGCGTAACCATGAGTAGACGCTATGGCACATGAGGAAAATGTTGTGGAAGGATCTTCTAATGTTAGCACGCGAGATATAAGTGTCGAAATTGAGAAATGCATGGAGGATTCAAACCATAACAGTTCTGATTTCTGTAGCAGCAGTCAGACTTCCTTGCATCAGCATGCGATAACAGCCATTACTCATGAGGATGATGGTTGTGTGGGGTTGCCCAATGTTGATACTCGAGATTTGGGTATTAAGGATGCATTCAGTGTTGTGGATACATGTCACAACAAGTCTGATTTTGTATATCAGACCATAGGAGATGGGAGCATATCAGGAAAAGTACATGAGATTAATGAGTCTCAGGGGTCACATCATCTAGCGGAACAACTAATAGTGAATGAAGATCAGATTGTTGCAACCATTGGTCAGTATGATGACATTCTTCAATTGTTGGACAAGTATTGCTGGAGGATTCCGGGAATACAGAATAATCCTGAAGGTCGTCTTTCCCTTCCAGGTTACCATGCACTCAGAGAGGTGTTGATGAAAACAAAGACTAATTACATGCAGCTACTTTCAGATAGAGATCACCTACTTCAGCTTGGTGAGATCTGCTACAATGCACTTGAGGGGAAAGAGAGGGAAGTGGATAAGCTTACTGATGAGCTTATGGTCGTGGAGAATTCCTTGAAGAGCACTCAGGAGGCTCTTCGAGAGACACAAATGCAAATTGTCGAGCTTTGTGAGGAAGTGAGTTTGGCTCGTTCAACATCATCCACAACGGAAACTCAGTCTTCCAGGGCTGCCATGACATCCGCAGATGAGAGTGGTACTTTGGGGTTGAGGACCTAGGATACAGATATAATAGTGGCAGAGACGCATACACCCTGTGAACCATCTAGCAATGGGGTGCTTGCATCCGCACATGACAGGGGTACTAATCTCTACATTGAAAAAGTAGAGATTTCTATTGGTGAGTCTTGTGCTGAGGAGGCAGAGTCTTGTGTGACTAGCATGTTGACTCATCACACTATCCCATCTTATGTGCATGAGGATTGTGGGGCATCTACCAGTGAGAGCATGCCACCTACTTCTGCCGACAGTTCGGGTGATACCTTGGTTAAGGTCATAGAAGTGCCCATTGATGAAAAGGTTAACAACTGTATATTGACATTCAACAGGGGTATATTTTCATCAAATAGTTGTATGCTGTCACTCAACAACTGTAAATTTTCTTGCATAGTTGCATGTGATCACGCAAATCACTATAGATGAAAAGTCAAGGGAGTAAGAAACACAAGTTATCATTATACTTTTATTCTATAGTTGTATGCAATCATTCAACAGCTGTACACTTTCATTCTACAGCTCTCTGCAGTCATTCAAAAGTTATACACTTTCTTTCTACAGTTCTATGCTACCATACACTTGCTCTTTGTACAGTAAAATTCTTTTTGTTAAGAAAATTGCTGAGAATTGGGGTGACGTCTGACCATCCCCCACAACACTGGGTTCGTTAACCCCCCTGGACACAGTTGTGGGGACACATCCCCAGTTTCACCAGTGATAGGACAGACAGGGAACGTCCCTTGCTGTCCCACTGTACCAGGTATGACAGAGAAGTGGGTTGGGAGAAAGAAGGGGAGTGCATCCCTGTGTAACCCAGCTGAAATCTAATTTATTTCAATAACATGGTAAGGAACACATATAACATGGCACTAAAAGGAAATCTGTCTTATATTTATCATACAACCACGCCTAACAAGAAAAGACCTAAAAGCACTTAATCAACTAAAAGACTATAAATGCAACGGATGCCAAAAAACTTTATAGAATCATTATATATGATACCATATTAGGTCTCCAAACTCAGCTTGTGATATAAACTACGGATTGTCCATATACCTGATTAATTTATCTTATTTTATTATAGATTAAGAAATAAATTTGATACCTTTTTGTGGAAAACACATCATCTAAGACAAAGGTTGTGGTCATTAATATTCAAAATACACCCAATGAATGTGTAAGAATATCTTTTAAGAAATCATTACCAAGGCTTGCAAATCCTTTCATACCTCATCCTTCATCAATGTTGATTCTTTGGCAGCTGCCCATGCTTTAGAGACAGTCAACATGAATGTTGAATCCAGTTGGTTTGTCTTGGCCAAATTATTTATTTTGTTGCGTGCAACTTCCAAAGATGGTGAATTGAGGACATCATCAAATTTAAGCTGGGCCTTACTCAATGCTACACGATCTACAAGTGCTTTATCATACGCTTGTAATGCTGTCAAGCATTTAGCTCTTATCCTCAACAGTTCTGCATGTACACATATGTCAACAATATTAGGAATGGCCAAAATATCTATAATCCCAAAAAAAATTAAAATTTTGTGCTTGTGTTCCATTACTATACTCTCAATCTGAGGCCACAACAAAAATTATTTCACATTAACTTTGGAGGAACATTCAAGCATAAGAAAAACTTGAAACTTGGTCGATAAAGTTTTATACCTACCATCCTTGGCTTCTGAATTGTTTTGATAACTATCAGAAAGAATTTTAAGATGCTCAAAGAAGTCCTTAGTAAAATCTTTGCGACGCCGAGCAACAATGGTATCAATTTCTAATGGGTTCTCTCGAAGTTGTTTGAAAAGTTCATCATGCCTCTGCATGTCATCATCAACCTGTAACCCAGCTTTGAATTTATATTCTATCCACAAATTTCGATTATTAAAGATTATAGAAAATATCAAAAAAAAAAAATCAAACAAGTGGCCTTGACTATAACTTAGCAAATTAGTATACAATGAACTGTCATTTCCAATTAACTCAGAATAGGAAACGGTCCAAAATAAATATACAGTCCATTAACCAGCAAGTTCTGTACAAGGTAACCAAATAAACGAGGAAGGGAAATGATAGAGATGATGGTAAGTGTTTGTCTTTTCTTCTCTTCAGACAAATTATGATGTATGGCTCTATTTCTGGCAATTTAATTCTTTGTAAATGTTCTCAAACTAATGCATCTGAATGCAGAAAGTATACAACACAGCACACTTGAGAACTAGAAATTGTCTTACCTCCTTCACCTTCCTAATAAGCCTGAGTAGATTCTGTTTGGTTTCAGGATCATTTGAAACATCTGCCCGCATTCTACACCGATTAAAGAAGTGAGGCCTAATCTTTGCCCATTCCTCAGTGAATGCCAATAACTTCCTCCAATCACTTGAATTGGGTTTCTCAGTCATAAAAACATCAATCATTCTGTCACAAACAGTCGACATTTTATAACCTTTCTCTAGCTCAATATCTTCACTGTCTTCAGTATTTGATACAATCTCTTGTTCCGTTCCATCCATGCTAACTTTAATATCTTCTGCCAAACCTTTCTGATCTCCCAAATTTGCCATGGAAGAGGACTGTAATGCTCGTAATGCACAATATGACCAATTCCTGTATAAATATATTGCTACACAATAGCAAGTAAAAGATGAAAAAAGTTATAAATGCACTTCATGAAGATGTACGAAAAAAACATCAAATTGATTTGTAGCTAGAGGGCATCTAAACATAAAGTAGAAAATAGCAATTTGAATTGTAAGCTGCAGAAACCAAAGTCAATACCACACAGGTGCAACAAGAGTGCCCCTAATTCATCCCTAAACAGCCTCATGCACAATCTAACAAGAAATGGAAAGAAGAATAGTTAACCATAAAGCATCCTTATTATAGTGAACCTACTTGAGCGCACTAATCCCCTTAGCCTGAAAGAAACTAATATTTAAGCATCAACGATAACTTAATCAAATTTAATGATGGCAATCAAAGATGGATCCATAAGCACTTAGGAATTTCAGATGTGAATTCAAGAAAGGATAAAAGTTAAAACCATAAACTTAGAGTTGAGCGCACCAAAATGGGCTCAAGAGAAAGTTTCTTGGTAAATATAATAAAAAGATAAACCTGTTGAGCATATACAAGCCTAAGTATGATGAGGGTAAAACAAATCTATTTCTCATTAGTCCTCACGCATACCCACACAAAATACAAAGATACAAAAAGGATTATAATCAGCCCTATAGAAACATGGAGAAATGACATAATGGATGAACATCACCAAAATAGATTTCTTGGCAGAGTTTCCTAGATGTCCTTCATCAAATCTGTTGGAATACTATTGAGCATTAATTCAGGTCTCCAAAAAACTCTTTACTCCCAACTATGAACAATGAATAGACAACAAAATAAAGCAAAGGAATTAGAACAGAAGGTTGGTCTAAACACCCTTCTTTGTAAGGGTCACAATTTGATCCTTAATCCTTTTTAAAAAAATTAAAGCTATTTTAATTTTTAATTGTAGGCACTTCTCCTCAAGGGAGGCTATCTGTGTAATATCCCTCCTGTCCCTTGTGATAAATTTGCTATGCAACCGCTAACTGATTTTTTTGTGTTTTTATTAAGTTTTCTGTTTTTTTGTACTTTTTTTATATTGATGCCAGGAAATGCAAATGAAGGAGGAATATACAAAAATGGATGCAAGAATAAACTAATGAAGCAAACTGAAAATGCATATATATATATCAGAATATGACTTAAAGCTTTTTACTTGGCAAATTGAACCCAGAAACTTGCTTGGACTCGGTGAGTTTTGCAAAAAACTCAACTGCTGAAAGAAAACATGCCAGAACTCATTAAAACCCTCTCTTTTTTTGGGTTTTAATCATGTTCTTCTCTCTTTCTGCATGCTTATCCTCCTGATGATGGATCATGGAGTTTGATCCGAAACGTTGATTTAAAATATTCACGCAGTTTCAATCCAGAAATAATTTGCACTTGATCATGTTCTTCTTCAATGGTTGCAATCTCAGCAGACTGAATTGATTGTTAACTGATTGGGAGTGGATGGATTTATCAATTATTGCAATGCATTTAGAGAGAGATATTTCTTCTGTTTTCTATTATTTCTTTCTTTCTCTTTCAAAATTTCACTCCCTGAACACTGAAAACCCTGCTGTTATGCTGCAGATATATTATATTCTTTCCAACCCTGCTGTCTTTGTTTTGCTGTACTTATCTATTTTTTTCTTTTTTAGAAAACCTCAATTTTAAATGAATGAAAACCCTACTATTATGCTGCTGAAGTTTTCTTAGTGCTTTTAATGTCCATAATCTATAATGTGTGATGCAGGGCGCCAGCAGAAAGGACCCAACATGGAAGCATAAAAACCCAAGCGCAATCAAGGGCACAAAAACCTACAATTATTGTGGATTTTAATATGAGAAGTACTATCAATCAGGTGAAATATCAACTTGCTTCAATTGCTGGCTGAGATGCCCAATTTTATAGCCATGTGTAGGAAAAAGCAGAGAAAGAAATGAATGCCCTAATTTCTAAGTTACAAGGAGAAAAAAATTGAAAGAAAAAGGACAACAGAAACACTTGCACTAGTGATGAAGTCCATGGCCACCAATAAAACATTTGAAGATTCTCTTCTTAGCCCATGAATTCAGCATTCCTCCACTAAAAGGAGAGTTCTAACCATCTAAATTCCCCACCTAATTTCTTCATTCCTTACAATGTTCCAAGCACACAACCTTCGCTTCAAGGTACCAATTCAAACTAAAAGAAACACCATGAGGTGAGGATGGTGACTACAAATTTTTATTACTACAATAATTACCATTTAATGTGGTAAACAGCTCATATCGGCTAAGTCACAAGGTTCGAATTCGAATTTGAGTTTGGCAACACTGAAATTCAGATGAAGTTCAGCAAGGAAAAAATTCGAAAAGTAAAAAGTGCGGATTAAATTCACCTTATATAATTTTGATTTTTTTAAAATATAAGTAATAAACTTAAAATAAGTGAAAAAATAATATTAATATAGTAATATGTTTAAATATATTAATTAAAGCTAAACACAAAGCAAAATTAATAATAAATATGTTTAAAAATATAATTTAATTTTTAAATATTATTAATATATAAATAATAAATAAATTAAATTGTGAATTAAATAATAAATATATTATTAAAAAAGTTGATTTATTTATTTTAAAATATAAAATTTTAACATTATGAATAAAAACAAAATTAAATAACAAATGGACATGATTCAAATGATAAAATATAAATAAATTAAATTTTATTTGAAAAAGCAAAAGATTAAATAAAAACAAAACTTAAAAAGTGTTAATATTATAAAATAAAATAAAAAACCTTGGAAAAAATAAAATAACAAATAAATGTTAAATCTTTAATAAAAATTTAATATAAATAATAATATAATTATATATTTGACATTATAAACATATCATTAAAAAAATTAAATACTTGATAAACTTTTATAGAAAAAAATGAAACCTACGAAAGAAACAAATAACAGAAAAAGAAAACCTAAAATAAAATTCATGAGCTGCTTTGATGCTGAGCAGCCATCAACAAGGTCACGACTCATGAAAACTCGAAAAAAAGGCACGCAAGAGCTGCAAGACCAATGTATAAGAATGGAAGGAGTCTGCTAGCAAAAATAGAAGGTGTCACGCAGCAAATGCCATCTGATGGACTGAAAGGGCTTTGCACTCAACATCAGCTTAATCTCCATTCCGCAAAAACCTGAAACGCGACTATGAAACATGCCCTTTTTGTCTTCAACTTGAAAAAATTCATGCTCCAGAAATATGCTTGTGATTCACATGGAACAAATTATAAAACACCACAATTTTTTAAAAAGCCCTTCACGCCTTCTAGTTTTCTTCTGCTGCAAATTTGTAGTGTTTTATAAGAAAAATAACTCAAAAACCTACGAAACAATTTCCAAAAACCCTAAAAAATGCTTTCCGAACATAGACAACTTTTTCCCTACGAATCCCAAGATGAATTTTAACAAATTTTATACAAAAGTTCAGTGTTCCACGAGGACGCGTCCCCCCCCAAATTCTAGCCATCCCCCCGTCCCGAACGTTTCGGGGACTTGGAGACGGCAAGGAGACGTCCCTCCGCCATCCCGCCACCGCCACCGGGACGTGAGAAACGTCAGGGAGACGCGGGGGACGCCCAGGCGTCCCCTGCGCTGGGACGTCATGTAAAGTGTTTTTTTTTTTAAATTCTTTTATTTTTATTGGTTTGTGTGCCTAGGGTCGAACCCTAAAGCCTTGTGGGACCCATCTAAAAGCCTCTAAATGAACTAAAACACTCTAATTGCTTATTTTTTTACTCACATATGCATTTGATGTTTTGGAGCAGCTAGGTGAAGAAGAGGAAAACCAGTAAGAAAAGTGAGTGAAAGAGTGAGTTTGAGGTGCTGCAAGTGCAAGAGAGGTGAGAAGGAGAAAAAAGAAGAAGAGGAGGAGCATTCTACACCAATTTTGAAGGATTTTTCAAACACAAGGTAGGGTTTTATGACTGTTTTTTGAAGTTTTTAACAGTTTTTCAATTTTTTATTTATTTTGCTTTCCAAGTTTTTAGATTCATTTTGAAAATGTAGTTTGATGTTTGAAATGGGCATTGAAATGAAAATCAAAACATGAATATGCATTTGCAGCCATGTCTATGAAATTATGATTAAAAAATTAATCATAATTTCATATACATGGCTGCAAATGCATATTCATATTTTGAATTTTCATTTCAAAGCTCATTGTTTTTTTTTCATCTTTCCATCAAGATTCATCATGAAGTTTTAAAATTTTAGTTTCAAATTTGTTAAACTAGGCTGAAACTAGGCACTTATAGAATTTATTTTTTTTACTGCAGTGTCACAATGAGCTCTCATGACATCAACATGAGTGAGGATGAGGTCTATTCCCATAGTGATACCGATCCTGAATATGCACTTGAGGATGAGGGGGGTGACCATGGGGCTGAGCATGAAGTCCAAACTAGTTCCATGGCAAGTGAAGCAAGTACTTTTGAGTGCCCTTCTGCAGAATTGGCAAAGTATGCTAAGGGTCCTTTTGATCCCAAATACCCTCTCAAACAATTTGCAACAAAAGATCTAAGCAAGCAAGCCCAAGGGCCAACATCCGGTGGCACAAGGAGGTGGAAGTGCAACTTTTGTGGTATTGGGTGGTATGGGAGCATCACTAGAGTGAATGCACACCTTCTTTTTATTAGAGGAAAAGGTGTGGGGATATGTGAGTTTTTGGCAAAACCAGAAAACATGAAATACAAAGTTGAAATAAATAAGTTATGGGGTGTTCTTGATGATACTCTAGCTGCACTTGTGCCTACTACTTTGCAGCATAGGACACATGTTCAGCATAGCCAGCCACAGAGATCCAGCCATACTTTGCAGACGAGAGTAGGAGGGACACCAGGTTCTTCTTCTAGTGCCTATGCAAAAGAGGGGAGGGGGAAACAAAGATTGCAAAGTCAAACTCAAAGTAACCCCATAGCAGATTTGTTTAATGTGCAGCTCAAGGATGACATAGATGATGCCATTGGCAAGTTCTTCTTTGCCAATGGCATCCCGTTTCATGTTGCCCGATCTCCTTATTATAAGGAGATGATATTGATGGTGGCAAAGGGAGGACCATCATATGTGCCACCAGGTGAGACAAAATTGAGGACTACAATCTTGGATAAGAACTATTCCAAGATCAATTTGTTGATGGAGAAGATGAAGGAGTGTTGGGTTAAGACAGGATGCAGCATAGTCATGGATGGGTGGACGGACATTAGCCATCGTCCACTCATTAACATCATGGTTACATGTACTGAGGGCCCATATTTTCTTAAGGCAGTTGATTGTTCAGGGCATCACAAAAATGTTGATTTTCAGTTTGAGGTTCTCAGGGATGCTATTGAGGAGGTTGGGCCACAAAATGTGGTCCAAGTTGTGACAGATGCTGCACATGTGTGCAAAGCTGCAGGGAGACTTGTTGAGGCTACTTACAGGCATATTTGGTGGACCCCATGTTGTGTGCATGCCATGAACATGGGAAAGATTGATTGGATTAGAGCAGTGGTTAATGATGCGAGAGATGTGCGGATGTTTATCTGCAACCACCACACATCACATGCACTCTTCAGGACCTTCGCTAAGAAGGAGTTCCTAAAACCTACTGATACAAGATATGCTTCCTATTTCATTCTCTTGGACAGAATGATTGAGTTGCAAGAGGCACTGCAACTCATGGTCATGACATCAGATTGGAGTAGGTGGGCCGAGTCTAAAACAGAGCAAGGTAAGAGGGTGAAGGATACAGTGAAGAGTGATGTGTTCTGGGGTGATGCAAAATATATTGTTGCCATCATTAAACCAGTTTTTCAGGTTATCAGGTATGGGATGCAGATGCACCTAGCCTTGGAGAGGTGTATGAATGCATCGATTCTATGCTTGATCAGATGAGGGCTGTTGTGCGAGAGAGGGACCCCACATTAACATTCTACCATGAGCACATTCAGCCAATCATTCACAGGAGATGGGAGAAGCTCAACACTCCCTTGCATATGGCAGCCTATGCACTTAATCCTAAATGGTATTTGACTAGGCCTGGTAGAGTGACACCTATAGAGGATGCAGAGGTGAAGGCAGGGTTCTTCAGGTGCATGGAGAGGATGTACAATGATGTAGATGCCAGTATGATTCGCACCGAGTGGACCAAATTTGCCACTCTTAGGGGTTATTCAGATGCAGCCAAGATGGATATGCGAACTATGGCACAGGAGGACCCAATTTTGTGGTGGACTTGCCATTGATCAGGACCTTTGACTACCACTCTAGCCATCCGATTGTTATCTCAAGTTTCTAGTTCTTCAACTGCTGAGAGGAACTGGTCTACATATAGCTTCATCCACTCTCTTAAGAGGAACAAACTTACCTCTAAGAGAGCAAAGAAGCTTGTGGTTGTACATAGTGCTTTGTGTCTCACTGACCGCAAAACACTTTTGTACAAAGAGAGTCCAACAGCACGGTGGGATGTAGAGCCAGAGGAGCCAAAACAGATTGATGAGGATGCTTCAGTTTCGGCTTCAGATGCAGGGCTGGTTGGTGTTAGTTTGGCAGAGCTTGAGCACAAGGATTCCAGTAGTTCAAGTGATGAGGAGTTTGGAGATGATTAGAGGCGTCCCTTCACTACATTTTTGCATTTTGTACTTATTTTGATTATGATTCATATCAATGTATCATGCTACTCATTGTATTCATTTTTACGATATGATATTTTGATGTGACATGTCATATTTTCGATATTCATATAATAGAAATCTCAAATTCGACAATTTCATTTGTCAAATTTCAATATTTATTTACTTTTAGTCTTTTAGTAATAGTATTCAAGTATTCAAAATGTTAGTATTTGCAATTTTACTAATTTGCCAAAGTTTAATTTGAAATGTTATTCTTAAACATCTTTTTATAACTAGTTATTCAAGTACCATATATATCAGCACTGCCTCCCCCCTCCCCCGCCGTCCCCAAACTTAGACCCCTTGTCCCCACATCCCCTTCAGAAAACTCCGTGGAACACTGCAAAAGTTTGAAGTTCACCAAAATTCGAATTTCATGCTTGAAATTCGGTGAATCTTGTGACTTAGCTTATCGGGATGTATTGATAAATGTGTTAACCATTTGTAGAATGGGGTTTAAGAAACCAATTTCACATGATTTCAATGGCCCATTCTTATAGGAATTTGTCAAAACTGCATAGTTGATAGTAGAAGATAAGAGGAGAATATAGCAGAAAAAAGTTGTAGCATTTTAATGGATGGGTGAACAAATGACAGGAACAAAATGCTAATTAATATTTTAAATGGCACATTCGTGTGCTGTTGAGACTGTGCAATTTGTTGGATGGGGTGATCCAAGAGGTTGGGGAGGAGAATGTTATCCAAATTGTTGTGGACAACACAACTACATATGTAGCCAAAGGGAGACTTATTCAAAAGAGGTGTCTCACTATTTGTTGGAGCCCTTGTGTCATCCATTGCTTAGATTTAATACTCAAGGACATTCAAAAGATTGGATGAATCAAAAATGTTACTAGAAACGGTACCAAATTTATTTACAACCATACTTAAGTCCTTAGTTGAATAAGAGATCAAATGAAAGGCAAGGAGCTTGTGTGATTAGGTGTTACACAATTTGCCATAAACGTTGTCCTTTGCATAGCATTGTAGGGGCAATACCTTCTCTCAAGCAAATGTTTGTGAGCAATGCAATGTTGCACAAGGCCAAAAAGGGGAGAAGGACATGAAAATAGCTTTTGAAGAGGTGTTTGTCAAGAAGGCAAAGGAAATATTCAAGGTAAGTAATAAACTTAAGTTTTAGAGGAAATTTTGTATTAGCTGTTTTTTTGTTTTTTTTATTATTTCCATTTTTCAGGTGACAGAGCCTTTGATAAAGGTTTTGTGTTTGGTCAACGAGCATAAAATGTTAATAGGTTATCTCTATGAGGCCATGTATAGGGCTAGGAAGCCATTTTGCATTATCATGGTGGGAACACAAGAAAAATCAATGTTCCACAAAGTCTCTAAAATGGGGGATGTGGGGGCAAGTTTCAAGGATGACGATTATTTTCACAAAATTTGGGGACAATAGGGGATGATAGCTCAAATCATATATGTTTGAAAATTTAATTATAATAATAGTAAAAGAAATTGCAATTTATCATTTATGTAAACCATTTGACAATCAATTGAACCAAAATTCTGAAAATATATCATAATATTCAATTTCATGAATTCATCAAGTTTGAAATACGAAGTTACTATTACAAGTACACTAGCCCAATAGCTAATTGAATTCTTTATTTGATGTGAATGTTGTGGCATACTCCTTATTGCTAGAACTATTAAATCCCCTTTTTACTCCTATATCTCCAAGATGGACCATTTCTTTGCCCATGTTTACATGGTCTTTGATAAGAAATAACAAATATAATAAAGCTTAAGTGGCAAAAGTAGAAATTTAAAATTTATTTGATTTGTAGACAACAAGCAAGCACTAGTAGAAAAATTAAACTTGAAGTGATTGATTCTTATATCTAGTTGAAATTCAAGGTTTAAAAAATAAATTAATAGATATTAAGTTAAAGATTTTTCATCTTGAGGGGGAATCCAGGGAAGTAAGGTGCGGGGTGCATAGCAAAGGATGAGGATGGAAAAGTAATCGCAAGGGCTGCTCAGAGGCTGCTAGATGGAACAAATAACTCAGCAGAAGTGCAGGCGGCTTGGTTGGCAATGTTAATGGCGGAAAGATTAGCAGTGGCAAATTTGCATCTAGAAGGGGATTCAAAAATTGTCATAGATGCCATTGCCAAAGGGGCTTCCCCGTGCTGGCGTATCAACCAATTAATCATAGTAATTGGACTCAAATTAAATTCCTTCCAAAATTTCAAAATCTCACACGTGATGTGAGAAGGGAACACAGAAGCAGATCAACTTTCAAATGAAGGATGTGATCTGGGCTTAAATGAAACTAAATGGTGGGGTATTGTTGAAAATTAAAACCTTTTGTAAAAATGTAAAGGTGGGAATTAAATCAGCGAGTAGGCGTGGAGAGTACAACCACCGCTATCAATAACCCCGTGAGCATTTAAGCTCATACAAAGCCATCATAACTTGGAGGCAAATTTCAAGATTGACAGAAGTGTAAGGTGGGGTGGCACGAGTGGAATGGACAGTCTGCATTATTTTGGGGCAAGGATTGGACTTCGTGCATTTGGGAAGGATTGCTAATAGATAGTGCATGAAAAGCAAAAAGGAAGATATTTAGTGGTTAAATAAGTGGCTCGTGTAGTGTCTCTGGGGTGTGGGTGAAGAAAGCAAGAGAATTTTTTGGGTTTTCAGTCTTCAATTGACAAAGGTTTAGCAATGGAGGCAAATTTTACCCTACACTCACTGAAGCAACAATTGGCCTTTCTTGGGAGAATTTTCGAGAAACATTTGGGGGGGGATTTTTAAATTTTATGTCCTAGTTTTCATTAATATCGTGCAAACTGTTTTGGGAGAGGCCTTCTTGCAGTCAGAATTCCGGTACAGGACGAATGCAGACATCATCTCAATGGTCGTGGCTTGGGGGCTCTCAGTGGGAACGAAGGAAGAAGTGAACTGGGTTGCCAAGGTGTGCGTACCAGACCACTCCCTATGCAGTTTGATCTCATTAATGGTGCGAGTGGTTGAAGGTAAAGGTTTGAGGAGGCCATTTGGAGAGGGCATCATGCTAGATGATCAACCGGCAGAGTTCCGTCCTTTTTTCTATGGAATGATGGGGCGGACAAGAAGGCATGCATGGAGGAAGCTCGGTTGGGGTGGGATCTCTTGAAAGGATTCCTCAAGGATCGGGAGAAAGCAAGTGAGAAGGTGCAGGAGGAGAAAGCAAAGGAAACAGGTCTAACTTGCAACACAAAAGGTGGCGATGGTGATGATGGCCCAGGCAAGGGCAAGAAAAAAATTCATTTTAAAAATGAGCTTTAGAGTCTTTTTAAACGTTTAGTGTTTAGCATGAATATTTACAGTCTTTTTGTATGGTAACAGCATAGGAGGGAACCGTAAACTGTTTTGTGCAATTTCATGCTTGATGAAAGTCATAGGAGTTTTTAGTAGGTGGTTTGAAGAGACAAACGTAAAGATGGCTCTTTAGTGGTTTTTGTTGTGGGGTTCATCCCTGTTTCATTCAAAGTTTTACAAACGTGTGAAGATGTAAACTTCTTATTTTGTTATTCATATTATACAAAAACTTACCAATCAAAAATAAAGATTTTTCATCTTTTTAAAATTAAGACTGAAAGAAAGGATAGTGTAAAGGTTCAAAGAAGTGGTTGTGTAATAGATGGCATGAGAGATATAGGTGAGGCTTGCGCAGTTGAAGAAGTGTATATAGTCATTAGTTACATCTGTTTTCTTCTGTGTTTTTGTTTTGCCTGCTTCCGAGGAAATAATACTTGGGATTCAAAAACTTGCAAATATTAAGGGGACGAAAATTACAAATTTTAACTACAATTCTAAAAATTCAGCATTTTTTAAATGGTGTGGGGATGCCTTGCCACCTCAAGATAGTTGAGAGATTTCTACACATCCCCGCCATCTTGGGGAAAAGGAAAAATGCCCTCGAATGCACCCTACAAAGGGGAACATCCCCTACACTACAACATAATCTTAGGGACAACCTCTTTGTAGGCAACGCACATAAAGATGGCAAGGGAATGCTTCATCCTCATTCTGCCATCTCGAAGGCATCCTATCCCCATGTATATAGGTTTTAGCCCAATGACATGCCCCAAAGGAACACTAAGAAAACATAAAATCATTTGGCATATCATTGACTATTGATCGACAAACCAACTCCACCATCCAATACATGCCATGTGCTACTACCTAAGCCCCAAAAATTTCATCTCTGATATGTTTAAGGCTTATGAGGAGGTCATGGTAGGCCTTCCGCGTGCATAAAGAGGATGACACCAAACAAAAAATTTAGAGACATAATTCTAGATGAGTTGAAGGTCTACATGGGTGCAAAGGGGAGGCTCTTTTCTTCACCTTTACGAATTTGAAAGAGGGCAAACCAACAGGCAAAAAAATAGTTCTTTAATCACATAATTGTTTGATAAATGCAATTTTTATTTTTAGCTTAAAACTAGAAAGTTCAATCTTTTACTTAATACTTGGAATTTTTTATAAGTTTTATTGGTAGACTTGTGGTGGAAATTTTTGGTGCTGGAACATCGAATCTTCAGAGGCTAGTTATTTGTGTTTTCTCTAGCCATGTACCACCTATAGGTGTGAGCACAAGCAGAGCCTATTTGAGAGCATTCACACCAAGAAGAGAAGCAAGATGACTTGGGAGTGTCTCAATAACCTTGTCTTCATCCCACACACCCTTCGTCTTCAAACCAAAAAGGTGGAAGGGAAAAACTCTCATAATGCCACAGCTTGAATGACTTCAATCCATGTGCATATTGAATTTTCAACGATGTGGATGTAATGTTCACCAACAAAGATCTTGCTGAATTAAAGAGAGAAGCAGCAACAACAGAAGCACTAAAGGAAGACATGTTTGAGAAATCATTCACTCCTCATAATGCTTCAGATTTACCTTCTAGTATGAGGCTAGATAGTACTAGTACTGGGATGGGTAAGAATAAGTCGTAGATTGTGGTTGGCAGTTATACATTTATACAATGTTTGAAATTTTCAATTTTGAGTGTTTGCAGGTCATATGACATATATGATCTTCAAATTATGACAAACTGATAACCAAAATAGACTTGTGTGATCTCTGAAATTGTTATTTATGTATCTCACGCATTAAATTAAGTATATATCGTGTAATTATATAGTATTTTTTCGCTGACTTTTTGCTCAGTCCAAGTCAAAATTTCAAGCTCCCGCATTTTTGCTGAATCTGATTTTACAAAATATGATCAGAACTTTGAAATAAGCTATTCAAATAAATGAAATGATGTGTGGGTAAAAAATGCTAAATGGAATAAGTTCATGTGGCATAGCATTAGGGTTTCTATAGCAAAGCCTTGTAAGCAAATCTGTTGGAGACATGATATAAGTGTTGAAACTGGCTAAAACACCACACCTAGGTCAAAAACATTCAAAAGGCTATTCCAGTAAATGAAATGATGTAGTTAACAAAACAATTAAAAAATATATTTAAAATTGTTAGGTTAGCAAATATCCAATGGCATGAAGCACTGTAAATGAAATGAGCTATTCAAATAATTAAAATATACCAGACCGGGAGAAGCTAAAGTAGTAAAACATTTGGAATCTCTACGAGCCCCAAGTTCAAATGTATACTGAATGGAATAAGTTTAAGTGGTAAAGCCTAGGTTGGGCTTCCATAGCAAAAAGCACAAGGGCTTCCATTGGAAAGCCCAGTATTGGAATTACCCGGGCACATGATAAAGTGGCTTGAAATTGGGTAAAACGGACCATCCACATCAAAATCGGTGGATAAAATATTCCAAGAAATGAAATAGGCTGAAAAGGATGAGCTAAAATAGTTAAGCATAAGGACTGCCATAGCAGAACCCTAAATTCAGTCTCTAGGAAGAGATGATTACGTCTTGAAATTGAGTGAAAACGATATCCACATTAAAACATAAAACAAGCTATTCAAGTAAATAAAATAATGAAGTCAAACAAACCATAGTAAGTTATTCCGATAAAGAAAACAATGCATGTAATGAATATCAAATGGAATTACCTAAAGTTCAAACTACTGAGAAATGAAAAGACACTAAATTTGAGGAAGATGTGAGTCATGACATCTAAGTTGGAGCCATAAAATAATCCATTCCAAGAAAGAAAACGATGTAGTTCTCAACCCATAATAACCTAAAGTTCAAATTACCGAGAAATGCAAAGGCATTAAAATTGAGGAATATATGAGTAACGACATCTACGTTGAAGCAATAAAGTAATCCATTCCAGAAAAGGAAATTATGCAGTTCGCAAAATCATAAATAAACTATTCCAACAAATGAAATAGGGCCAATGGGATAAGCTACACTAGTAAAGCATCCGAGATCTCGTAGCACAGGTTCAAATGAATATCGAACGGAATAAGCTCACCAAACTATAAAATAAGGTATCCATAAATGAAATGATACAGTTAACCAATTTATAAAATAAGCTATATCAATGAATAAAAAATGATGCAGTTCACGAAACTATAAAATAAGGTATTGTAGAAAATGAAATGTGCCGAAAGTGATGAAGCATAGAGGTTTTCCAATTCCTATTAAAAAAAATGAATTGTTAACATTGAGTAAAATACCACATCCAACTCACTATGTTACGTGACTTTAACCGAAAAATATATCCCAAGTAAAATTTTACCAAATCAAATAAAACCAAGCATGCAGCGAACGAGATTTACCAGTTCTCGGCAAATCAACGCGTAAGCCCTGAAAAGCATTCCCTCGTCTTGTCCTACCATTTGGAAACACGAAATTTGATGGTCTTGAGTATGCAAGTTTTGTTATAGATGAGGAAGATGCCGAATGTAGATGATTGCCTGAGCTTTGAAGATACAGAGAAGCTGATGCCATGGAAGCCATGGCCGTACGTTTAGTTTCTGGTATCCCTTAATAAAACCCTTCGATAAACCCTTTAAGCTGTGGTATTTGTTAGAAGAGCGATGATTTTAAGCAAAATGCTTGGGGCAACGAAGGTCATAGAGCTCTACTCAGCTTTTACATTTTATGTTTTTTCCTGGTTTTAAATATTCGATTTTTTTGGTTGATTCTGGTCTCATTTCTTATTCATTGCACTTTCAATGAATTCTGGTGGATAGTACAATCTTCATTTTAATTTTTTATTATTTATCTCATTTTCAATGAGAAACATATTATCACTCTCATCAATTATATTCAATTAATTGAACTACAATCATTTGGTGTATAATACATTGTATTTTCTTTTTTAAATATTTTTTTATTTATTTTATTATTCAAATTATGTGTGTAAAAATAAATAAATAAATTACATTTTATTTTTCTAATTTCATGAATGAATTAATAAAATTATAAGCATTAATATTATTACTTACAACTAGTATAGATATTTTAAATACACATATTAGTCTTGAGCTATTTTATTTACTTAAGAGTTGTTTAATTTTACTGTAAAATTAATTTATTTATTATATGCATATATGGATACATAAATTTTTATTTATGTTTAAGAATAATTTGTTGATAAAAGGTAAAATAAGATGTTGAAAAGGTCTCATAACATTAAACAAAGTTTGAAAGATAGAGTAAAAAATGTAATATAGATGTAGACATGCAAAATTAACATCATATTTAATCATATTCTCCTTAATTAAATAAATCAAGTTTATTTAATTAATCTCCTAAAGTTCTCCATTTAAATTAAATAAATTCATCATTAACACTAACATCATCCTCTTTAGCTAAATAAATCAAAATATTTATTTAACTAAATCTAAAATCATTTTTTATCTTTTTTTTATTTATTTTAATCCATAAATCTAAATCAAATAGGTCAAATCGCCTAATCCTCTCTTAAGTTAATTAAATCATGATTAATGTTAATCTTAATACAAGTCCCATCATTTAGCTTTTGCCACTAGCATAAATAAATCATTTAATTGATTTATTAAATCTTCTAATTTCTCTCAACATGGCATAATAGATAATATTCCCTCAAATTTGAATTCAAATCCAAGTGGACTTAGTCCTTCCAACAAAGCATTTATTTCACCTTACAAGTCCTTTTGCATTAAGTCAAGTGATCATTACTCTATTTGACTCTCTCTCCACCTTGTCATTTCAACATTTTCAAATTTCAAATTTATGCATTTATGGGCACATTCATCAAAACTTGCACATCCTTGACCTATTCACATGATGACAAGTGGCTTCTTTCCATTGGTTGAGGATTAGTCCCACATTCCTCTACTTTGCCTCTTCTCTTTTCAATCTCACCTATAAATCCAAGGTTTTTCTTCATCATTTGCATCTACAATTTGAACATTCTTACTATAGGCAACTTGAGTTAATCTTATCTCTTTGTCTATCTTCATTCAAGTTTATATAGGATTGGGAAAGGGCTCATTTACATACCAAGGGTGCACCAATCCAATATGGAATAGGTATCTACCATGCTTTTTGTGCTTTCAATTAGTTTAGTTTGTCATTTTTCAAGCATGATGGATTATTTCATAGAGATGTTGATTATTTGTCTTGTATTAAAATACTAACCATACTAATAGTGGGTGTGTGTTGAAGGTTTTCTACAGATTTTGGCATCCACATGATGGCGCTAGAAGGAGGGCATTTAAGTGATGTGTTTACATTATGAAGCATCCATTTCATTTTATTAATCTTATTTTGATTTCTAACGAATATATAATCTTTGTTTCTGTTTAAATATTTGATTGATGTACTAGACAGGGATGACAAAATCTTTACTGTTATCTTTACTGTTATTCTTGAAAATATTTGCTGGCATAACTCTATAAATTGTTTGTCTATGAAGGAATATAATTTTATTAATGAAGGTGTGAATAAAGAATTAGGGTAATGTAAAAGTGGCAATATTACGTGTCTAAAAAGTTCATTTGAACAACACAATCTTTTTCAACCATGGGAAGCATCTCGAATTAATATGTTAAAGCTAAAGGCAAGGATTCATAATAGAACAGTCCATTAAATGTTTTCTCAACGCTGTTGTAGGTGGATCCAACCTTTTTGCAGTCACATGGCTCACACATTCACTATCCCTTTCCATCAATTTATGTGGTTTGCCTCCACATGTGAGACATCCTTCCCTTTCTGAAAAGGGGACGCTAATGCGGCAATTACACTCTTGAAAATGTTCAATATCTTGGCTTTACGAACCACCAAAATATTATTTTGTCCTTCATTGATGTCTGATTAGGAAAATAAATTTGTTGTATAGACGTATGTAAAAACAAGTCAAGTTTGGGGGACAATCTCCAACTCGCAAATCTTGACTTTTTTGTCATTCATGAGACGTATAACCATATCGTTTTAATAGTGAGAACTCAAGGATCGGTCATCCACTGAAAAGGAAAGAATCTCTTCTCATTAAAGGAACGAAATGGTAGACCTTGACAACGTCAATTGATTTCTTTATGTTATGGCGTGAATTATCCTCTAACGTCTTTTTTTTTTTGAATATTCATCTTTGTTGGCTTCATTAACTGTGGATTTTGTAGATTTTAAAAAAAAGGAACAAAAAAAGGCGTTTGAATATATAGGGGCTACGAGTAAAGGATGTAGAATCCAACTTACACCTACCAATCACATTTACTAAAAAATATTTGGGGCCTATCTTTTGTGACGTCTTCTCTGCCTTAGGCGCGCCTATCAAAGGAATTGATTTAAAAGCTTTTCAAAGCATTTACGTGCGCTTGCCAATCCCATTAACTCAATACCAGTCCCTTCATTTTCAATTAACTACAGTTTCAAACTATCAGATAGGTAATGTGAGTTATATTCTTGAATTCCTAAGCGTATTCGCGTGCTTGTAGTTGTCAGACTCTTTTTGGCTTCTACTACACCTGTAGATGCCCTTGCTTTTTTGCTATGCCTCGAAACCTCTCGTTCATCACCAACGAGTCTTTGTGACGATTGCGCAGGATGACTCCTGACCCATGAAATAATAAATGAACATAATGATTTTAATTACTAGCTTTTAACGTTGGTACGAATCCTTAAGTGCCACATCATTCTGATAAGCGAAGGCCAACCATATTTTATGTGTTTGTCCATTCAAACAAAAGGTGAACTTAAATTATTTCTTACACGGTGCAGGTCTCCACATGATGCTCGATGGCTCTCCAGGCGGCTTCTTTCTGTATGTTTTACTTTATGTGGTGTTGCATGTACATACTTAGGACCAAGTTGGTGTGTATGAAATTGGTTGGGAAAAGGAATGATTTGACGCATCACCTACCACTCTTTTTTATAGATTGATTGATTGCTACCTTTCTATCATTCTTTTCTGCATGACGCCACTCTTTTCTACGTCTTTTATCTTCAGGAGTATGATCTATGTTATCATTTTCTACAGGAAGGATACCAGTCACTTCATCTAAAACATCTATAGTATCCTTCACCCTTTTCATCTCATCTTCATCTTCAAGTACTATTCGCTATTACACAACTCTAACGCCTACATTTTATTTCAGATAGACTATGACTAGATTAGCATTTAAGCATAGTAAATGAAGGGGGGATTTATTTCAGATAGATTGTATTCTCAGCTTCTACATTTTACATACTGGTCTACCAAAAATCATTTAACGCCTATCAATTCCATTAGCTTAAAAGTTTCTAAATTATTTTTGATAAGTATTTTCCATGTGATTGATGTATGCTTTATTCACATTGTTGTTTCTATTGTAAAAGATTGGCGCACATTCTTGAGGAGGACTAAGCCTATGGCTATTTTGAATATGATGAAGGGAGATCTATAGACTTCTCATAGATTTTAATCACCTCGTGATTTGGGAAGATTGTTATTTGATGCCCTTGGGCAAGACTAGATGCGAGATTTGAGACATTGAATTAAAAGCCACGTATTCTAAGATGGTGAATTAAAGCTACACAAGAGACTTCCCCACAATGGGAAAATGTTGAACATAAAATATGTGAATCATGAAGTGGGGAATTATTTTAGAATATTTACAAAATTTCTTATTGTTGTAGATAATACTTCGATGTGGAAAATCGAGACAGTAAACACATTGATAGAATGAAGGTTGCATTGATAGTACGAAGATGTTAATTTAACAATCATGATGCTACTCGCCAAATTGGAGAAGTGAAAGGTTAACAGGAATTAATGTCGCCTACTGTGTTTGGTAGCATTGAATGAGCAAAATGCATTGGTGTTCGCTTTTTTTTCTTTCTTTTTTTTATGTCATTAAGGAATAAGATTTGCACTGTTGCCTTTTCCATCTGGGTTGGCATTGAAATCAAGCATCTTATTTGTGATAACTTTGTACTCTTTGTAGGTTGGCGTTGGAGTTGAGCATCAGAGTTGAACAAAAGCGAACTAATTGGAGCTGCAAAACTTCAGATTAAAATTTGAAAAAAACATTTTTTAATGTTTGTTGCTATAATCTAGAGCTCCAATTCCCGCTTTCGTTTTCTATTTTAAAAGAACTAACCTTTCAATTTAGGTTTAAAATCAATCACTAATTTGGTCTTTTCAAAGTTGGATTAAAATTGAACTTTATAAACTTACTAAATTTCAATTTGGGTTCTAAAAATTTGACAAACAAATCTCACATTTCGATTTTGGAGCTTAAAAAGAACTCTTTTTTTCTTTGAAGATTAAAATGAACATGTGCTTTTATGTCTTGTAATATTTTTTGCAAAGTAATTTTATCTATAAAGGTGTATGCGCTTCTCTCGTGCTTCACGACGATCTTGAGAATCAAAAGTCTTTTTGATGACATTAAGTTGCATAAAATATTGCCTCCACATTTCAATTTGGGTACCTAAAATTTGAACAAAACTTGTCTAGTGTGAGAAAAAGGCATTGAGAGTGTTCTCTCTTTGTTCACGCAAACAAAGATGATCGAACTATGAATGCACTTACTCGCTATTGTGCACCTTTAGAGAGCCTATCTTGGTGGGAAAAAGTATTCACCCCAAGGGAACGACTCAAACCAATAACGAGCTAAATGCCAAGCTATTCCTAACCGGTATACAAATTTGAATGGTGAGGAAAGTTCATCATTACAGGAGCTCCTATGGACAAGCAGGGGATAATCTTTATATGAGTTGATCTTGCCTCTCGTGTGGCCTTCTGAATAGGTACCCTAATTACGAACCAATTTGTGTAGAGTTCAAAATCCTAATCTATTTGTTGGTGCAAAAGGTTATGTCCTTTGAAGCCGCTCCACATATACATGCGATTATGTTGTAGAGATGAAAAGTATGCCATGGGAGATTCATGGGTACTGATGCTTGGCTAACCCGAGAAGCAAGTGCACTATAAGGGGGGGCCTGTGTGGTCAAGCATCTAATCATCTGCACTGAATATGTGCAGCTGGATTCATCCAAGTGGGATCCCAACAAATATTGTCTCTTCATCCTAGGATTGTACCTATTCTTGGAATTGAAAACACATTGTTTTGATCAAAAACATTTGAAAACAAACATTCACAAGATCTTCAAAATTTCAAACCCTTTGGAGGAAGCAAATACCTTTGATGACTTCAAGTGCTCTTGCTTGCCCTAGGGATTTTATCCTTAGAGGCTTCTAAGTGTTTGGATTCAATCACAATTTTCTCTCTCTAAAGTCAACTCAGGGAACTATGTTCTTGAAACCTTGATTTTCACATTACATACCTTGTGGAATGAAAAGGAATTGAAACATAGACACTTAGTTTGAAACTTTAATCAAAGAATTTTTTGAGGTAAAAAGAACACATTAAGAAAAGTTAAGAGACAATTGAACCCCACACATGTGTTCTTTCAAATGATTTCCCGCAAAATCAAAATCCAAAAACCCAAGTTCAAAAGTCTTAGTCCAAAAGCTCGTGAGGAGCATCTTGAAAGACTTCTTGAAGTTAGAGAAAGATTGGTTTACAACTTCTACAAGAAAGCTTCAAGAAACAATCCCAACTTGTATGAGTTTTACTATCAACAAAATCCAACTCTTTTTCAAAGGTTTTCTTTTCTCACATAGGAAGTATCAAGCGTGTTCTTCAAAACCGAGATCTTGTAAGAAGGGGTTTTATCTAGGTCAAGTCTAGGATCAAAATCAATCACTCTCATCCACCTCTCAACCATCAAAATCGGTCAAAAATCACTTCACCAACAACCCTTGGAAACTTTGAAAACATTATTTATGTTAAACTTCTAGGCAAAATCAAATCACTTTGTTTGACTTAACACACTTAGTCAAATTATCCTCTTGTGCACGAGTATACTCTAGGATAAAACAACTTCCTAGGGTTTACAAGTTCATTATCACTTTGTTTGGCTTAACACACTTAGTCAAATTATCCAATCCATTATCACCTTGTTTGACTTAACACACTTAGTCAAACCATCCTCTTATGTACGAGTTTACTCTAGGATAACACATTTTTCTAGAGTTTACAAGTGCATTATCACTTTGTTTGACTTAACACACTTAGTCAAACTATCCTCAATCAAAATCAAATCAAATCAAGTCCTAAAGTTTGGAATCTCCCTCAAAGTTCCTCAAGAGTTTCATCATCTGTATCACCCATCTTTCGTTTATCTCATCCTCATCATCACTTTGATCCTTAAATTTAAACTAGTTCTTCTCTTCTTTGAGCTAAGGTTTAGACCAATCTAAGGGGTTAGAGGTTCATCTCTTACATTCCCAAAAATTGATCTCTATTTTATGGTTCAAACTTGATCTCAACACAAGAAGAATATGGAGCAAAACAAAGAAACATCCACTTCGAGTGATCTAAGTCAAACCGAAACAACATTTGACCCAACGATAACCATTGACCTCCCAATCAATCCGCGTCAAATACCTCAAAATTCTCAAGAGGAAGGTCATGTAGAAGATATCACTGATAATGGGATGACACAAGAATAACTTCTAGAAATGGTGCAAAACTTTGAGAATCACCGAATTGTCAGTGCCATGCTGAGGTTGTACCCATCCCAATACATGCTAGAGTTAGCAAAAGAAGGGGCTAAACTCCCTTCTGACTTTGACATAAGCACTATTATGGAGAGATCTCTCAGAATCATGCCCTCACCCACATCCACACTTCCACTTCAAAACGTCACTCAAGACATCCCCCAAATCATATCATCTATCATTTCAACCCCGTCAGTTGTTAACAAGGGAAGCACCATGCTTCGTGAACTCCAAAAACATCACATTGTGAACAACTGAGGGTTGAATGCAAGCACCACATCAGATCAATCTGTCTCGGTAAATCTATTGCACCCTTACGTCCCGCTCATGTTTCATAATCATACCAATTCATCCTCATTTCATGCAACACCATATTATACTCTGGACATGCAAACCTCTCTCCCTATCTCACAAGGAGAAGGTGACTTGTTTGGAGCAGGGGGAATATTTGATCCCTCATCATCACTTCAAGGGATGGCACCGCTCATCTTTCCACCATTTCCACCCTTACCACTCACATCTACATCATCCCTCGGGTTAGGTCTTCCTCCTCTTCCCGTTGTGCCATTTGTATCACAACAACAAAAGCAACCATCCAAGCAACCGCAGCAATCAACACATCCACCATTCCTCAAAGCATGGTTTCTCAGGGACCAAGCACCTTGATCGCACCATTCATAGCTAAAACCTCAATCATTAACATGATTGTTCCACTCATTACAACAGTCGGCATTCTTCCCAACCCACTGCCATTACCACCAAGACACAACACAGCCAATTCATTCACCATGACGTTGCAAGCTACTCGGAAAGCTACTCAACAAAAAGCACTCCAAAATTAGCAGGCCACACAACTAGTTGATCAGCAAGCATGGGCGTAATTAGCTGCACAACATGCACAACAAGCTGCACAAGCCCAAGCCTTATTACAACAAGAGGAAGTTGCCCAAGTTGTGCAAGTAGCTCAAGCCACCCAAGCTGCACAAGTTGCACAAGCCGTACATGTTGCTTAGATTGCATAGGCAATCCAACAAGCACATGCTCAGGCACGAGCCCAATTCCAAGCTCAACAAGTGCAAGCGCAAGCACAGTACCAAGCAGAATTGCAAGCGCAACAAGAAGCGTATCAGCTAGCCTTGCAAGACTATCAATTACAATAGCAATACGACCAACAACAAGAATTGTTGGCACAAAAGCAACACAACCAACAACAAGCATTATTGGCGCAATAGGAACACGACCAACAACAAGAATTATTGGTGCAGCAGTAACATGACCAACAACAAGCATTGTTGGTGCAACAACAACACGACCAACAACAAAGCATTGTTGGCTGAGCAGCAAATCCAGGCATCGCTTGCTTAACAAAGCTTGCAACAAGCTCACACCAACGTCCCACCCATCAATCCCACACCCCAGAACGTATTCACCCCACCTCTTGATCCGCAAGGTGATGTGACAACACAAAGCAAACTTCTCTAGCAGCAAGTGCTAGATCTTCAATCAAAAAAGACAATCAGGACACCTAGCAACTTGTGCCCCTATCCGTTTGAAAAAATCTTAGCAATGGTACCATTCTTGAAGGGATTCGAAATCCCCAAATTTGATAAATATCGCAGGATAGGAAACCCTGAAGATCACATCAAGGAGTTTCAGGTATATTGCATGGAAGTTGCATACAATGACACATATCTAATGCGGTTGTTCCCTCGAAGTTTAGCTAGTGATGCCATGGAATGGTTTTCTGATTTGCCTACAGGCATCAAAACATTTCAGGAAATCAAAGATGCATTCCTCCAAATTTATGCATTCAACATTTGCATGGATGTTAGTTTGGAAGAACTTTCGGTGCTCAAACAAGGTAAGGGGGAATCATTCACTGCCTTTCTCCAGTGATGGCAATCCAAGGCCAATCAAAGCAAGTGGGCCATGCCAGAAGAACAACAAGTTTGTACCATCATTGCCAATATAGACAAAACCTTGGCGTTCTATCTGAAGATGCAATGCATCACCACATACGATCAACTGATCCCCAAGGTGCTCAATATTGAATGAGCTCTTTTTACACAAGGGGCACACCTACTTATCCTAAACATTAGGACAGTCGCCCATCCACCAGCTACAATGATAAACCTCGCACATGGGTAAAGAACTGAAATGTCACCAACTATGGAGTAGTGGATGCCAAGGTGGTCATCAGTGCTCCCAAGAAAAATAATCAAACACATCATCACCAACCATAGAAAAATAATCAAAATAACATGCAAACAAATGTGGTGAACCAACAATCACCCCACAATCAGATCAATAATCTCAATAATCAAGGAGGACCACCTCCGTGAAACAAGTATCCCCCCAAGTGGAAATTCACAGCCCTTGGGGAGTCAATCAAATCCATCATGAAAAATTTGGTCAATGAGAGCATCATCAAGGTCCCCACCCATGATAATTATAGTGAACCCCAGGTGAAGCCACCTTGGTACAATGGAAATATCCTTTGTGATTATCATAAACTCAAGGGACACACAACCACCAACTGTATGAAGTTAAAGAACATCATCCAAGATCTCATTGATGACAAAATCATAAATGTTGAGCAATTGATTGGTAATCAAGATCTGAAGATATACACAAATTCGATGCCCAACCACAACCAAGGAAATAACAAAGGAAAGCAAAAAAATGGTAATGTGAACTATATATATGATAAGGTTGTTGCATCCCTGGATGAATGGGTCATTGTTGTCAATATCAAGGGAGCCAACACAGATTGTGGAGTCACCACACGTAGCGGCAAGGTCGCTATTGTCGGGGCACAACAGCCAACTAAGACCCCCACCTCCAATCAAAAATCCATCCCTAATGGTTACAACATCTTGGACCAACTAAAAAGAACCCCCGCTCAAATCTCCATCATGGAGTTACTAAAGATATCGGTCGCTCACAGAGCAATCCTTGACGAAGCGTTGGCTTCATCCACTATCTCCACTAACCTTGATACAAAGCAATTTCAAGCTATGGTCGGTAATATCATCACCTCGAACCTCCTCACATTTTCCAATGAAGACTTTCTTGCTCAACCATCTCATAACCGTGCACTCCACCTAGAGGTCCTGGTCCATAAAAATAAAGTTAAAAAGGTCTTGGTGGATGGAGGTGCAGGCCTCAACATCTGCTCATTAAAGCTCATCAAGAAAATGGGAATCTCCAAAGATTCCATTGAGAAAGACAAAGGTATTACAATTAGAGCGTATGATGACCAGGAAAGAGTGTCTCAAGGCACTATCAAACTCCCAATCCAAGTAGGGCCAGCCACATGTCAGGTCCTCGACCTTGATTTTCCCTATAATATCCTCTTGGGATGCCCATGGATCCATGGGATGAAGGCGGTTGCCTCAACATTCCATAAATGCGTCATATTCTCACACCAAAATGAAGAGGTCACAATCCATGGTGACCCTGAACCTTTCGCCTATTGCAAGAATTTGGAAGCCAAGTTCTACAAAGTCCCCCAGGTCCTGAAAAATGATGAAGGTCCCTCCACTTCATACATAGACCCATCCAATATCGCCTCCACTTCTGGGACAAAGACACCCTCCATTCCTGACATATTCAAGATCAAGCTCATGATCCAAGACAATGGGTGTGGAGAATACAGAATGAAGAAGAATGTTTTTGTCATAGGAGAGTTACCTCAATATCCTAGGTCACATGGACAACCCCAACCAGCTGAGACACCTGCTCACACTTTCAGGGCAAACCCTTCTAGATTCTGATGTTGGGGGGATCTAAGTCGGGAGAATGTGGATGAAAGAGACATTTCAAGCTTACTATACCAAGATGAAAGTCTCACGCCTAATCTTCCCATGGATGAATGAAGCGAGGGGCTGCAAATGATGCTTGGTATGGGCTACAATAGAAATGAAAGCCTCAGAAGGAACAACGATGGTCGACTGGAACCCATCATTATTGAGAGACGAATGAACAATCTTGGCCTTGGGTGCACCCCTCCAAGTATAACCATACGTGGTTGAGGTCCCCCAATTAACACAGTTAGGACTCCCCCTCAGTTATCAGCAGCTGCCCTATGGTTACTAGTATCCATAGGTCTGCCCCTAGACAACTTCACCTTTGATATAACTGATGTCTGTAGTAGTAGTGATGATGAGGATGCCATAATCGATTTACCCACACTTTTGGAAGACTCCTCCTTACTCATGATTAGTACCTCATCTGTTGAGTCAGACCGCCAAACTCACAAAATAAACTTAGTTTATCCCCAACTCATTGACTACGACCAACAAGGACCATCGGTTCTAGACACATTCAAAAATGATGAGGCTATCTCAAAGTTCATGGGATTAAGGGATACAGTACCATGCAGAGATCATAAAGCTAGATTTGACATCACACTGAACACACAGGCCTATTACAGGGAGACGATTGAGTCCTTCAATTGCAAAAGTGAACAATTGAGAAAAATATTAAGGTCATTGAGTGAAAACCACACTGTGGAACTCTCTAACCATGGAATAGTAAAAATAAAGGACACATCCAATGGTGAAAACCTTTGAGGCATTGAAGGATAAAGAATTCAATCTCCCCCTATTGCACTTCATCAGGAAAAATTGGTAGCCCTAGCAGAACAGTGCAACCTCGTCAATTTGGGAACAAAAGCAATGCCACACATAACTTTCTATGTTGAATCACTTCTCCTAGAAGAACAAGAAATTTTGGTTGCATTCTTAAAAGAAAGAAAAGTGAATTTTGCATGGACCTACGTTGACATGCTAGGTCTCGATCTGGAAGTTGTGGTTCATCACTTAGTTGTCTATCCAGGGGCAAAGCCAGTAAGACAGAAGTTGAGAAAAATGCATCGCCTTGTTAGTCAAAGTAGAATTGTAGAAGCTCTTGGATGCAGGATTCATAAGGCCAATTGATTATCCTGAATGGGTGTCAAATCTTGTACCTATTCCAAAGACAAATGGGGGCATCCACATCTGCACTGATTTCAGAGATGTAAACAAAGCATGTCCTAAGGATGACTTTCTACTACCAAACATCGAAATGATAGTGGATATGATGGCTGGACACAAGATGCTCTCGTTAATGGATGGTTTTTCTAGATACAATCAAATTATGATAGCGAAGGAGGATCAACACAAGACAACGTTCACATGTCCATGGGGAACCTACTACTGAAACATGATGCCTTTCAGGTTAAGGAATGCAGGCGAAACATACCAAAGAGCCATGACACTGATATTTCATGACATGATTCATAAGAAAGTGGAAGACTAAGTAGATGACATATTGGAAAATTCCAGAAAAAGACAAGACCACGTAGTAGCATTGAGCTCTATTTTTGATAGATTGGAAAAATATAAGGTTCGTCTTAATCCAAAAAAATATGTCTTTGGGGTGCAATTAGGAAATCTCTTAGGATATATAATATCAATGAGGGGAATAGAGGTGGACCCTGCTAAATTCAAGGCGATCCTCAACATGAAAGCACCCAAGACACTAAAACAACTCAGAGGTCTACAAGGTAGGCTCTAGTCCATCTATAGGTTCATCACGCAACTGGCTAATAAATAGATTCCATATTCACATCTACTCCACAAGGGAGTAGCATACAAATAGAATAAAAAATGCAACCAGGCATTTAAAAAAATTAAAGAATACTTACTCACGCCACCAATTTAGATGCCGCCAATCTTGGGAAAACCACTAATCATGTACATTTCAACAACCATGGCAGCTCTTGGTGCTCTATTAGCTTAACACAATGAAAATGGAAGAGAGAGAGCAATATATTATATCAACAGAACTATGGTGGGACACAAGCTAAACTATACTCCCATTGAAAAGGCTTGTCTAGTAGTTGTTTTTGCAACACAAAAATTCAGACACTACATGCTCACTCATCAAATCAAGCTGATTGTGAAGATAGATCCTCTCAAATACCTACTTTCTAAAGCCACTCTCATGGGACGAACAACCAAGTGGGTCATGATATTGACAGAACATGACATTGAATATGTGGAGCACAAGGCCATCAAGGGACAAGCAATTGTAGATCAGCTAGCAGAGGCTCTTATATATGTAGAAAACCCACTCATTTCATAATTCCCTGACAAATTAGTTTTTAGCCTGTGTTGCAGACCACTGGAAGATGTATTTCAATGGATCTTACATGAAACATGGATCAGGGGAAATAATTTTCTTCATAACTCCCCAAGGAGACTGCATACCCAGATCTTACAAACTATTATTTCCATGCATGAATAACATAGCAGAGTATGAGGCTCTCATCATAGGCTTAAGGATTGCAGTACAATGGCAGATCATGGCTTTAAAGGTATATGGGGACTCTTAGTTCGTAATCAATCAGGTAAACGATGAATATCAAACAAAGGATGATAAACTAACTCCATACAAGAAGTTGGTCGAGAGCCTCAAAGAGTCATTCATTGATATCACATTTGAACAACTACCTAGAGCAAACAATAGAGTAACGAATGCAATGGAGACAATTGGATCACTCTTGGAAATCTCGCACAACGTCCCAAATCAGGAATTCCTTGTAGAGCAGCTTCTCGTACCAGCATTCAAGGTACCCGAGTCTAAATTCATGTGTGAAATCATTGGTCTTGGTGATCCCTGGTATCATGACATTTACACATACTTAAGAATAGGATTCTTTCCCACCGATATAACCCCAAACCTTAAACGAGCCTTCATTAAGAAGTCAACCCGCTTTGTCATCCTAGGAAAAACCCTTTATCATAGGAGCATTGAAGGAACCCTGAACTACATTGCCTAAACACTGAGGAAGCCATGACTACATTAATTGAGGTACACAACAACATTTGTGGATTGCATTCGAGTGGTATGACCTTGGCTAAGAAGTTGCTAAGAACTGGATACTATTGGCCCATAATGGAGCGGGACGTACATGATTTCATCAAAAGATGTTTACAATGTCAGCAGAATGTGGACCTCATCCATGCACCAACTCAAGATCTTCACCCTATTGTACACCTTGGCCCTTTTCACAATGGGGGCTCGATCTCATTAGAAAAATCACACCCACCTCATCTGATGGCCACAAATTCATCATCACCGCCACATAGTACTTTACAAAGTGGGTCGAAGCCATTCCCATGACCTACATAATGGGAAAGTAGATATCCAAGTTCATCTTGAACTACCTCATTTTTCGGTATGGTGTCTCGCAAGCTATTATCTCAAATAATGGGACACCTTTCAGAAACCAGGATGTTCGTGACTTATGTGAAAGATTCAATATCCAACATCACTTTTCCACTTTGTACTATCCTCAAGGCAACAACCAAGCAGAAGCTACCAACAAAACCATCTTGAAAATCTTTAAGAAAATAGTCAACGACGTTGGTTGTGACTGGAATCTACAGCTAAATCCCACCTTATGGGCCTATCACACTAACATCTGCACACCAACAAGTGCCACCCCGTGCTCTCTAGTCTACGGATCATAAGCCATCTTACCCATTGAAATCGAGCTCCCATCCTTGAGAATATCACTGCAAAACCTAATCATAGATGAAGAATACAAGGTCTCGAGACTGAATGAGCTAGAGTTACTGGATGAACGGTGTATGGATGTCATAAACCATCTACAAGTGTATCAAAACTGAATCAAGTGGAGTTATAACAAGAAGATCCAGAGGTGAACCTTCCAAGTCGGAAAACTTGTGCTAAAGGAGAACCAAAAGAACATGCCAAATCCAGAAAGCAAAGGAAAATTTGACTCCAACTGGTTGGGACCTTTCATCATCATGATAAGCTATAAATTAGGGGCATATCAGCTGTCAACACCCAAAGGGGAGCCACCACAGGAGCCCCTGAACAACTCCCATCTCAAAAAGTTTTATGCCTAAAATCTTACAAGGTATAAAACCAAAAAATACAAAAAATTCAGAAAATGTCTTGAAAAAAGGTCACCCTAATGAAACCTTGGAAAACAGGCGTCAAGGTAACAACAAAAAAATAAAAAAATAAAAAAACCCAAAAAAAAAAAGGATTGAAAACAATAAAAAAAAAAACATCCTCTAGTGAAAACCACTTCGGTGGCGCTATGGATAGGTACCTTGGTGAAAACCTTGAAAATAGGTGCCAAGTGTAAATAAAGCACTCTCCATCCACCAGGATCTTCACGGCTTAATCTGCACACTCGCTTATCCATTACATCTTACCATTCATCCATCATTAATCTTTCATCCATCCATTCGTTCACATCCATAGCTTGATCTTGTGTTCGTATCATGTTCCACCATAGTACTACTTGGCATATTCTTAAGGTCAATTTGTCTTGCCTTTATCGAAGTAGTCTATCACATCACATTGGGGGCATGTTCCTGTATCGACATCGGATCAAATTCGTGTATATTCTCGTGATCTTCTTTAAAATCCATCAAAAATATAAAACATCAAAAATCCAAAAAATCAGAAATTCAAAAATCAAAAAACATTCAGAAAATCCATCAAAAATCCAAAAACATCCAAAAATCCAAAAATCCAAAAACATCAGAAAATCAAAAATCAAAAAATCAAAAATCCAAAAACATCAGAAAATAAAAAATCCAAAAACATTCAGAAAATCAATCAAAATTCAAAAACATCAAAAAATCCAAAAATCAATCAAGTAAGTGGAGTCTTTCGTCTGTCTGAACTATGTCATCTCTGAGCTTGAACGTAGGCAAGGTTGATCTATGATCATCCCTTGAGAGATTTTAGGTAAGTCCTTTAGGCGTCCGCCGCAACGACAATCTATTTGCCCATTTATCTCATCATTGAGTCAAGTTTGTCGTTAGTTGAACTACGTGGTCTCTACGTATATAACGTAGGCAAAGCTAATTTGTTGATCAACTTCCGAGACCCCTCAAATAGATCTTTAAGTTAGTCTCTTGGTCAAAATCTCGAAAATACCAAAAACATTTGTAAAATATCTTAAAATCCCAAAAACAACCTCAAAATATTTGAAAAAACCCAAAACGGTGCATCAATCCCATCTCACTTTCACCTGCAATAATCAACACTCATAATAAATCAATCGTCGTCTCCACCCTTTGGAAATTCAGTCAAAAGAAAGTCTAGCAGTTTCAAAAGTGAACACCTAATCGTCAAAGTCTCAAGTCTAGATCAGTGAATCAGCAAGTTGATCAACTCAGAGTATCAATAGCTTATCATCCAATCAAAATCTCATTATCATTTGGTCACAACTTGTCCTAGGAATGCAACCTTCCTACGATAGACATCGGCATCAGGCATCACCGTAGTTTAGTCATGGCTAGCGGTATGAAGAACATTAGCTTGCTTGTTTACTTTATCTTTTCTTTGGATTTATCTTATTGCGCTCATTCCAATGACCTCTCGATGATGTCTAAACATAAATATTTAGAGAGAAAGGAATGGGGCAAGGATCATTATCTTTTTATCTGTTGTGCTTATTGGATGTTCTTGTAAAATAAATTCGTCATGCATGCTTTGTTTGGTCTATAGGGATGGTGTTTTAGGTGTCTTGTTGACCACATAAGAAGGCTTGCCTTTTTATGTTTTGGTATGAGATGTCTAGAATATCTAAACTACACTCTAAGTAAGGTTTTATTTGTCAAGTGTGAACAAGAGTACTCCTATCTGATTATTGATTCAAAGTCCATCACACTAGGTGCAATGCCATCCTGGTTCTTTATACCTCGATGCATCGTACCTATGTGTGTTATCAAACATAAGGAAAGTTATTCTCTTTATTTCTCCCATCCCTGGATAAGCAATACATCATCATCATCATTCATCATCATATCTAATAAAGTCTCGACAACTAAGGGACTTGTTGGACTTCTGCATCTTCTTGGATTTAAGGGCTTATCCCTCTCATTCTTCTATCCTCTTTCATGCTAACATAAGTACCATTTCATCAATGCATCCATCCTGCATCTGCACTCTCATCCTGCATAATCATATCATATCATCATAGGACAACATCAAACTTCTTTCATTTGCAACATCATTTAAGTTGTTTAGGATAATATAGATTTGTTATTCTAAGCATCTTAAAAATATCTCATTTGCATCATAATTTAAGATGTTTAAAATAATATAGATTTGTTATTCTAAGAATCTTACAAACATCTCATTTGCATCATCATTTAAATTATTTAAAATAATATAGATTTGTTATTCTAAGCATCTTAAGAACATCTCATCATCATTATCATATAGATCTGTTAGTCTAACTATCCATACATCCATTTTGAACCTCTTTGTCGTGAGATCGACCTCAAATTGAACTTCTCTCTAGATCTCACGAGGGGCAATGTACTAACGTACTTCTTTTTGCTGGGGCATCCGAAGAAATCAGATTTTTTTTTAAATTTCGATCTCGACGACATCATTCTTTGAACCAATACAATGAGTACATTGCTTCAAAGAGGAGCAAAATGTAGACATGCAAATTAACATCACATTTAATCATATTCTCCTTAATTAAATAAATCAAGTTTATTGAATTAATCTCCTAAAGTCCTCCATTTAAATTAAATAAATTCATCATTAACACTAACATCATCCTCTTTAGCTAAATAAATCAAAATATTTATTTAACTAAATCTAAAATCATTTTCTATTTCCTTTTGATTTATTTTAACCCATAAATCTAAATCAAATAGGTCAAATCACCTAATCCTATCTTAAATTAACTAAATCATGATTAATGTTAATCTTAATACAAGTCCCATCCTCTAACTTTTGTTACTTGCAAAAATAAATCATTTAATTGATTTATTAAATCTTCTAATTTCTCTCAACATGGCATGATAGAGAATATTCGCTCAAATTTGAATTCAAATCCAAGTGGAATTAGTCATTCCAACAAGACATTTATTTCACCTTACAAGTCCTTTTGCATTGAGCCAAGTGGCCATTACTCCATTTGACTCTCTCTCCACCTTGTCATTTCAACATTTTCAAATTTCAAATTTATGCATTTATGAGCACATTCATCAAAAATTGCACATCCTTGGCCCATTCACATGATGACAAGTGGCTTATTCCTATTGGTTGAGGATTAGTCGCACATTCCTCCACTTTTACTCTTCTCTCCTTAATCTCACCTATAAATCCAAGGCTTTCCTTCATCATTTGCATCTACAATTTGAGCAGTCTTACTATATAGGCAACTTGAGTTAATCTTATCTCTTTGTCTATCTTCATTCAAGATTATCTAGGATTGGGAAAGGGCTCCTTTACATACCAAGGGTGCACCAATCCAATATGGAATAGGTATCTACCATGCTTTTTGTGCTTTCAATTAGTTTAGTTTGTCATTTTTCAAGCATGATGGATTATTTCATAGAGATGTTTATTATTTGCCTTGTTTTAAAATACTAACCATACTGATAGTGGGTGTGTGTTGAAGGTTTTCTAAAAAAATGTAGATTTTGACATCCACAATATAAATTTACAAGAAAGCATGCCTAGAAACTAGACTAAGCCTCACAAAAATAGAGAAGCAGACAACAAAAGTCAATCAATTGTCAACTTACTATCAGCAATAAGAATATATCTTGAAGACTTCAAATTTACAAAACAACAAGGTCATTGAGGCTTTTATCTAACTCGCATTCCTCTTTTAAATCTTGAATTTTAAGGGTCGGGGTACTCTCGTTAGGTCTTGTTTATTCTTCTACTATATAGTCCTCTTGCTAGGGCCATCTTGCATATGAGTTATGTTTCTCTTCTTGGTGGTTTATTTCCCTACCATACTACTAACAACTTTTATGTAACAAACTAACTCATACTACTCCGTAATTACTTTGGTTTTTACCATAAAAGTAAAATAAAGCATTTTCTTAAAATAGGAATGTAAAAGTTTTTATTTTTCATACATCATTTATTGCACATATCAAATTTGAGGGTATAAAATCAATTTTGAATTTGAAACTATATTACATTTTAACTTGAAAATGAGATAGAAGTTTCCAAATTACAATTCATACATGATAAACCATCAAGTATACAAATTTACAAATTACAAAATAGTTTCAAGGTCAAGTATTTCATATTTGGTTAATGATTATGTTTCATAAGTCTCGGCATCATCATCTACTAGAGGGAGAGAATCACTCGAGCACTTTACCTCCAACCACAGATCGACGATCCACTGCACACCTTCCAATTGGAAGTGGCCCTACCCTTCACGAAGAGTATAGAATAAGGAACACCCAAGTATGTCATCTGAATTTCTAGTGTTGTGTCTTACATAACCAATCGATCATACAACTTTAAACAAGTCTCTAACTAAGTATGACCAATCTGATTGGCTATGCAAACAAAGACTTTTGCATTACTTTTGCCGAATTTTTTAAAACATTTCAATCAATTCCTTAAGAAGTGGAGTCGTATGTTCACACACCTTTAACTCGACTTGAAAACCACATTGACCTAAGGTTTAACTCAAACTAACTATTTGACCAACTGGTTTGACTTTTCATAAAGTTTCTCAATCATAATATAATGACTCACTAAGTTGATAAACAAATAGGTTGGTTATGCTTTACTTACTTTGAACACCCATGTTATGTTCTCGTAACAACTTGGGACTTGGCAACTACCACTTGTTCAAGTCCTAAAATTCAAACCAGGAGAGTAAACTATTTTATTTTCATGCACATTTGGTTGATAAGGATGACACAATGTCATTCACTCACAACATTGGGTCTCATATTTAAATAATGACTACTTGCCAAAATATGTAAAATATTATAATGTTAACATAATAATAAAAGATTGATTCTTTATTAGAGTAGTTCAGACTTTCAATAATTTTCTTTATGGTTCTATGCTCGAGAACATAATAACAATTTTGGTATTCATATAATATAAAATTCTAACTTGTTTGGTTTGAGGGAATAATATGCTCAAGTGTTGAAAATTCTTCAATAAATCAGTTTATAAGGCTATCTTTAATTAGTTATCTCAGTTGAGAAAGCATCTTTCTTATTACATATTTAATAATCACATGTCATAAAATATTTATTACATAAACTTATATAATTATCTATATATATATAAACATATAATGTTCTCACTTACATCTCGTTATGAATGAATGTGTTTATATATATAAATATAATTATTTATATATCAAAGTGAAAATAATCTCTATATGAGAAAATGAAATAAATCGATCATTTTAACACAACAACAATTTAAATTTCTAATATATATTTTTAATAAATATTCTACATGCAAATAAAAAAAAATATCAAATATTTAGATAATAGGGAATTAATAGCATATAATAGGGAAAGGATCAATATATTGAAAGATAAATATATGAAAAATGTTGTTGGTCATTTCATTCTCTCAAATAATCATTTCCAACTAGCTCTACTCTTTGGAACAATCCGAAAAAATATAAATAAATATTGAGCAAAGGGGTCAAATAGATTTTGGGGAATGGAGAAGTTATCTGATTTTGGAGGATCCATAGATTACCATCTCTAAATTGGAAGATGTTTTACCCTATTTTCTTATTTTAAGGAGGGACTAAGTAGGAAATTTGGAACCTTAGTCAAAGAGTATTTCATATTGGAAAAAGTGTATTCTAGTTGGAAAATATCCCCAAATATAGTAGGTTATTTTGACTAGAATGCCTTAAAGGATCTCATCTCTAAGATCAACAACCACACATTATTAAGAAAGGTGAGATAAGATAAAATCATTTGGTCATGGGACCCCAAAGGGGATTATTATGTCAAGATTGGTTATCTTGCTATGAAAAATTCTCAATCAACCTCTTTCTAATGGGATAGATTACGGAAACACAACCTTATTCCAAAAATTACTTTCTTTTGGTAGATCACCTATTATGAGAAGATCCCCATGATTTAAAATTTGATGCATCATGTTTTTCAACTTAATATATGTCACCTTTCTTTTTTAATGTCCTTATTTTTAGAATTTTACAAGAAATATTTTGGGAAAAATTAACACCCAATGGATTTGGTATATAAATGTACATCAACTAATATACAACACGTATTTGCCTTTTAAACATCATCTTATCAAGGGAATTTGGGACCTAGATCTACCACAATATGGTTGAGGAGTTTGGAAGGAAAGGAACAATATTTTTTTTAGAAACTCTTATAAACCTCAGTATGTTGTGGCAAGATGACTATCCAATATATTTGGGAAAATGTTTGTGTGGCTAAAATCAAGAAACCCAAGTGGCATCTTATTGAGGTTTAAATCCTTATATCCAACAATTGGAATATAGTGGACTAAATGGAGAATGTGGACATCACTAAGATATTCAAAAGAAAGAACACCAAGTGGACACCCTTAATTATAGATGGATCAAGCTAAACTTTGATTGTTTGTCAAAAGGTAACCAAGGTCAAGTGAGAGGGAGGTTTAATTAGAGATTGCAAAGGTAATATGATCTATGCTTATTTTGAGATTCTAGGGAGTCAAATTCATTATTTTATTGAGTTCATGGTTACTTTAAGAGGAACAATCCTTGCTAGAGATGAGGGAATCGATAACCTAATCCTTGAAGATGATTCCAAAATAATCTTAGGCATGCTCAATACTGAGAGTGTTCCTTATTGGTTGTATAGACGTATCATCAAGGAGACAATGATGTCCTCGTGTATTTTGAAAAGTTAAAAGTTAATCATGTATTTAGGAAAGACAATACCCTAGTTGACCTGCTAGTCAATTTGGGAGGAATTATAAAAGGTTTAAAATATTGGCATATTGAGGGTACCCTCTCTCACATGATCAAAAATAGTGTTGATGAAATTTAAAATTTTGTCAAATAGTTTTATGATCAATTAAAGTTGAATATAAATAAGAAAATGGTATTTTTATAAAAATAAATAGTAATTTATGTCTAAATATTGGGTCATTTGTGTTGGATATAAATTGTATATATAACAATATTTATGTTACCAAAATTATTGAGATCATTTAGGTTGTTAAAATATTAAGGGTCCTCCATGATAAAATTTTGGTTAAATCTTAAAAATATATTATTTATATATTTACTTAAAATATATAATCTATACATATAAATATCGATACTTATGCATACATACATACATTCAATATTAATCTCACATATAGAAGATTAATATCACTTATATATATATATATATATATATATATATATATATATATAACCTTCAAAACATGCTTTTCCTCTAGTAAAAAACAATACTTATGTTATTATATAAATGAATATATAATTAAGTGTATATATGGCCCTCGAAACCATTCACATTAAATATAGAGCATCAAAAGCATATAAAAACATTCTCTTAGTGAACACCCAATAACCAAACACAATAGTTCAAAGATAAAAAGATAGCCAGACTAACTAGAGGTTTTTTAGAGTCTCTATAGCTTCCATTTCCTGCAAATAAAATTCCTCAAGCTTGGTGAAATCAATGAGATTTTTTTTATTGGATCCAAAGGAATTTCTCTTACTAACCCACATCCTTGTACTTGGACCAACTTGATTTTTTTAGCTTCCATATCTTGCTTAACTTTCCCTTCTTAGAACTCTTTTAGCTTCTCAATCAGAATTTTAATACTCAAGGCACCATTTTGGGTGAATATTTATTAACTTGCAACACTCTCTCTAGGTTCTCATTTATAGAATTTAAATATTTGTGTAGATTGACGAGTATATCATTAATCTCTTTCTTCTCATTTTTCAAATTCACTATCACCTACCTTAGCTTTTTCAGTTCCTTCTCAAATTATTTTATTTTTGGGATAGCTTCCCACCCCTAAAGGATAGTCTCATCCTACCACACAGAAACACTATTTTTCCCACCAAAATTCTTCTACATATTATACAATTTAATATTTAGGTGATTTATTTTAATGTAGAACCATATTTTCATTAGATGATATAAGGAGATAACATCCCTCATAGGTCCTAGAACATCAACCAATTATTCTTGATTAGAGGCCAAAAAATCAATTCAATAAAGTCTTCAACCATCTCTAGAGTAGGGTCCAGAATAGTAGGAAAATGAACCCCTACCTTTGGCTTTGCAATGTTGTCTTTATTTATTTTGACAAAAAAATAGGGTAGGGAAATCATCTTTCTCATCTAGTCCCAAACCTAGACCTTTAACACAAACATCAAAATTTTCCACATTCATGTCTTCTCCAGTATCATGACCTTCTAGCATAGAAACAAACCCATTTATTTTTATCTTTTTTAATTGATTGGGGTTTAGGGGTGTTTGGTTTCAATTTCTTCTTCTTTTGAGTGGTCTTAGGTTCCTCTTTTATTTCAACCTCTTCCACTTCCAAATACTCACCTATATCATAGCCCACCAATCCAAATATTTTCTCCTTTATCTTAGATTTTATCGTCGGACGAGTTTTGGGGGTTTTTGGTTTCAAATTTCTCTTACTTTGAATCTAAAATGGTTACTTGCATATAAAAAATACATACACACACACACACACACACACACACACACACACACACACACACACACACACACACACACACATATAGATGAAGCCCCTACTAGTATTGGGAAGGAGGACCCTTCCTCTCCCAGGTGTTAATTTTTCCTCCCCTTGGATCCCATCCCTCCTATCTAGGTGATGTTGGAGTACTTAGTATGGCTCATGTGGTGGCTTCTTAGTGGTTGGATTTGCCAACTATGTCTCTCTTTCCTTGTGTTCTGCCCCAAAAAGGGGATTGGAGAGGATATTCTCTCCTCTCTCTACTATTTTATGGATGTTGACAATGATGTTTTTTGGACCATTGTACATAGGAGGAAGAAGAGCCTTCCAAAATATGTTTCTCAGTCCCATGCTTGAATCAAGGGCTTGAAACTTAAAAGATCTGATTATGCTATAGTGTAGTCTTTCTTATCATTGTTTGACTTGTTAGATTTCCTCCTATTATGTTGTTGTTCAACCATGTTGTGTTGCTTGTCCCATTATTTTGTAGCTTTATAAGAGGGTTGGGGCCCTTTCAAAAGCCTAATTTACCTAATAAAAAATAACTTACTTTATATTTAAGAGTACTATAATAATTATTATTATGTTATATGTTGGAGAATTCCAAGATTAAGAGCATGAAACAACTTCCACAAGTGAATACAATATGCACAATAGTATGCCTATCAAATATAGAATGAAGAGTGTATAATACAATGATCAAGCCTTGCTTATATAGGCAAGGATGAGGAGGTGAGAAGGTAGGAGTGAAACTCTGACTACCCTTCCAAAGATGGGACACTTGTGAGCTCACTTGAAAAGTGTGTGAGCAAGTGTCAATGGGTGTCTCAAGTCATGAGGACATGTATCAACCATATGAAGTGAGACAAAATAAAAAGAAAACCTAAAACTAAGCTAGGTGTGAATAGGTCAATCCTAGAAAGGTTATTGGCTAAATAGATAGATAAAGATGCTATTTGCACTAACACCCCCCTTAAGTGAAACATAGGGAGTAATTTATGCACTAATAATGAGTCCCAACTATGAGGCCATGTTAGGTGCTCATGTACAAATATCTCATAAAATGGAGTAAAGGAGAAAAACCTAGTGGGAAATAAAAACCCCTCTCCAAAAGAGAAATGCAATGAAATTAAATAAATTGTACAAGTGAAGAAAATGTAAGGACTCGTGATGACTCCCCAAGTACTATTTCTAGCACAAATTATAATTAATGCTCCTTATAGGAGAGAAAAGAGAGAAGGTCATGTGACCCCATAAAAAATGTGAAGTGATGAACTTCATGTGAGGAAATGTTTCCTCCCAAAACTGATAGTAGAAGAGAAACCATGTAGCCTCTCCTTGAGATGATACCTATAGTGCATGTAGATTCTCAACACTAGATGTTAGAAGATGATTCATGAATGATAAACAAAATTTCTCCCCTTAGAAACAACACCACAAATGTGTGCAAGATGACTTCCCATTTCAGATAGGAATATGCAAGAAGTAAGGTGAATGTCTCTAAATTTTGCACATGATCTAAAGGTTGAAATGATGTCAATGATGCCTTAGAATAATTCTCAAATATCTCCAAGCCAATGTTAATGTGTGATAAATGTTGATAAGATGGATGAGGTACCATAGAATATTCTAGAATAGGGACCTTGAAAGTATGGTTATGTCTTGACCGATGTGAATCTGAGACTATTGTAGATGATGATAAGTGAGTTGGATAGGTCAAATCATGAATATATGCACAATATTCCATGGTAGAATTTGATGTAGGCATGGCAAGAGCAATATCTAAAGAATGCAATGGTGATGCAAATTCATCATTCAGTTAACATCAAATAGAAGATGAATATCCTTAATAGTGTCATCTAAATATGGAAGGTAGGATTCTACAAACAAATATGTGATGTATGGTAGATATGCATCCCAATGTGGTGGATCTGGAATGACAATATTAATAACCTGATGCAAAGAATCATTGGAACTCATGAATGAGTCAACACTACTTTCAAATGTACACAACAATTGATATGGGAGATGAGATATCAATGCAAGCCATTGGACTACATTGTTCATCCCCAAATGATGGTTTATCACAAGATGCCTTAGCGAGATTGTTTTTTGCAAGCTCCAATTGTAAGTTAATAATTTTATGGGAGACATGATGACAAAATTCATCCACATATTGATTGCTCCCATAATATATTTGTACTTCTTTTTACTTTTTCTAAGCATGGTCTAATTTTAAGCAAAATATTAATTTGAAATGCAAGATTGACCCCCCAAGATGATTAGTGTTGATTGTAGCCCCCTAGAACAATGTGCAAGAGAATTACAAGTTTTGAAGAATGAATGTTAAATTGACCGTTTATAATGCATGATGATTTTTACAAAATTGTGAAAAATGGCAACCCAAATCTTATTTTTACATGCAAAATCATATTTCTTGTGAAACTCTAATAGAAATAAAAAAAATTGCAAAATTTTGATAAACAAGGTGAAAGTTATGCCTCATCAAAATTTTCTTACAATGTTGACTTCAAAGGATTAAAACATATTAAAACAATATGATTTCCAAAAGTCTCGACGTGAAAATGTTGGCGATGGAACCAACTTTCCAATGACTATTTACAATTGAAAATTTGAGGTCACTTGTTTGAAAGTTATGCCAAAACAAAAAAAAAACATTTTACAAGCATATATGATAGCTTTGGCTATTTGAAAAAAGCTAGCATTTTGACTAATTTTAATAGTTAATATCATTGTTAAGTGAGGTGGATGCAATGAACAAATCAAGGGGAACCATTAGAGAGCTGACTTTTCTTAAAGTGGGAAGGTTTGTGACTTTACCAAAGTCTTCGCCAAATGGTGTTGATGTTTGATGAAAGCCACATGCCCAAGTTGATACTACTTGGGAGCCCAAGTCATAGGGACAAACTATTATAAAAATAAACCTCATTGAAAAAGGTCTTGAGTGTAAAGGACCAAGGCTGAATGTTAAGTGCTTTGATTGAGCTAGTGGAAAAGTTGACTGAGTTATATGGAGCGATAACTTCCCTAGTTTATACCTCCAGAACCAATTAAAGTCAATTTAATGGCACACATGTAGCATCTTATATTGAGTAGAATTATGTGCCTTCTAATGGCTAGAAAGTTTCAACCACTATAGGTCATGTTGGATGAGTGCATGGAGCTGTTTGTTGAAATTGTTGGGCAGTTGTGTAACAAGGGGGCTGATGAGACTTAGCACCACCATACAATGATCATTCTCAATTTATTTGGTATATAAATATTTGGTAATGGCTGAAGGGGTCACACAAGGGAAGACAAGCTTGTTGGTCTTTGTATGAGGTAAAAAGTTAGATATGTGGCACCATATCAATTTCTTTTTGCAATCATGACCAATAACCGAAGGAAGTTGGAGATCATGTTTCTTTCAAAAATGTTTCACTCATTTTGATGTGCACTTGAAAGATACAATGGCTCTCAAATCCATTTCCACACATGGTAGGGTGATTTCAATAGGCATCTACAATAAAATTTAAATGCTAGAGATGGCAACTAGAATGGAGAGGCATTTGGAATGGAGATGGGTTACATGGGAGTTAATAAATCTACATTGTAAAGGTCATGAGTTTACAATAAGTAAAAAAATTGACCTCCACAAACACAAATTTTGATCCTCCAAATAGATTGACCAATTCTAAAGAAATAGAGTCCTCCTTCCAAACAGGTCAAATGGCCAAATGTTGCTAAGAGGTCAGATTATGACCAAATGAGCAAATGTAACCAACTATGCAAAATAGGTCAGATAGGCCAAATATCTACATAATAGATCGAAATGGCCAAAATATCTATAGAATGAAAATTTATATACCCTAATGAGTAGATGAATAGAGGGCAGATTGGCCCTTTGTTAGAAAAATTTCATTTTTTTACTTTTCAAAAATAGGCCTAGTGTCCCAAAAATTATAAAATTTGATGAAACAAAAGATATTTTTTATTTCTCAAGCCTTTTAGATGCGATGATGTTGTCTGTTTGGCTCTATGATGCTTCATTGATGGGGCTATATGAGTGATTCACCTCGATGTGGGAAGGAATGTGCTCTCATGGCTTTGATACTATGTTGGAGAATGCCAATATCAAGAGAATGAAACAACTTCCACACATGACTAAAATATGCACAATAGTATATTTATCAAATATAAAATGAAGATTATATAATACAATGGTCAAGCCTTGCTTATATAGACAAGGATGAGGAGGTGAGAAGGTATGTGTGAAATTTTGACTACCCCTCCAAAGATGGGACACTTGTGAGCTCACTTGACAAGTGTGTGAGAAAGTATCAATGGGTGTCTCAAGTCATGAGGACATGTAACAACCATATGAAGTGAGAAAAAATAAAAATAAAACCTATAATTAAGCTAGGTGTGAATAGGTCAATCCTAGAAAGGTGATTAGCTAGCTACGTTGATAAAGATACTATTTACACTAACATTATGTACTCCCCCTATTCAAATGTGTGGGAGGATTAATCCATGAAAAGTATGTAGGAAGGATGTCAGATGGAAACCACCACCTTGTGGTCAATAAAATTAAATTTTTATAGGGCTTCTAGAGAAAATCTAGGCAGCTTTGGAATGGGATGTACTGTAAGGAATAATGAAGGTTGGTTGGTTGGGGAAGCTTCTAAAGGTCTTGAGTTTGGAACAAATAATGAATTTGTTATCTTACTACTTTTTCTTGGTTTGCAAAAAAGTTTATAGTTGGGGGTAAAGATCTTTGAAATTGAAGGCAATTAAAAAATTATCAAAAATTCCCTAAGTATGAAGGGGATTTAGAATTGAAAGTTAAAAAATATCTCAAGTCAAGTTTGACCTTTATTAAATAAATTTTAAGAATTTTTTTTTAAACATGCACACTAAGAGAAGGGAACAAACATTTGGATGAATTAGCTAATTTTAGTATAGACCATTATAAAGGGCATATGTTTGGAAATGATTTAAACAAATGGTTGTTTGGGTACCCAACCTTAGATCTAAAAATGTAATTTATTACATAGAAGAAAACAAAAATTGAAGGAACAAATATAGACCCAAAAACGAGTGATAGAGAGGAACCTATGATTAAAAACTAAGCTTTAATTTGAGGGTTAAGGGTGAGGGCGCCCTTGACTAGAGATTATGATTTTTAGGGTCTACAAACTTCAAATGGTAGGTTACAATTTTCTCTTTGTTTTCCTATAAATGTTTGTTGACGAAACCTTTGGATTTGACCTACACACATGAAAATAGGGGGAAAGGTTATGTTATATAGGGGCTTGCCTAATTCAAACCCCATTTTGGTGTTTCTACCTCCACAAATATCAAATACTAATGATCAAGAGGGCTTACTATATGGCTCCCTTTATCTTCAATAAATTGATGTAGATAATGCATACACATAACTTAACAAACCAATAGATCCCTTATTAAGCAATTCATTGTCTTAGAGGTGCTTCATTTAATTCAACTAGGAAGAGGTAATCTTGAGATGATGGTATTGTATATGCAACTAAAAATCCTAAAACCTCCTAATAAATTATGTATAGAAAAGTAACATAAGAAAATCTAATTGAAATCAACCTAATTGAAATAACTATATTTAGAGATAGATTGAGCTAAATAGATTTAGATACAAAATAATTGATGCGGGTAACTATAATAACTATTATGGGTAACTACTCTTGTGAAGACAATAACTCGACAACTCAACTATGCTGCAACTTTTTTTTTGATATATGAAAGGGGTGTTAGGGGGCCCAACCCCAAATACAAATTGAAAATTTATAGCCCAAACAAGAAAAATTACATCATTCAAAAAAACCAATTGCGACCAAAAAATGACAAAAAGCACCTACAACACTACACTTACTCAACCCCTATCAACTCTAGTCCTACCTCCTCTGCATCCTCCATCACCACTTCACCCCCACCTTACATTGCCAGAAGAGAAAGAACTACCATCCTTTGTAGCAAGTTACAAGCGCCTATAATTTCTTTAAGAAGGGTGATATTCCCCATTACTTTGGCCATCCTCAACTCCATATCTTTCCTGAAACCCCAAATTATGAAGGGGATCCACAACCCTTTGAAAGACACTGTTAATAATGGCCAAATCCTACTCGACGGTCATAGGCTCAAACCTGGAACAAACATCACCAACTAGTACTCTGTATAGCCTCTTGCCACCACCAATCAACACATTAAAAACCTAACCATCTCAATGTATTTACATGCTTGAAGGAGTCAGGTGGTAAAGATTAAGGAGATATCCAAGTTAGCTGAGAATCGATATGGAGACATCAAAAATATTGCGCCCAAAATTGACTTGATTACCCCTAGAGTCTCCTCTTCTTGGATTTAAAAAAAATTCTTCAACCTTGCTCCAAACACCACCCCACATAAATCCATCTATTTGTCCCTCGTACCCAAGCTGATGGTAGTCTCCATTATTGAAATGATGCTCAAACCATCCTCCATAGGTTGGATTTAAACAAAATTAAGCCACTGATCGTATCCATATTAAATGTCTTCACTAACACTAAATTAAAAACCACTATCATTCCTTTGTAAACCTCTATCCACTACTCATGCAAGATCAATATTATAGAGCATTGACATACCATCATGCTTATCTTCAACTTGAATGGACTCCTTTGAAAGATGATCCACATCATCATTGCCTTCTTGATAAACATGGGTAATTTTGTAATCCTTCAAGCTATCGAGTACCTCTAAAATCTGCAATAGTCATTTACTTAGCTTCCAATTTGGGGTGGAGTATTTTCTAGTTACATTTAATGCGATTAAAGAGTCCCCTTCAAGTGAAGTCTTCTAGCCCCCAAAAAATTTCCCAACTAAAGACCCAAATAGTTGTCTAAAACTCTACTTCAGTATTTGTCTTATCAATTAGCCTCTTTGCCCAAGCAACCAAATGTTTACCATTGTGATTACAGATGTTACATCCAACATTAGGCAAGGCTAGGTTACCCTTTGCTGCCCCATCAAAATTCACCTTCAACCATCCTTCATCTGGTGGTTGCCATTTCATGCCCACCCTAGGATTGATGTAGAGATTAACCTTCAAAGCCCCATAAACGGGGGAACTATGTTGTAACTTACTATAATAACAATTAGTTGTTTATTCAACAACTCAATAGACTATAAATCAAGAAATACAATTTAGTAATTTATTCTACTGCAATTAATAATCTAACCTACAAGGAGTATTGTAGTACCTCAAGTGGCCCTTTCTTGAGTTGCTACAATCCCACAATATCCTTCTTCAAATCATAACTTAGAGATTCATGGAAGAGACTGCATCTTTCTTTATTTAATTCAAACATATAAAATTGAGAACAAGGTATATTATCAACATGAATAATACTTATATTCAATATCTACATAATAGAGAATATCTAACCCTTGACCTCTCACACTATCAAACATATATACAAGATCTATGTGAGTTCCATTATTTTAGGATTGAAAATAAACTATAAGTAACTATCGACACTCCAAAAAACATAGGAAGAGGATTAGGTCATATTTTAACAAAAATGAGAATCTAGTGGAGATAAGAGTGTTAGAATCATATTAGGACTCTACATCTTTAAAGAAGATGGTTATAATTGAAGATGTGCCTAACAAGACAAAACTTATTGCAAGCCATGACCACTGTTATTATAAATATATTATTTCCTCCATGACCTAATAATAGCATAAAGTAAAAATATAATGATCCATAAACCAATCATGTTCATAATCTCCAAATGTTGCTTCCATCTACTTTGGGAAATTGCACATGTTGTAGGCAATCACCCTATTTGAATGTAGTAGAAATGTATCCTTTTTCTATAGGTTAATAGTCCCTTTACCAATAGATCCTTCGCTGTAGGGGTTAGTTTATTTCAAAGACATCTTTTCATCATTAACAACCATAATCAACATAAAACTCTATTAAATTCCATAGACATTCACAAATTCACATAATCATTTATCAATATAATATATCATCATTGATGCTTCAAATACTTAAAATATGTGGAAAGGTTTGGGAATATATTTGAAACTTCAAAAATATGATGAAAAGTATGAAATTAAAACAAGGACAATAGGACAAATCTAGGACTCATCACTTACCCTAGGTTGGGCAAAGGCCAAATAACAATGATTGACTAGAATGACAAATGAAAATGGATAATGCTACCTTAGGTATGAAACCCTTGTAAAAGTGATGCAAATCACCCATTCACTTGGATTCTCTTGCATCACACTATATATCATGACATCAATACCCAATTACAAATTTCATACAAATTCATTAGAGTTACAAGTAAGAAAACTCACTTCTCTATTTGATGTTGGACTCTTTCCACTTTCTCTCCTTTTCTTTTATTTATTTCTTTTCTATGACTCCTTCCTCTTCCAAAAAAAATCCAACAACCACAATACCTTTGGAATTTACTATCCCCTTGAAAAATGAAGCCATATTGCCTTAGGGTGCCTCCTTCCTAGATTATCTCCAGTGAAGGTAGTATAATCCTCATGAAAACTACCTCTTGTTACCACTACCTTGCTTGATAGGGCCCTATATTCTAACCATATATTTCAACTTCAAATTAATACATGGACACATAAGTGCATAGTCATGTACTCGTGGAGTAGTTTTATGATTGTTGTATTTACGCATGCATATAAAGAATATATAACATACAAAGATATTGACTGGAAGAGACTTTAGAGTTTCATATATATGTTAGCGTATAATCGTTATGTAAAATGATTGATGTTTCCTTTTAAATAAATATCATATCTAACATATATATGAAATGAGCTATAATATATATATATATATATATATATAATCTTGAATGTCTTATTTTTAAAGAGAACACATCTATTGGGGATGAACAACCCTCTTCTAATAAGATTGTCAATTGTAAAGATCTTATTTTTAAGAATGAATTTATTTTATCTACATTGTTTACTTTATTTCTATTTGAAAAGTTCTTTTTTGTGATACAATTGTTTTACTTTTGTATCTAACTTTTAATTTTACTTTTGGGAATACCACTACTCATTAGTCAAAAAAATTAATTAAAAAATTGTAGAAAATATTATATACTTATATGTTACTTTGTAATAGTTTTATTTGTAAGCATTAATAAATATTTTAAAATTTTGATGTCTTTATTGGTATGTGCATTAAAATGGGGGGCTAAAAGGGAGTCAAAAGTGGTCACTTTTTCTTGAAATCAACAAAAAAATATTCAATGAGTAATTCAAGATGCTTATGCTCAATATTTCAAGATGTGACAAGAACAAGATTGGTAGTGTTTGAAGTTTAGTTTCTAAACTATTATTTTTTCCATATGGTAGCCACTAAAGAGGTTGAAATAGAAGGAGCATACAAGAACATCAAAGAAATAACATAGCATTAGATGTGCTCTCTCTAAAATGTCAACCTTTTTTTAGCATTTCACAAATCCTTTTGGTGGAGTATTATGTAGTATTACATAGTTTATACCATTATTTTGGCCAATTTTTAATGAATATGTGATTTTTTACTTATTTGAACAAAGTGGACACATCGTGAAAAATAAAAAATTGAATCTGCTTCTCCCTTAGTTTTGAGAAAACTAATAAAAAATTAATTATTTTCTTAATGTGTATAGAATTGAGTCTATAATATAATATTTTAAGTTGTTTCAACTTTTGATGAGTGGATAAAAATGACACCAATTTTCTTTTACATAGGAATTTGGTGAAAAATAAAGACAATAAAAAAGTAATTAAAAATTAAAATGTTAATATATTTGAACTATTGAAAACTTACATGGTTAGAAAGGTAATAGAGAGCTTGATGTCATCATGACACTTTTTCAAAATAATTTCTTAAAATATGCAAATATGATGGAGAGCATGCCCGATAATTACTTGTTTATGTATGTTTTATACAAAACATGTCTTTGGGGACTTTATGTGTAGGTCCAATCCTTTGGCTCAAATTTTCAAGGAAAGTGCAAGCCTTTGGCTTAAATTTTAATAAAATACATTTGTTATAAATTAAAAAATAAGAGCAAATGCTAGGCAATTTGTGTAGTTTTAGGAAATCTTAATGAGAGCATGTACACTAACATCATGTCATATTTTGATTTAAATATTTTTTGGCCACCCATATTTAAAAAATAAATTTTAGCTCTAAATATTGTTGATTTCATGTTCATTAGACATTTCTCCCCATATTACCACTTCAGGTTATGCCACTTGACATAATTATTAAGGGTGATTCATATGATCCTTAAGAGCTACTCATAATTTTTATTTGTTACATTTTTATTTAATATTCAAGTTATATATGTTTAAAATTATATATCTTAGAATTCATTCTCCATTTAATAATCTTCACACCTTTTACTAATCATATCACACATCTACCATCTATTTATATTTTGAACATATAAAAAAATGTAGATTATATTAAAAAATAATTAAAAAAATAATTATTAGCCGATAGACTATATATTGTGGACACAACCCATTAGAATTGTCTCACGTTCGAATTATGCATGCGTGAAAATTATCTTCGAACAGTTCTCACACCTGAATACAAATTTTTACTAATCCCACGCCAATTTGATATGATTCTATTTCATCCTTATCTCTTCTACTTTCAAATCAGATTTCTCATAAAATCATTTTCTATCTCAATAGTCTTCTTGATTAACTGTCCATTCCAGTGACCTAAATACTACCCATTATATAGGAAGATTGGTTTTTGTTCTCATTTTTATTGAATTTCTACTATGGTGTAAGTTTTTGTAATTGTTTTTCTGTAAATCTTATCACTTTTCCTTGTCGGCATGGTTGACAACACACCACAATTTGTGCAGAATCTTGAAGCAAGTCACTTTCCATGGTGAGTCTTTTCTTTTTAGGAATCTCTATGCAATGGGTTAATTTTTTGTTGTGTTTTACTTCATTCTAGAACACTTCTGTTGTTAGCAGAACATCTTGGTATTGAAGAGGAAATATTTCTAAATTTTTGGGGCTTATTTCATTAGATTACCTTTTCTTTGTTGGGTTTTCAGAGTTTCTTGTTGCTCCTCTTTGCTTCTGATTCTTTTGAGGTTTTTTATTCTTCCCAATCTTTTATGGGGTAAGTATTCAATCACTTTGTCGTATTATTTGCAAGGAAAGGATCGATATATGTATTTTCTTGTGGGTTGGGTTGTTTTTATGTAGAATGAGTTTTTATAGTGGCCCTTTATTCAATTGCTTACAGTTGCAATGACATTTGCATTGTAATTCAAATTCCTCTACTTTTAATGCCTTATTGGGCATTCATGAAAATTCTTCGTTGTGGAACAATGTGCCTATATGGTAGACCTTCTTGGCCAAGCTGTCCACCTAAACGAATCATACAAATTCATTGATAACATTCCTTGGTGATTCCATTAAGTAATATGTCTAAATTGACTTTCCAATTCATGTTAAAAGCTCACACCTATTGTTTACCATTAAGTAATATGCCTTCGATTTTTTTTAGCATTCTCTTCAGATCTTGCTACACAAATCTCACACCTTATTTAATTTTTATTGTTAAGTAATATGTCTAAAGTGCTTATTGAAATATTTCCAGATCTCCAAAATAGAGATATGTACACAAATGCATGAGACAAGTGAACTGTACATATATGTTTGAAGTTATGTAGGGAAAGCCACTAGGACCCACTTTACCCACTATTGTCAAAACATGAAATTGCACTTACTATTAGTAAAGAACACTATAACAACATATCCTTGAACCAACCATTATATATGGTAATACAAGGAACAATAGGAAAATAAAATTTGATTCATAGTAAAAAACACACTTTGGAATTTATCCCCACAAAATTATAACCCCCTCATTGCTCCTACATGGATTGTTACATTCAATATAAATGCCTCAACAATACATTCAACCCTAAAAATTCCAATAAAAGAAATACAACCATTAAAATGACAATGACTAACATTGCTTCAAGAAGAGATGAAACACTATGTTAGCAAACATAGGTGTAGATCAAGAGCCTATTACCACTATGTATATTCATAATTTTAATTCTCAAAAGGAATTAAAATGACATATCTGCTATGAATCTCCTTGATTCATGCATAATTTGGGTGTTTTGTAGGAGATGGATTAGTCTACTTATAGATGTTCTAATTCCTTTTTTCTTTATGTTAATCTTGGGAGGAAAAGTTTAGCCTTTGAACTAATGGTGTAGGATATTAAGTGTGCTTGTTTAGAGCATTGCATATGCGACTTGCAAAAATAAACTCCCAATGGAAAAGCTTGATCTTAATCATGATTCATATGTGGCAATTGAGCATTCTCACCACATAAGTGGTATTATAATTACTTTTAGGTATTAAATGTGGTGAAGTGTTTATGCATGTTGTGAGGCTTATATCTTATGTGGAGAGAGCATATAGAGGGACTATTTTAGATAGGAGGCTCAAACAAATCATCCCTTCCAAGTTGAACACTAGATTAATGTTTATCAAAACATTGCTTGTTGAGATGGGAATGCATGCACGAAATAGGCCTTAGGCCACAATTTGTTGTGGTAGCTTCTTTCATTGGGCACATTTCCACATAGAATTTTATAGAGAGATTTGATTTCCCTCTCTGGCTAGAGATAATGAGGGGCAACAAATCTTTGCTAGATAAAAAATGGCAGGATTATTAGAAGTGGTGGAAGGGGTGGATAAAGATAAGTTTGGTAAGTAATGCTAGGGGGTTAAATGTGGTAGTTGATGTAGTGAAGAAATTGAGAAGTAATAAGAAAAATACCCAAACATAAATTATTGTAACCTTGATGCCTTTGAAAATTATTAAATAGAAGTATTAGATTGGTATTGTTGTTGATATGCATTACCAAGTATTTGGATAATTAGTGAAATATGTTAAAACTTATCTATCACTAATAATAGGAATGCTAGCTATGAGTACATGAACATATCACATTAATCACATTCATTGTTATTGTAAGAGAGGGGGACCAACCATATTCAAGGCCCCAGGTCACGAAGAGCCAAGAGCGAAGGGCTTCACTAAGTTACCTCACTCTAAAGGGATGTTTTGAAATAGGGGATGAGAATGATGAGGACTATAAGATCCTTTGGTCACTTTGCAAACCCAAAATCTAATTTGGGACTAGGTGGGCCATTTTTTGGGTTCAACATTGTACTATAGGTAGCTCTCTACCTGAGGATGAAAGCACAATTTTGGGATGACAACACGACACACTAGCATCTCTTAGGTGCACTAGCATTCGTACGACCAAAGGACCAAAAATATAGTACAAACCATCAAAAAATAAGCTGATGACCTAACTAGTGATTTCTAAGGGAACAAAACAAAATTACAAAGTAGGAAAGATACAAATCGATATGATAAAGTAAATATATGAGAGCTAAGATAACGAAGAGGATCTCACCAAGACACCAGTTTGTCAGCTAGCTCTGAAAAGAATGTCCACCTGCACACAAGAAAGAGGGAAAATTTGTTAGGGCTGTATAGGGGTCTGCCTCAGTCAGACCCCCGTTTTGGTGTTTCCACCTCCACGGATGACCAAATAGCAATGAGAGAGAAATGTATGATAAAGAAGTAAAGAAAGTATGCAAATAACACTACAAAACAATAAATAGCTACTCAACCAAATCACAAAGGAGAGGAGCAAAACGTTACCACCTCCACCAAGAGCTCACTAGCCAATGGAGGAGAAAGAAGTCTTGAACAATCACCACAACCTCAAATATGATGAAGGGATGTGTTGCAAAACCTCAAGATCATGTTGCAATGGCTTGCTTCATACTTGCTTTACAGAGTCGACAGAGTGTTGTTCCTATAATGGAGTGTTGAGGTACTGCTTGAGAGTGAAGAGAATGTTGGAAGTGCTAAGAGAATGCCAATCTGTTGCTTAGAGACTGCTAAAAGATTTGAGTTGAGTGAGAAAGGCATGAATTTGAAGGAGAAGAGGGGAGAATCTGCCTTTTTGGGGGTCGGTTGGTTGAAGAGGTACGTTACAAATCGACCCCAATCGAAAGTGTAATGCCTCTACCAACTTCAGATGTAGGAATCCATTAGGGACATAAGCATGCCACGTGGATGTCTATGCACTGCGCACGCATCCTTGACAAATATTCTTCTACCGACACAAAGAACATATGCCAAGTGGAAGGAAAATGACCAACTAACATGGAATTTTGCCTTTGGGTTTGGTTTTCTAAGGTGAGGATGTGTAAAAGGGGAATTTGTGTGAGGGGTGCAAATTCACTCCTATACATTTTTCCCCCATTTTAACGAGCATGAATATTGATGAGTGCTTTAGTAAAGTAGATCAAAGAGTAGGTAGGGTTAGAAATGTATACCTGAACCATCAAGGAAGAAGACCGTGATCTTGTGAGCTTGAAATTGTAGGGCAAAACAAAGGACTCCATAGCCCCACAAAATTATGAAGCTGCACAAGGTACATTGAAGGCCCTCTGACCAACGATGGAAAAATATTGTAGGATGAAAGCCCCTTACAGGCCTGCACACCTACAAGAAGGTATCGCTCAAGATCTCTCACATGAAGGAAACCCAAAAAGCATATCACAAGCCCATAGACCTACAAGGAGGTAGCCCCCAAGATCTTTCACATGAAGGAACCCTAAAAATTAAGCATCTCATAGGCCCGTAGACTTGCAAGGAGGCAGCCTCGCATGGAGGAAACCTAAAGGAAAGGGACTCTGCAGAGTTATGGAAAACCCAAAGGAAAGGGACTCTGCAGAGTTAAATTGGAAACCAACTTTATAGGTGCACCTGCAAAGTGACATGTTTATGCACAGATTAAATCATGTTAAGAGCAAAGCGACCATGTAGGCAGTCACGCAGATTGCCAACAAATTATAAAACTTTCAAAGGGGTCCCTTGGGAACTCGGTGTGAAGAGGGGGTCCACTCAAGGGACGCGCTATTCGAAAGTGCAAGAAATATGTTCTTTCTCAAATCGATTCTTCATCAAGGAGTCCTTTTGAAAGATGTTCACTTCATCAAGGAATTTGAAAGGAAGAAAGTGCCCCATCTGGAGGGGAAGGTAAAAGTTGCTTCCACCTTAGAGGAAATTTCTCCAGTTCTTTCTTTGCAAACCCATGATGAAGGAAACACGTTCCTTTAGGTTCCAAGTCGAGAATGCGATTTTTCAAAAAGGTTTACAAAGATTCTCAAGAAAAAATTCGTTAGCAAAAAATGCATTTTCTAAAAATTGAACTGTCATAGAAAAGGCATTGTCATGCATTAGAGGGATAACTCAAGCAAAGAAGAGAGAAAGATAAAAAAAGAGAAAGAAAAAGATAACAAACAAGAAACAAAGAGGTGATCTGATATTTCGGGGTTAGAGCTGCTCATTTATATATATATATATATATATAAGTATAATAGTAGTATATAAATGAACTGTCATCAACCCGCTACTATATTAGACCATGTGAAGAATGCACGAGAAGATAAAGTAAAAATAAAAAATTGGGTCAACATGGAAGGGGAGCTTAAATGCCCCCCAGTGCTTTGCATCGTCCCCAATTTGCCGAAAGTCAATCACAAACATGGAAGAATGATGGAACAAATAGAAGAAGGTTTACTACACAAAAAACCCTATCTATACCCAAGCACCAACAAGGGTCATCTAGGAACACATAGCATGATCACGGGGGAACACGTCACAACACACACACATCTAAATTAAAGATAAAGAATGGGCCTCCCCCTAACACTGATCAACTAAGAGGTCATCCTCTTCCCACTCTAAATCATCATAAGGGGAAGGAGGACGAGCCTACAAAGGTGTAATGTTAAAGGGAGGAGCTTCTGACCTTGCCACAACAAGGGCTAAGGAAGAAGCCCCCACAAGGTCTCCTCCGCTAAGCTCTTATGGAGCTAGGGTCAACGACTTCACAAAAATCATTGATAAGGCCAAAACTTCATCTAGAGTGTTAAACATGCATTTTATAGGAGTGCCATGTCTTACCTCAATGGATGGAGAGGGTTGTGCCCAAGATTCACCACTAGGCTCACCAAGTGATTCTAGAACGGTGATGAACTCGAGGGAAGTTGAGACTTGTTCTGTTACTAGGACGAATCAAGTTAGCACAGGACCACCCTTTAGAGAGGGTGGGAATCTCTTGCACCCTCCATTGTTGGAAGGATTAACCTCTACCTTCTACTCCATCGGGGGGTGTGAACTCCCTACAGACGAGGCGAGAGGTATAGAGGAAGAGGAGGGGAAAACCATAGTAGATACCACTGAAGTGTTCGACATATCTACAAGTTTCAAAAAAGGAGGGATGTCCAAAAGGGACATTAGCAAGGGTGACCTAGCTGAAGGAGAAATGAATACTTGCACCCTTTTAGAGTTAGGCACACTCACAATAAGAGCCAGGAGCAATACAGAGTTCGATTGAATGGAAGCAGAGGGGAGGAGGGAGGAGGACATAGTAGGAGGTCCTAAAATAGGGGCGGTCATCTCCTCATCCTTTCTCTGCAAGGTGGTTTGCTTAGCCATGAGGGCCTTTCACCATTGGTTGCACTCATGTGCAAGGCAGTTTCTACGACTCTTCGAGCTAGAGGCCGAAAGCTGCGAAGGGACAAAAGGCTCCTGCTTAGCCATGGGAGTATCTAATACAACTATTTCCAATAGAGGGACAGACTCTTGGATGGGAGAAGGAGGTGCAGGTTGAGAAACAATGAGGGGAATCATCTCTAGTGCCTCAATAGTGAGCCTCTTCCTGTTTACTTCCTTAGGAGCATAAGCAGTGAGAGGCCGCGATGGTCGAGATATAGAAGATTCTCAATGAGGACCTTTCTTTCTGTCATATCGAATGAGCCTAGGATCCATGGGCAGAACAGGTTGTTCGAATGTAGGATGCTTAGGCTTTTGCCAAGTGGGCGCCATATGATTCTCTTGCAATCACAAAGAAAATCTGACAACACCACAACATGGTGAGGAGTGTCAGGTTGAACAGTGGAAGAGGAAGGAGGATCTCGAGACCACTCCTCTTCTTCTCTACTACGGGCCTTGGTGGAATCACTATCAACTTTTAGGCAAGCCCTATGTGAAACAACATAAGGCAATGGAGGGTACCTCACTTTCGGCGTTAGGCACCCTTTCTTGTACTTCTGATATATCTAGTACAAGAGGTCTTTCCTAGGAAGAAGATGACCAACAGGTGTAGGCCAAAAGTAATCTAAGGAGTAGCTATCATGCACGACTGGTGGTTTATAACAAGTGTGAATCACATGCACCGACCCCCCATGAGTGAACTTTAGGAATTTGTGCACAACCAAGGGAACTACGTTCATAGCTACTAACCAGGGGATACCCAACTTCACTTTAAAGAGTTTAGACCCCAGGATTATGTGAAACAATAGGTTCATAGACTTAGCTCCGATAAGGACTGATAACATGATACTACCTAGGGGAGGTATGAAAAGCTCGTTGTGTGTATGGATGGTGCTCATAGGTGCATTGTACCCATCTTTGTGTAGGAAGTTAATTAACATAATCTCCTTAATTATGATATTCACCTAAGACGTCAGATCAACAAGAACACCTACTACAATGTTCCCATTGATCCACGTAGGGATATAAAGAGGATATGGTTCTCTATTGAAGGCCATTGACAAATCTTGCGAGGTGAAGTTTATACTCGGACCACCGCTCACAAGCTACTCAGAGGAGATAGGTTGATGCAAAAAAGAGGCCATCATGTGCACTGAACGATACTTCCACAAATCCCCCCAAAGCTTGTAAAATAGAATAGTGACCCGCTTAAGGTTTCGTTGTGCAATTCTTGCAAAACCTTCCAACTATTCCTACTAGGGGTCACAGGTTGGGTTGCAAGGCCAACACTCACACCTACAACACTCCTTGAATACAAGGAAATGAACTTTCAGTATCGTAAAACGAAACCAAAATGGTTCATGTCAGGTTCACCAAAAATGTAAGAGAGGGGGACCAACCACGTTCAAGGCCTAAGGTCACGAAGATCCAAGAGTGAAGGGTTGCCATAACTTACCTCACTATAAAGGGATGTTTTGAAATAGGGGACAAGAATGATGAGAACTATAAGATCCTTCAGTTACTCTACAGACCCAAAATCTAATTTGGGGCTAGGCGGGTTGGTTTTTGAGTTCAACACTATACCGCAGGTAGCTCTCTGCTCAAGCATGAAAGCGTGGTTTTGGGATGACAACGTGGCTTGCTGGTGTCTCTTAGGTGCGCTGAAATTTATATGAACAGAGGACCAAAAATATAGTATGAATTGTCAAAAAACAAGCTGATGACCTAGCTAGTGACTTCTAAAGGAACAAAAATAGAATTACAAAGTAGGAAAGATACAAATGGATATGATAAAATAAATATCTGAGATCTAAGATAAGGAAGAGGATCTCACCAAGATGGCAGTTTGCTAGCTAGCTCCGAAAAGCATATCCACTTGCACATAAGAAAGAGGAGAAATTTGTTGGGGCTGTATAGGGGTCTACCTCAGTCAGACCCCCATTTTCGTGTTTCCACCTCCACGGAAAACCAAATAGCAATGAGAGAGAAATGTATGATAAAGAAGTAAAGAAAGAAAGTATGCAAATAACAATTCAAAACAATAAATAGCTACTCAACCAAATCACAAAGGAGAGGAGCGAAATGATACCATCTCCACCAAGAGCTCACTAGCCAATGGAGGAGAAAGAAGGCTTGAACAATCATCATAGCCTTGACTGTGATGAAGGGAGGTGTTGCAAAACCTCAAGCCCACATTGCAATTGCTTGCTTCACACTTGCTTTACAGAGTTGACAGAGTGTTGTTGCTGCAATAGAGTGTTGAAGTGATGCTTGAGAGTGAAGAGAATGCTAGAAGTGATAAGAGAATACCAATATGTTGCTTAGAGATTTCCAAAAGATCTGAGTTGAATGAGAAAGTGATTAATTTGAAGGAGAAGAGGGGAGAATCTGCTGTTTTTGGGGTCGGTTGGTTGAAGAGGGATGTTACAAATCGACCCCAATCGAAAGTGTAATTCCTCTGCCAACTTTAGATGTAGTAATCCATTACGGATGTAAGCACACCATGTGGATGTCTATGCATCGTGCACACGTCCTCGACAAATATTCTTCTACCGACATAAAGGAAGAATTCCAAGTGGAAAGCAAGCGGCTAGTTGACGTGGAATTTTGCCTTTAGATTTGGTTTTCTAAGGTGAGGATGTGTAAAAGGGGAATTTGCATGAGGGGTCAAAATTCACTCATATACATTTTTCCCCCACTTTAGCGAGCACGAATACTGATGAGTGCTTCGGTAAAGTAGATCAAAGAGTAGGTAGGGTTAGAAATGTATACCTGAACCATTGAGGAAGCAAACCATGATTTGGCGAGCTCGAAAGTGTAAGGCAAAACAAAGGACTCCATAGCCCCATAGAACTATGAAGTTGAACAAGGTACACCAAAGGCCCTTAGACCAATAATGGACAGATCCCATAGGATGAAAGTGCCTTATAGGCCCATAGACCTACAAGAAGGTATCCCTCAATATCTCTCACATGAAGGAAACCCAAAAAGTAAGCATCTCATAGGTCTGTAGACCTGCAAGGAGGCAACCCCCAAGATCTCTCACATGAAGGAAGCCCAAAAAGTAAGCATCTCACATGCTCGTAGACCTACAACGAGGTAACCCCCAAGATATCTCACATGAAGGAAGCCTTGTGAAGTATACGCCTTACAGGCCCACAAACCTGCAAGAAGGTATCCCCCAAGATATCTCACATGAAGCAAACCTAGATGAAAGCGCCTTATAGGTCTACGGACCCGCAAGGAGGTACCCACCAAGATCTCTCACATGAAGGAAACCCAAAGGAATGAGTGCCTTACAGATCCAAAGACCTACAAGGAGGCATCCCCCAAGATCTCTCGCATGGAGGAAACCTAAAGGAAAGGGACTTTGCAGAGTCAAACTTGAAAGTGACTTTATAGGTCCACCTGCAATGTGACATGTTTATCCGTAGATTAAAGCATGTCAAGAGTAAAGCAGCAACACAAGAAGTCAAGCAAACAGTCACACTGGCTGTCAACAAATTATAAATCTTTCAAATGGGTCCCTCGAGAACCTGGTGTGAAGAGGGGGTCCACTCAAGGGACGCGCTATTCAAAAGTGCAAGAAAGATATTCTTTCTCAAATTGATTCTTCATCAAGGAATCCTTTCAAAAGATGTTCACTTCATCAAGGAATTTGAAAGGAAGAAAGTGCCCCCTCATGAGGGGAAGGTAAAAGCTACTTCCACCTTGGAGGAAAGTTCTCCAGTTATTTATTTGCAAACCATGATGAAGGAAACACGTTCCTTTAGGGTCCAAGTCATGATTCATGCAATTTTTCAAAAAGGTTTGTGAAGATTCTCAAGAAGAGATTCATTAGCAACAAATACATATTCTAAAAATCAAACTATTATAGAAAAAGCGTTATGCATGAGAGGGAAAACTCAAGCAAAGAAGAGAGAAAGATAAGAAAAGAGAAAAGACAAGATAACAAACAAGAAACACAGGGGTGATCTGATATTTCGGGGTTATAACTGCTCATAAATATATAAGTATAATAGTAGTATATAAATGAACTGTCATCAACCCCCCTCTATATCAGACCATGTGAAGAATGCATGAGAAGACAAAGTAAAAACAAAAAAATGGGTCAACATGAAAGGGGAGCTTAAATTCCCCCAGCACTTTGCATCATCCCCAATTTGTCGAAAGTCAATCACAAACATGGAAGAATGATTGTACAGAAATAAAGAAGGTTTAATACACAAAAAATCCCACCTTTACCCAAGCACCAACAAGAGTGACAAGGGTCATCCTGTAACACATAACATGATCACGAGGGAGCACGTCACAACACACACACACACATCTAATCTAAAGATAAAGAAGGGGCCTCCCCCTAACATTGATCGACCAAGAGGTCATCCACTTCCCACTATAAATCATCATGAGGGGAAGGAGGATGAGCGTGCAGTGATGAAATGTTAAGGGGAGAAACTTCTAACCCTCCTGCAACAAGCGCTAAGGAAGAAGCCCCTGCAAGGTCTCCTTCACTAAGCTCTTGTGGAGCTAGGGTTAGCGACTTTGCAAAAATCGCTGATAAGGTTGAAACTTCATCCAAAGAATTAAACATGCACTTTACTGGAGTGCCATGTTGTACCTCAATGGATGGAGAGGGTTGTGCCTGAGATTTACCGCTAGGCTCATTGAGTGATTCGAGAGCGGTGATGAACTTGGGGGAAGCCAAGACTGGTTCTATTATTAGGATGGAACAAGTCAACGTAGGACCACCCTTCAAAGAGGGTGGGAACCTCTTGCATCCTCCATTACTGGAAGGAATAACCTCTACCTTCTACTTCGTTAGGGGGTGTGAACTTTGTACGGATGAGGTGAGAGGTGTAGAGGAAGAGGAGGAGGAGAAAATCGTAGTTGATACCACTGGAGTGTTTGGAATATCTACGGGTTTCAAAAAAGGAGGGAATTCCAAAAGGGACATCAGAAAGGGTGACCTAGTTGAAGGAGTGATGAATACCTACACCCTTTTAGAGTCAGGCACACTCACAACAGGAGCTGGGAGCGATATGAAGTTTGGTTGAATGGAAGAAGAGAGAAGGAGAGAGGAGGATGCAACAAGAGGTCCTAAAACAAGGGTGTTCATCTCCTCATCCTTTCTTTGCAAGGTAGCCTGCTCAGCTGTGAGGGCCTTTCGCTAGTGCTTGTGCTTATGCACAAGATAGTTTCTGTGACTCTTCAAGCTAGAGGCTAGAAGTTGCGAAGGGATAAAAGGTTCCTACTCAACCATGTGAGTGTCTACTACAATTGTTTCCGGTGGTGGGATAAACTCTTGATGGGTATAGGAGGAGAAGGTTGAGAAACAACAAGGGGAATCGACTCTAGTGCCTTGGCAACATGCCTCTTCTCGGTGTTTACTGCCTTAGGAGTAGAAGTGGTAAGAGGTCATGGGAGTCGAGACATAGAAGATTCCCCATGGGGACCTTTCTTTCTGCCATATCAAACGGGCCTAGGCTCTATGGGTAGAACATGAAGTTTGAATGTAGAATGCTTAGGCTTTCACCAAGTGGACACCATAGGATTCTCTTGCAAGTGCAAATCAGAATCTGATGGATCCACAATAGGGTGAGAAGGAGCGTCAAGATGAACAGTGAAAGAGGAAGAAGGAGGATCTCAGGATCACTTCTCTTCTTCTCTTCTTCTCTTCTACGGGCCTTGATAGCATCACTGTCAACTTTTAGGCAGGTCCTATGTGAAACAACATAAGGTGATGGAGGGTACCTCACTTTCGATGTTAGGTGCTCTTTATTGTACTTTTGATATGTCTGGTAGAAGAGGTCTTTCCTAGGCAAAATATGACCAATAGGTGCAGGCCAAAAGTAATCTAAGGAGTAGCTATCACACGCGATTGGTGGTTTATAACAAGTGTTGTGAATCACATGCACTGACCCCTCATGAGTGGACTTCAAGAATTTGTGTACAATAGAGGGAACTAAGTTCATAGCTACTAACCAAGGGATACCCAACTTCTCTCTAAAGAGTTCAGACCTTGAGATTATATAAAACAACAAGTTCATAGACTTAGGTCCGATAAGGACTGATAACCCGATACTACCTAGGGGAGGTACAAAAAGCCTGTTGTGCATACAAATGGTGCTCATAGGTGCATTGTACCCATCTTGTGTAGGAAGCTAATTAACATAATCTCCTCAATTATGATATTCACCTGAGATGTTAGATCAACAAGAACAACCGCTACAATGTTCCCATTGATCCACACAAGGATATAAAGAGGAGATGGTTCTCTATTGAAGCTTATCAACAAATCCTGTGAGGTGAAGGTTATACTCGAACCACCACTCATTGGCTACTCAGAGGGGATAGGTTGATGCAGAAAAGAATCCATCACATGCACTAAATGATAGTCTCACAAAGCCCCCCAAAGGTGTAAAACAGAACAGTGACCCACTTAAGGTTTCATTGTGCAACACTTGCAGAACCTTCCAACTACGCCTACTAGGGGTTGTAAATTGGTTTGAAAGGTGAAGGTCTCACAAAACTCACACCTACAACACTCCTAGAATAAGAGGAAAGGAAATTTTAGTATCACAAAATGGAAACAAAATGGTTCATGTCGGGCTCACCAAAAATGTAAGAGGGGGACCAACCACATTCAAGGCCCCAGATCACGGAGAGCTAAGAGCGAAGGGCTGCCCTAACTTACCTCACTTTAAAGGGATGTTTTGAAATAGGGGATGAGAATGATGAGGACTATAAGATCCTTCAGTCACTTTGTAGACCCAAAATCTAATTTGGGGTTAGGCGAGCTGGTTTTCAGGTTCAACACTATACCTCAAGTAGCTCTCTACCTAAGGAAGAAAGCATGGTTTTGGGATGACAATGCGACACACAAGCGTCTCTTAGGTGCATTGGCGTCTATACGACCTGAGGACCAAAAATATAGTACAAACCATCAAAAAACAAGCCGACGACCTAGCTAGTGACTTCTAAAGGAACAAAACAAAATTACAAAGTAGGAAAGATTCAAATGGATATGATAAAGTAAATATATGAGACCTAAGATAATGAAGAGGATCTCACCAAGACATAAGTTTTCCATCTAGCTCCAAAAAGAACATCCACCTGTACACAAGGAAGAGGGGAAATTTGTTGGGGATGCATAGGGTTTTGCCCCAGTTAGACCCCTATTTTGGTGTTTCCACCTCTGCAGATAGCCAAATAGCAATGAGAGAGAAATGTATGATAAAGAAGTAAAGAAAGAAAGAACGCAAATAACACTTCAAAATAGTAAATAACTACTCAACCAAATCGTAAAGGAGAGGAGTGAAACATTACCATCTCCACCAAGAGCTCGCTAGCCAATGGAGGAGAAAGAAGGCTTGAACAATCACCACAACCTCGACTGTGATGAAGAGAGGTGTTGCAAAACCTCAAGCCTATGCTGCAATGGCTTGCTTCACACTTGCTTTACGAAGTTGATAGAGTGTTGTTGCTACAATGGAGTGTTGAAGTGTTGCTTGAGAGTAAAGAGAATGTTGTAAGTGCTAAGAGAATGCTAATCTGTTAATTAGAGATTTCCAAAAGATCTGAGTTGAATGAGAAAGGGATTAATTTGAAGGAAGAGGGGAGAATCTGCCATTTTTGGGGTTGGTTGGTCGAAGAGGGATGTTACAAATCGACCCCAATCGAAAGTGTAATGCCTTTGCCATCTTCAGATGCAGGAATTTGTCAGGGATGTAAGCGTGCTGCGTAGACATCTATACACTACGCATGCATCCCCAACGAATATTATTCTACCGAGACAAATGACAGATGCCAAGTGGAAGGCAAGCAACCAGCTGATGTGGAATTTTGCCTTCAAATTTTATTTTCTAAGGTGAGGATGTGTAAAAGGGGAATTTGCGTGAGGGTTGCAAATTCGATCCTATATAGTTATGTTTAGTAGCAAGGTACAATTTTTTTGAACAACGGTGTTACAAATATTTTGTACAATGTGCTACATGCATAATATGATGTAAACTACATTTAATCTTTTTTTAAATTTGTGCTTTTCTTAAGTCAATAAAAAATGAGCCATACATTATTTTTCTTATATGCCTCTAGTTTCTCATCTAACCAGAGGATTCTTCTATTTCATCAAATATAGATTTTTGATCCAATTAATGTAGAAAATATAAATTCTTTATGATTATATTTTCTATTAATAGTGAATATTAAATATGTAAAATAATTGCAATATATTCTTTGCTTGAAATGTAACATATTTTAAGCTCATTCATGCTATCTACTTCTAATTTTAATCGATTCCCAAGATTCCTTTTATCACAATGAAGACCAAAATAAATATATAGTCCATATTTGATTATTTGGACCAATCTTCAACCACATGTATGCTTTAGAATGCTTGCTTATTTTTCTTTTCATTGATTCATAAGTGCTTATCAAATGACTTCAAGTTTTGGAATAAATTTCTCAATTTATGTGGTAAAGAGGTAGTATCAAACTCTTGATTGGATCACCTACCAATCATGACAAGAAATCATCCCTATATGTTCCATCATGGCTTTCTTTGGTCTTGCAATTTCACTGTTCTCATTGATTAGTTGGGTTGCAAGTTCTACTCTCATAAAGGTCTTTCATGTTGCTCTTGCACGCTAAGAAATTTCAATGTTGACATATACCTCTATTCTTGCCCATGTTTGTGTTCACCTTGTCATTGGTTGCTCACTTTCATTGTACTTCATTTTAGAAGCAACCCTTCTTGGAGTTTGTTTGCATCTTTTTTTTTTATATATGTTTTTTCATTTCATAAAATTTCACAATATTCTCCTTGTAAATATTTGATTTCTACCATTTTCTTATGATAAATTGAGCAAACTCCAATTAAATGGTATAAATATAATGTCATTGCAACTGAAAATATTGAGTAGTAAAATGTATTGTGCTCAAAGAAGCTATTTACAACATGTGAATAGAGGTCAAGCTCATCTTTGTTTATTTCATAGGGAAATTACCACTATAGCTCAAAGAAGCCATATAATGTATTGTGTTCAAAGAATTCATTTTCATCATGTGAATAGATCTCAAGATGAGCTTTATTTATTTCTTCCTCTAATTCCTCTATCCTTCTATAGACAACTTGTGTCTCTTATTGTGGAATGCAAATTGAGATGAAGAGCCAATTTATGTCCTTAGATTCAAGTAAATTCTATGTAGCACTTCTTAAAAACTTGCCACTTTGTTAAGAAAATAACCACCCCTATGAGTTAACCCAAGGAGAACCCAAACCTCTAGCCATAAATTCAAAAAATCAATTGCTTATTAATGATTTAATTTTGAATGCTAGATGATAGAGCATCCTTGTCCAATAGTTATTTAAATATAGTTCTTTAAGTTTGAGACATTATCTCATATTAACATGCCAATGAACATTTTTTAAGATCTTTTATAAAATTCTTGGCTTCTCTATTTACTTGATGTTATTTTCAAATTTATAAGACACTCTAGATAAATTACAATCAACATAACTATTTCATCTCCATTAAAAATTTGGTGTCAAATTACCAAATTTTTAACCAAAACAAACTGACCACTAAAACTATGGAGCAAAAATTCACAAAGAGAAATCTATTTTTTGTTATTGAAGCAATCTCTCCAAGGTGCATGATGTAATTTGATTCTAAATTTTTGGAAGTATTGTTGCAATCTTTGCTAATAAATAGACAAATGTTTCAATTACTGCTGATGTTGTAAATGCAATGGTTATCATGAAAATTTCTACACACTTCCCTTCATACATGTATGGTTTAAAAGACTCATAATGTAAAATAGAGAACTCCTTAATAAAACACCTTCAAATTTCCAAGTAATTATATAATTCTATCAGTGTATTCCTTGCACCTCCATTGGGTGCAACTGCTAGTATATGAGATTTTAGTATTATGGACTAGAGATCACTACATAGATAACTCTATTAAATTACAATATGTGTGTTGGAATCACTTTAAGAAAATAATATATGAAAAAAATTCCTTACAATTATTAAATTAGATTTGTTAATTAAAGAACATGTTAGTAATAAAAAGAAGAGGACAACAATAAATCTTCCGCTCTACTCCTCTACACAACGACCTCTTGCAAATCTTCATTAGTGATCCTTGCTATTGCCATGAATATACAACTAGGGTCTGTGCATAAGTTTAGGGGAGGTGATAATAGAGACGCCCATTCCTCCTCACCCTTGGGTGACATAGATGCATTGTTGATGCACAAAAAATTCTAACTTGCATGCCCACAGTCTCTTCATGCCTTTCCCTTCTTCTTCTTTTGAAGCTTTATCCTACTTGGTGACATCCAAGTCTTGTGCCGAAGATTCCAAAATGGAGGTGAAATATGGTTGTATGGATTTTGAAAGACTTGCTAGGGTTTCTAAAGGGCATGCGACCCCAATATCGGGGAGAACTTTTTTTGCTCAGATGCTTGCCCAAAGCACTAGAAAGATTTGGTGGATCATCCATTTGCAATCCTCTCCAAAACCCTCAGATAGGACACTTCTTCCCTTGTCCTTGAATTTTGTGAGGATACTATGTAAGAAGTTACACAGGGTGAGCAATTCTTCACGACTAATGGGTTGATTGGAAAATTCAATCACCTATGGACTAGCCTCCCAGATTTGCATAGATGGATTGTTGAGGCGTGGAAGCCAATAATGATAGGAAATCTAGAGATATACCCTTGTGCAAAGGGTTTTTTCATCATATTTTTTGACAGCGAGAAGGATCAAGATACCATATTGAGAGAGCAATGGATTTGGGGGAATTTTTTTCTCCTTCTCAAACCTTGGTATCCCAATTTTAATCCTGTATCTTAATCATTCAGAGTAAAACCCATTTGGGTTTGCCTCCCAAATCTTCCACTACAATTCTAGTTCGATGCATGCTTTGAAGAAATTGGTAATACCTTAGATGATTTTTTGGCAATTGACAGTGATACTTTTGATTTCACTCACACAACCTTTGCTCACATACTAGTGGATTTGGATATTTTCAAGGATCTCCTTGCAAATATAACTTTTAAAATTATCAATTGTTGTATTTAGATACTAGATTATAAAGGATTACCCTTCTATTGTTGACAATGCTTCAAATCTGGGCAGAATTCAACAAATTGTGCTAGGCCCAAGATAAACTTGGATTATTTGGCATCTTGGTGGAAATGCAATTTGACACAACATTACATAGTGGATACATCCATGGAGCACTCAAAAAATTTGGTTACCTCAGCTCCCAATCCTCCTCCAATTTCTAGTGCTCTCTCTCCTTAGGTGGGGGATCCAACTTCCAAAAATTTTATGCCTAGGGTCGAAGAACAACTAATTGAGGTGGTTGAAAATAAGCAAGAAGTGGTGACTATGGAAAAGAGGGATAAGAATTATGTATCACTGAAGACCCCAGATAAAGGTGATCTTAAGAATGGTGTTGAGAACATCATAGATTCACAACCCAAACAAGGCTGGACAAAAGTGAAGAGAAAGAAGATCTCCCCCCTTCAAAATCTACACATCAAATGAAGTTAAGATCAACCATGAAAGAGGAAAATCTCAAATTTTAATTTTATTTTGCTCTCCCACGTTATGATGGGATTATTAGATTCATAGTAATATTTTTTATAAATTCACCAACATAGGTAATATAGTAATAGGTTTGGCACCCCTTTTTTGGGTATGCAAGTTATCAATTTTTACTTCCAAATAATTTTATGGGGTATGACTCCCTTATGCCTAAGCTTACAAATTAAAAAAATGTTAAGAACATTAAATCTCCATATCTTGAAGTGCTTTAATTTTTTGATAATGTGTCCTCAAGAGTGGATTAAACCCAAGCCCTTGTCTTAATTCAAATTCTTATAATACTTGCCAATAGTGGCATAGTATGATGGTTAAGTTGTTGTGGTGTTGTTCTTGCCATCAAGGTTGAAACCCCATTGGGGGTGTAATTATTTAATGTTTAAATTAGGGATGAGGCCCCCCGTTTGTGACCTCACCAATTCATAGCTCTAGGTCAAAAGCATTTACCACTTAAAATAATAAATTCTTATAATACTTACTAATCTTCTATTAAGTAATTATTCAAATAGTGATTCTCAAACCTAGTGACCTTAATAACCTCAATGTAAATAAAGTGTTTGCTTTTAAAGAGTGTAGTTTTAAATTCAATTACTCTTTCTTTTCATGATATTTATATAAATGATGTTATTTAATCCTAGTCTAAATGGACTTTCTTGTTTCACTAATGTACGGGACCCCAAAAAAGAATTCAATTTTATAAACCCAACCTTTTTATGGACAAATTTATATCATCAATGAGTTCATTTTACTAGTCGATATGAGAGAATGAGCCTATGTTGATACCATTAATATTAACAAAATCAGTTCTTGAATGCTAACATCATTGATTCATGCAATTCAAGCAAGCACACACTCAATATGTGATATTTAAAAACAAAGAATACAATGCAATAGTTGAATGATTAGAAGTAAAGAAAATGGAATAGAATGATATTCTCAAAGAGAAATATTGTACATGTAGCATGACTAGTTTGAGTCATTATAAGTGTTCTCAACTAAAGGTGGCAAGAATTACCCATCAAGTGGAAAATAAGAAGTGTCACATTCATTGAAATATAGAAAATGGTGATCCTAAGTCTAATGAAAAGAACCTAGGATCAAAAGTTCCTTTTTCTAGGGTTTCATTAGGATGCAAATCAATAAGGTGATTAGATTGGATTTCAATCACGAAGGTGAGTTAATTAGACCTAGATCTATATCTTTGTGTGTGTGTGGGTCTTTGGGAAGTGATTGGGATTGATTTTCCTTGATTAACCTAATTAGACTATGTGACCTAATATGAAAATGTAAGATGCTTACAATTAGAAAATGATACTAGAAGTTTGCAGGCATATCTGAGAAGGGCGAAGCTTTGTGCACTTATCATTTAAATTTGAAGATGGCTTGAATAGGAGGATAAATTTTCCTAAGGGTGTCTATGTCCTTGTAGGGGTATTCCAAAGCTATTTTTGTAGTCCTTTAATGTCGGATTTGAGCTTCCCAATTCTACCTACAAATTTGTCGAATCTTTGTCAGATAATTTTGTAAGTGAGTTTTCATGGCTTTGTCAAGGTGTAGGACTTTGAATGCAAAAATGGAAAATGGATCTTCAAACTTCCTTCAATATCCTCTAAACCTGAAATCTGCACATTTAAAGAGAGAATAAGATTTGTGTCATTTCGGGGCTTTCCTTAGTCAAACCCCGTGTAAGCGTTTCCACTTCCACAATGGAAATGCCAATGATAGAAAGATAAATGATAAGAAGGAATGTTGAATCAACAAAGTGTTGCAACTCACTACCCTTCATTGGATTCCTTGAAGGACTGAAGTCATGCACATCACCTCAAGGTCTTAGATCTTTCTTGAGTTTCGTGGAGACCTACAAAAGCGTTAGCCTTCACAAACAATGATAACATGAACATGCATAAACACACATAGGATATGACATGATTCTTGGATCTTGAATTGTTGTAACAAAGCTCTAAAATGTTTCTCTTGATTTGCTTGATAGTGCCCTTGACAATAGTAATTGCTCTTAGTATTCTAGATAGTTTTGAATTGATGCAATAACTAGGTATTTATAGGAATTAATCCATTTTCCTACAAATCAGATCATGATAGTAGATATTTACAACCTAAATTAGAAATGATAAAATATCGACACCGACATATTCAAATTTGGGACCAGGCAGAATAGGGGGATACTGTCACCATAGGGCAACATTGTCCTTGCCATTGTTTTTGGAAAATAAGGTGTCAAGGGTAAAGTATAAAATGAATAATGGTAAAATAAGTCTCAAAATGCATAATTTAGGAAATTAGGGGTTCAATTAGGCCAAATAATTTAATGAGGAACAAAACATAGTGTGAAATTATCATGGGTGATAATTTTCGATGCTACACACATATCTAACTAACTAACTAAGTGACACATAACCATCTAAGGTGGCTTAATATATAAAGTAGAATAAAAAATAAAAAAATAATTCTACTCTAACACCCCCCTTTAAGCTCAACGTAGGTGGGTACAAAGAGGGATGGGTCCTGACAACTAGGCCTAATGAGGTACCCATGTACGATGAAAATCTCCCATAAAGCAGAGCAAGGTAGAAAACCCTATGGGAAAAACACCCTGAAAAAAAGGAGATGATAACAAGAAATTATAATGTAGAGAGATTGTGAAGCCCCCAAAAAGATGATGCTCAACTAATCCTTGTGATCTTCTATTTGAAACTGTAGACACATAAAATATACATGCACTTGATCCTGATCTTACTAACACCAGTTCATCTTGGATCATCTCCTCGACTAGTCATTTAATTAAATAATCTTTATTTAATTAAATTCATCATATTGCATCTCTTAATTAAATAAATCAATTTTATCTGATTAAGTCATCATCTCCTATTAATTAAATAAATCATTTTATTTAATTAATCTTATAGTCCCTCTTTTAATTAAATAATTCACTTTATTTAATTAATCATCTCCTTTAAGTTAAATAAATTAATCTTTATTTGATTTAATCTAACACCACCCTCTTTAATTAAATAAATCAAACTTTGTTTAATTAAGTCTAAACCATTACTCATCTCATTTTGATTTATTTAAATCCTAAAATCTAAATCAAATTATCAAATCAGCTAAATTCTATCTAAATTAATCAAATCGTGATTAATGCTAATCTTAATCCATCAAATCCTCTAAATTTTGCAACTTGCTCATGAATATCATTTTAATTGATTTATTAAATCTTCAATTACCTTCAAAAAGGCATCAAAAGGGAATATTCCTCAAAATTTGAAAATCCCTCCAAAAGGGATGAGTACATCTAACAAGGCATTAAAGGCCTCTTACATGCCCTTTGCGTTGAGCCAAGTGGCATTTACTCCATTCTTTTCTCCCTCCAACTTGTCATTTCAACAATTTCAAATTCCACCTAATATCATTTATTGGCACATTCATCAAAATGTGCTCATTCCTCCTCCAATCACATGTGGACAAGTGGCTTTCTCTCATTGGTTGGTATTTTGTCCCACATTCATCCAAATCCTTCAATATTCCATTCTTCAAATCTATAAATAGAGGGCCTCTCCTATTGCATTTGATCATCCACAATCCATGCAAGCTTACTATACTCAATTTCACCTACAACTTCATCCACTTTCATTCAAGTTTCATAGTTTTATCAAGGCTATTGACAAATTGCATCAAAGAATCAATAATCATCATCAAAATATCATCAAATCACATCAAGGAGTTGGGAAAGGGCCATTTTCCACATCAAAATGGCACCAATTCCCTCATGGGATTGAGAGTTTGCTCATTAGAATAGGATTTAATTATCTTTTATTGCTTTGTTCTTCATTTTATTTCCTATTTTCATGTTTCAATCTAATTTCATGGGGAATGTTGAGCTAACTTGCATAATGATATAATTTTATGTTTGTGCAAGTATAGGTTCACCATTCACATTTTGGCACTAGAAGGAGGGCGAATTTGGAGAAATTCATCACTTTTTTCTAAAAATTCTATGGTTTTGTGTCTATAGGAAACTCTGCCGCTATCAGTCCAGTGGCACAATATCGTGCCGCTACAAACTCCAAACTACGCTACTAGAGTCTTCCTGCCCAAAAAAATTGAAATCTAAATTGCATCACTGGTTTTCTAAATTTCAAATTGTGCCATTTGCAAAACAACACCGCAATCACGATCACTATTTCTATGTAGAGCACTGTTCTTAGTCATCAATGACACTATATTGCACCGCTGATCTTCTCAAACTGCACCACACCTATGAATTGCGCTGCTGGAGTTGGGTAAAAGGCAGATTTTAGTTCATTTTAAACATGTTCTTTTTTCATTTAGGTTATTTTTGACTTCTAACTAGTTTTTTAGTCTCTGTTTTACAATATTAATCAAATTTTTTCAGGTTGGCTTGGTCAAAGTGAAGAAAGGAAACAAAGACCAAGAGTTCTCTGTGTTATCATTATCTCATTATATCAAGTGTTTTTAAACACTTTGGGGAGAAATTATAAACCCTCTTCTAAGGATTTGCTATATTCTTGCTTTTTAGGACTTACTAAATTTCGTTTGGGCTTAAAAAAAATAAAACAAAGGGTTAAAAAGAATCATAGGAAAACTCACTAGATTTTGTTTTGGACTTAATCAATGAACAAAGAAATCTCACACTTCAAAATTGGTGCTTAAAAATAATTCGTATCATTGCTTTGTGGTTAAAATAAACATGTGTACTCTTTGTCTTGTAATCTCTTATTCAAATTAATATCATTAAAAAGATGTATGCACTTCTCTTGTGCTTCATTGCGATCTTGAGAACCAAAAGTCTTTTTGTGATATTAGGTTGTATAAGTAATTACCTCCACACTTCAATTTGGATTCTTAAAATTGAACAAACTTTGCGAGTGTGAAGAAAAGGTATTGTGTGTTCTCCGACCTAAATGTGTTAGGTGGTCTAACTACAAATACACTCCTTTGCTATTATTCAACTTTACAGAGCTTGCCTTGGTGGGAAAAAGTACTCACCCCAAGGGAACGACTCACACCGGTAACGAGCTAAACACCAAGCTTCTCCCAACTGGTATATAAATTTGAATGTTGAGGAAATATCATCATTATAGGAACTCCTATGGACAAGCAAGTGATACTCTTTGTATGAGCTGATCTTGCCTCTCATGTGGCTTTCTGAACGGGTGCCTTGATTAAGAGCCAAAATTGTGTAAAAGCCAAAATCCTTATCTATTTGTTGATGCAAGAATGATTGTTCTAAAGCCGTCCCACATGTTTATGGCTCTTGGTAGAGATGAGAAGTATGCCATGGGAGTTTCATGGGTATTGATGCTTGGATGACCCGATAAGTGAGTGCACTATAAGGGGGAGCCTGTGTGGTCAAGCATCTAATTATCTGCTAAGAGTAATCGTAGTTGGATTCATCCAAGTGGGAAATCAATATATATTGCCTCTTTCATCCTAGGGTTGTTCGTATTCTTTAAAATCAAAATACTTTGCTTGGGTCTCAAAATATTTGAAAACAAACATTCACAAAATCCTCAAAATTTCAAATGCGTAAGGGGGAGAAAATACCTTTGACGAATCCAAGTGCTCTTGCTTGCCCTAGGGATTCCATCCTTAGAGGCTTCTAATTATGTGGATTTATATCATAATTTTTTCTCACTAAAGTCAACATTAGGAATTTTTTTCCTTAATTTCCTTGATTCTCACATAATGGAATTTGTGGGATGATAAAAAGTTAGGACATTAGACATCTAGTTTGAGAATCTAATCAAGAATCATTTGTGATAAAAGGAAGACACTAAGGAAGGCTAAGAAACAATTGAACCCCACACATGTTCCTTCAAATGATATCTCGAAAGATCAAAATCCGAAAACCAAAGTCCAAAGGTCTTAGTTAAAAGCCTCACAAGAAACGTTTGTCTATGCTTTATGAATTTAGAGAAATATTGACTTTCAACTTTTACAAACGTGCATCAAAGAACAATCCAAACTTGTATGAGTTTTATTGTCAACAAAATCTAAGTCTCTTTCAAAAGTTTGCTTTTCTCACATAAGGAGTACCAAGCACATTCTTCAATACCGAGGTCTTGTAGAAAGGAGTTCTATCTAGGATCAAAGTCATCATTCTCATCCACCCCTCGAACATCAATGAAAATCATCTCATCAAAAACTCTTGGAAATCTTGAAAAAATCATTCATGCTAGACTTTTGGCAAATCCAAATCATCTTGTTTGGTTAGATGTGTGTAGATGAATCCTTCTCCACATATTTTATCCAATTATCAATTCTTGTGAACAAGTTTACCTCTTGATAACATCCAACATCTTGAGGATTATAAGTTCATTATCCAAAAGCAAAATCAAATCAAAATCATCTTGTTTGACCAAGGGTGTATAGATGAATCCTTCTCTACACACTTAGTCAAATTATCACCTTGTGTACAAGTCTACTCTAGGACAACATCCAACCTCTTAGATTTTATGAGTTCACTATCCAAATAAAAAATCCAATCAAGCCAAGGTCGAAATCAAATCAAATCAAACCAAACCAAATCAAATCAAGTCCTAAATTCTAGTATCTCCTTCAAGATTTCTCAAAGAGTTCAATTATCCACATCATCCATATTATGTTTGTCTCATCATCATACTTTGATCCTTAATCATCCTAGTTCTTCTTTTTTTGTGCCTAAAGTTAGATCAATCTAAATAATTAGAGGTTCATCTCAAATTCTTTAAAATTGATCCCTATTTTATGGTGCAAAGTAGATTGCAACACAAGAAGAACATGGAAATCAACAAAGAAACATCAACTTCGAGTGACCTAAGCCAAACCGCTCCTGAAATGAATCCCATTGGGTCAAGAGATCGCTTAAGAAATCTTCCTCTATCATCAAAAAATTATGAAGAGGAAGGTCAAGCAGAGGACATCACCAACAATATCTTGGGGATGACACAAGATGAAATCCTTGAAATGGTGCAAAATATTGAAACTCATAGAATTGTCAATGCCATGATGAGGCTAAACCCCTCCCAATACATGCTTGAATTGGAAAAAGAAGGGGTTTAAATCCCTTTTGATTATGACATGAGCACCCTTATGGAGAAACCTCTTGGGATCATGCCCCCAATCCCACCCACACCTCCATTTCAAAGCATCACCCAAAGCATCCCGCAAATCACATCATCCATTGCTCCAACTCCACCAATTGTCAATAAGGGAAGCTAATTGCTTCATGCAATTCAAGCACATCCCCTTATGAATATACAAGATTTGGATGCAAATACTGTATTGGGCCAATCCATCCCTTTAAATCCATTACATCCATATGTTCCACTCACATTTCATGATCCTACCCATTCATCCTTTTTTCATGCAACACCACTTTATCCTCTCAACATGTAAACCTCTCTCCCCATGACCTCACAAGGAGAAGGTGAGTTTTTTGGAACAGGGGGAGTCTTCGATCCCTCATCATCATTGTCATCTCTTCAAGGGAATGAACCGCCCATCTTTCCACTATTTCCACCTTTACCATTAACATCTACATCACCCCTTGGGTTAGGTCTTCCCCCTTTACCTGCCATCAATCAACAAAATCTGAGCAACCCCCCATCATAAATCAAAACATCATACCAAATCCTCCCATCTTATCATCGATATCAAAACAACAAGTGGCAACTATCCAAGCAACCCCAATGATCAACACATCATCTACCATTCCCCAAGTATCTCAAAACATGGTCTCCCAAGGACCAAGCATCTTAATCACACCATCCACCACCCAAACCCCAATTATCAATAACACGGTCCCTCCCATCACAACAACCAACACTATTGCAAATCCGCCACCACCATCGCCAAAGCCAAACATGGAAAACTCATTTAGCATCATATTGCAAGTAGCTCAATGAGCCACCTATCAAAAGGTACTTCAACAAATCCAAAATCAACAAGTTGCAGAACTAGTTGCCCAACAATCACAAGCACAATTAGCAACACAATAAGCGCAACAAGTTTCCCAAGCCCAAGTATTACTACAACAACAAGAAGCCGACCAAGCTGTACAAGAAGATCAAGCTACTCAAGCCGAACAAGATAAGCATCCCAAAAAGCACAAGCTCAAGCTCAAGCCCAATATCAAGCTTAGCAAGTGCAAGCGAAAGCTCAATACTAGGCACAATTGCAAGCAACTCAACAACAAGCATATCAACAAGCCCTGCAATAGTATCAAGAACAACAACAAGAATCTCAACAATAAGCACAACAACAAGCTTTGTTGGCACAACAACAACAAGACCAACAACAAGCTTTGTTGGCACAACAACAACAAGACCAACAACAAGCATTGTTGGCACAACAAAAAATGTAGGCATATCAACAAGCCTTACTCGCACAATAGAGCTTGCAAAAAACTCCCAGCCACACTCCACCCATCACTCAAACACCTCAACCAATTCAAAACACATTCACTCCACCTCTTGATCTACAAGATGATATGACAACACAAATCAAACTGCTCTCATAGTAAGTGCTCGATCTCCAATCAGGAAAACAACGAGGACACCAAGCAATCTGTGCCCTTATCATTTCAACAGGAGCCTTGCAATGATACCATTCCCAAAGGGTTTTGAGATCCCTAAATTTGATAAATATCACGGGTTGGGAAACCCTGAGGATCACATAAGGGAATTCCAAGTACATTGTATGGAAGTTGCATATAACGATACATATCTGATGTGGCTATTTCCTTGAAGCTTGGCTGGTCCTACCATGGAGTGGTTCTCTCACTTTTCTACTGGCATCAACACATTCCAAGAGATCGTAGATGCATTTAGAAAGAATTATGCATTCAACATTGGCATGGATGTTAGTCTAAAAGAACTATCTGAACTCAAACAAGGAAAGGAGGAATCATTTGCTTCCTTCCTACAATGATGGTGATCCAAGGCCAATCAGAGCAAGTGGGCCATAATGAAGGAGCAAAAAATTTGTACTATCATATCCAATCTTGAGAAAAACTTGGCATTCCATCTAAAAATGCAGTGCATTACCACTTACGACCAATTGATCCCCAAGGTGCTCAACATCGAACGAGCCCTTATTGAACAAGGGGGTACACCCACATATCCAGAACATCAAGACAATCACCCTTCCACCAGCTATAATGAAAAACCTCACACATGGGTGAAAAATAGGAATATCACCAATGATGGAGTGGTTGATGCCAAGGTCATAATCAGTGCTCCAAAACAGAACACCCAAACATATTAGCAACCACAAAACAAAAATCGCAACAACACACAAACCAATACAGTATCACAACAATCACCCAATAATCAAATCAACAATCTCAATAATCAAGGAGGACCACCTCCATGAAACAAATATCCTCCCAAGGGGAAGTTCACAACCCTTGGGGAACCAGTCAAATTCATCATGAAGAAATTGGTAAATGAGAATCTCATCAAAATCCCCACCTATGAGAATTATCAAGAACCCCAAGTAAAACCGCCATAATACAATGAAAATTACCTTTGATGATTATCATAAAATCAAGGGGCACACAACAACCAATTTTATGAAGCTAAAAAATATAATCCAAGACCTCATCGATGACAAGATCATAAACATGGAACAACCAGCAGGAAATCAAGATCTTAAGATCTACACAAATCCGATGTTGGATCATAACCAGGTAATAAACAAAGGGAAAAAAAAGTATGCTAATGTGAACCATGTGTATGATCAAGTTGTCACATCCTTGGACAAATGGGTCACTATTGTTAGCATCAAGGGAGCCAAAGATGATTGTGGAGTCACCACACATGGCGACAAAGTCACCATTGTTGGGTCATCGCAGCCACCTAGGGCATCCACCTCAAATCTGAAATTCGCTTCGAATGGCTACAATATCTTGGACCAGTTGAAAAGAACTCCCGCTCAAATCTCCATCATGGAGTTACTGAAGATTTCATTTGCCCATAGAGAAATCCTTGAGGAAGCATTGGCCTCATCTACCGTCTCTGCCAATCTTGATACAAAACAATTCCAAGCTATGGTCGAAAACATTACCACCCCAAATCTCCTCATATTCTCTGATCAGGAGTTCCCCACCCAACTATCTCACAACCAAGCACTCCACCTTGAGGTCTTGGTTCATAAAAACAAAGTCAAAAGGGTCTTGGTGGATGGGGGTGCAAGTCTCAACATCTGTTCTCTCAAGCTCATAAAGAATTTGGGATTCTCCAAGGATTTCATTGAAAAAGGTAAGGGTATCACACTCAGAGCATATGTTGATCAAGAAAGAGTGTCTCAGGGCACTATCCAACTCCCTATTCAAGTAGGGCCAACCATCATGGAAACTACCTATCAGGTTCTTGACCTTGATCTGCCTTATAATATCCTCCTGGGGCATCCGTGGATCCATGGGATGCAAGCAGTTGCATTAACCTTCCATCATTGCGTCAAGTTTTCATACCAAAATCAAGAGGTCACAATCTCTGTTGATCATGAGCCCTTTGCTTACTGCAAAAAATTGGAAGAAAAGTACTATAAAATCCCCCAAGTCCCAAATAATGATGAAGGCCCCTCAACTCCATATATAGACCCAACCAACATAGCCTCCACTTCTAGGACAAAGACACCCATCATTCCTAATATATTTGAAATCAAGCTTATAATCCAAGACAACAGGTGTGGGAATACAAAATGAAGAAAGGAGCCTTTGTGGTTGAGGAGTTACCTCAATCCCCTAAATCCCACAAACAATCACAACCCACCAATACAATAGCTCAAACCTTTATAGTGGATCCCTCTCGATCAAGAAAGAGTGTCTCAGGGCACTATCCAACTCCCTATTCAAGTAGGGCCAACCATCATGGAAACTACCTATCAGGTTCTTGACCTTGATCTGCCTTATAATATCCTCCTGGGGCATCCGTGGATCCATGGGATGCAAGCAGTTGCATTAACCTTCCATCATTGCGTCAAGTTTTCATACCAAAATCAAGAGGTCACAATCTCTGTTGATCATGAGCCCTTTGCTTACTGCAAAAAATTGGAAGAAAAGTACTATAAAATCCCCCAAGTCCCAAATAATGATGAAGGCCCCTCAACTCCATATATAGACCCAACCAACATAGCCTCCACTTCTAGGACAAAGACACCCATCATTCCTAATATATTTGAAATCAAGCTTATAATCCAAGACAACAGGTGTGGGAATACAAAATGAAGAAAGGAGCCTTTGTGGTTGAGGAGTTACCTCAATCCCCTAAATCCCACAAACAATCACAACCCACCAATACAATAGCTCAAACCTTTATAGTGGATCCCTCTCGATTCAGAAGTTGGGGTGATCTAGGCCGAGAAGTGGTGGACAAAAGAGAAGTATCCAATCTCCTCTATCAAGATGAAAGACCCATACCAACCCTTCCCATGGATGATGCCAATAAAGGAATTTAATTAATGTTGGGCATGGGATATAACAAAAATGAAAGTCTTGGAAAGAACATCAATGGCCGATTGAAACCTATCATTGTTGAAAAGCACATAAAAAATCTTTCCCTTGGGTGTACCCCTCAAAGTGTAACCATACGTGGCAGAAGTCCCGCAGTTAAAGTAGTCAGGACTCTCCCTCAGCTGTCAGCAACCACCCTTCAGTTACCAGTATCTACATGCCTACCCTTAGATAACTTTACCTTTGACATAACAAATGTGTGTAGTAGTGATGAGGATCCCATAACTGACCTGCCTATGCTTTTCGAAGATTCCTCTCTATTCATGATCAACACCCTATCTTTTGAGTCGAACTATTAAACCCATGAAATAAACCTAGTCTATCCCCAACTCATCGATTAAAACCAACAAGGACCACCAATTCTGGACACATTAAAAAATGATGAGATAATCTCAAAATTCATGGGATTATGGGATACAGTGCCTTATGGAGACCATAAAGCTGGGATTGACACCATATTGGATACACAAGCCAATTACAGAGAAACAATTAAATCCTTTAGTGGCAAAAGTGAAAAATTGAGAATAATCTCAAGGTCTTTGAGTGAAAACCACATTGTGGCACTCTTTGACCCAAAAACAATAAAAATAAAGGACACATCCAATGGTGAAAACCTCTCTGAGGCACTGAAGGATGAAGGATTCAATCTTCCTCTTAGCACCATTCATTAGGAAAAGTCAACGATTTTGGCAGAACAGTGTAATCCAATCAAACTAGGAACTGAGGAACTACAACACATAACATTCTATACCGAGTCACTTCTCATAGAAGAACAAGAACTCCTAGTTGCATTCCTAAAAGAAAGAAAGGTAAAATTTGCATGGACTTATTCTGACATGCCTGGGCTTGATCCGAAGATTGTAGTTCATCACCTAGCAGTATATCCCGAAGCAAAGCTTGTGAGGCAAAAGATGAGAAAAATTCATCCCCAAATAGCCTTTTTGGTCAAAATAGAATTACAAAAGCTCTTAGATGCAAGGTTCATATGACCGATCAACTATCTAGAGTGGGTCTCAAATCTCATACCTATTTCAAAACCCACTGGGGGCATCCGCATTTGCACAAATTTTAGAGACTTAAATAAAGCATGTCCAAAGGATGACTTTCCACTTCCAAACACTGAACTGATCATGGATATGATAGCTAGACATGAGATGCTATCATTAATGGATGAATTCTCAGGATACAATCAAATCATGATAGCCAAAGAGGACCAACACAAGACAAATTTCACTTGTCTATGGGGAACTTATTGCTGGAATATGATGCCATTCAGGTTGAAGAATGTAGGAGCAACCTACTAGAGGGCCATGACATTAATCTTTCATGACATGATTCATAAGACTGTGAAAGATTATGTGGACATGGGAGCTCCTAGGGTACATCATATCAATGAGAGGAATCGAGGTAGATCCTACCAAAGTCAAGGCAATCCTTGAAATGGAAGCACCCAAGACATTGAAGCAACTAAGAGGCCTACAAGGAAGACTCCAGTCCATCCGTCTATTCATAGCACAACTAGCAGACAAGGCAATCCCATATTCTCATATACTCCACAAGGGGGTAGCATATAAATGGGATGAGAAATGTGACCAAGCATTCAACAAGATCAAAGAGTATTTGCTCACACCACCAGTCCTTATGCCACCAATTCCAGGCAAACCTTTGATCTTATACATATCAATAACAATGGTAGCCTTGTCACTCTCCTAGCTTAGCATGATGAAAATAGGAAGGAAAGGGATATTTACTACATCAATAGGACCATGGTAGGGCATGAGTTGAACTACACACCTATTGAGAAAGCCTACTTAATAGTCGTATTTGCAACATAGAAATTCAAACATTACATGCTAGCACATTAGATCAAGCTCATTGCAAAAATAGACCCGCTCAAATGCCTACTTTCCAAAGCAACTCTCACAGGATGGATGGCTAAGTGGGTTATGATCCTAACAAATCATGAAATTGAGTATGTAGAACACAAGGCTATTAAAGGACAAGAAATCGTAGATCAACTGGTAGAAGCACCAATATATACAAAGAATCCATTTTTTTTAGAGTTCCTTGACGAATCGATCTTCAACCTTAGTGTAGCAGATCATTGGAAGATGTATTTTGATGGATCCTACACACAACACAGGTTAGGAGTGGGAATCTTCTTTATCACTCCACAAGGGGACTACATAACTAAATTATACAAGATATCTTTCCCATGCATAAACAACATCATGGAATACGAGGCTTTTGTCATAGGGATGAGGATTGCAGTGTAGTGGCAGATCATGGCACTTAAGGTCTACAGAGACTCACAACTCATAATCAACTAGGTAAACAATGAATATCAAACACAGGCTGATAAGTTGACCCCATACAAGAAATCGGTGGAAAGCCTTAAGGAGTCCTTCATTGATATCACATTTGAATAGCTACCTAGAGAAAACAATAGAGCAACAGATGCAATGGCTACGATTGGATCACTCCTAGAAATACTGCACAACGTACCAAAATAGGAATTCCTCGTAGAGCATCTTCTCGTACCAACATTCAAGGTACCATAGTCTGAATTCATGTGCAAAATTGTTGGCCCCGATGATCCTTGGTACCATGATATTTACACCTACCTGAGAATAGGAGTCCTTCCTACCGACATAACCCCAAACCTCAAAAGAGCCTTTGTCAAAAAGTCATCCTATTTTGTCATCCTAGGAGATACCCTATAGTGTAGGAGCATCGAAGGGAACCTTTTACATTTCTTGAATACTGAGGAAGCCTTGATTGCTTTGACCGAGGTACATAACGACATTTGTGGTCCACACTTGAGTGGTATGACTTTGGCCAAGAAACTGCTAAGGACATGATACTGTTGGCCTACAATGGAAAGAGAATCACATGACTATGTCAAGAGGTATTTGCATTGTCAGCAACATGGGGACCTCATCCATGCACCAACTTAGGAGCTCAACCCAATTATCACACCTTGGCCCTTTTCATAGTGGGGGCTTGATCTCATTGGTAAAATCACTCCCACCTCATCCAATGACCACAAGTTTATCATCACCACCACAAATTATTTCATGAAGTGGGTGGAGGCCATTCCCATGACCTACATTATAGGAAAGAAGATATCCAAGTTCATCCCGAACTATCTTATTTATCGATACGGTGTCCCTCAAGCCATTATCTTAGATAACAAGACACCTTTCAAAAATTAGAATGTTCGCGACCTATGCCAAAAATTCAATATCCAACATCATTTCTCTACTCCGTATTATCCCCAAGGCAATGGCCAAGAAGAAGCTACCAATAAAACCATCCTAAAAATCCTCAATAAAATAGTCAATGATGCTAGTCGTGACTGGCATCTACAATTGAATCCTACCTTATGGGCTTACCACACAAGCATCTACACACCAACAGGTACCACCCCCTTCTCTCTGGTTTACGGATTAGAAGCCATACTCCCCATTGAGATCGGGCTTCTGTCCCTGAGAATATCACTGTAGAATCTCATTACAGATGAAGAATACTGAGTCTCACGAATGAATGAGCTAGAGCTACTAGATGAGCAGCGTATGGATACCTTAAACCACTTGAAATTCTATCAGAACCGCCTAAAGCGAGGCTACAACAAGAAAATCAGGAGGTGAACCTTCCAAGTCGATGAGCTAGTACTGAAGGAAAATCAGAAGAACGTTCCAAATCCAAATGGCAAAGGAAAGTTCGAGCCCAACTGGTTGGGACCATTCATCATCACTGCGAGCTATAAATCAAGAGCATACCAACTGTCAACGCCAGAAGGGGAGCCTCTACAGGAGTCCATGAAAAACTCTCATCTCAAAATTTTTTATGCCTAATCTTTTAAGGGTAAAAAGTAAATACAAAAAAATAAAAAAATAAAAAAATCATGAAAATAGTAAAATTAAAAATCATCGTCCAGTGAAAACCACCATGGGGGCACTTTGGATAGGTACCATGATGAAAACTTGACAAACAGGCGTCATGTGTAGAATCGACCATCTGTGTGTGCCAGTTTGGTGGAAGCATCTCATCCCATCCATAATAAATCCAACATTTCATCCATCTCATCCATAATAAATCCATTCATCCATGAACCATTTATCCAACCATTTTTATCCATCTATGTCCATATTCCAACTTATCTTGATCTTGGTAAAAGTTTGGTGTACACTTTGCACTTGCTTATGGTAGACATCTTGACATGGGTCATTTTCATTGATCCTATCCTACCCAATGTTATCTGAGCCTTGAAGCATTATCCAAATGAGCATCCTCTATTCAAATACCTTATCTTGTCACAAGATAATCCTTGGCATCCTTTGCATGCTTACCATATCCATCCATCCATCCACCTACCCAAGCATCCACCCATGGCCTTTCAAACATTGCTAGACACTGGGGGAAAATATTTACATCTTGCTTCGGGAATAAGTCTTAATCTATATCTTCCAACTAATGTGGTGATCCAAATATTGGAAAAATCAAATTGGTCAAAGCATTTGTGAGCCAAAAGGTCCAAATCACTAGCCCATGGCATATTTTGACAAGAATATATTCCTTATCAAGCTTTATATTTCATCGAACATCGATCCAAACAACCAATATCAATTGCATCTAATTTAAACTTCAATGTCACATCAAATCATCAAAACAATTTTGTTCCAAATCAAGCTTCAAAATCTTGATCAATCAAATCCAGCCAATCCATCATCATCTCGAGATATCCTTCCCAATCCTCGTGTTGCTTAACACTATCCTTACATTATTGTGTATCCTCAATAATGTTATCATCATCAATTCATCAATTTGATCAATCAACCCCTTGGTTTTCAACAAAATCCCAAAATAGAGCACTGATTTCATATCCATATCCAAATCGTCAAAATCATTAAAAATCCAAAAAAACCATCCAAAACATATCAAAATCCAAAAACAGGTCAAAAATCCAAAAAATCAAAATAGTGGAGTCATCTTGTCGAACTACGTCATCTCTGAGCTTGAACATAGGCAAGGTTGATCTTTGATCATCCCCCGAGACACCCTAGGTTAGTCCTTTAGGAGTTTGTCACAATAAGTTGGCAATCTATTTGTTCATATCTCATTAATAAACTGAGTTTGTGTCATTCAAACTACGTGGTCTCTGCGTGTATAATGTAGGAAAGGATAATATGTTGATCAACTCTCGAAACCCCTAGGATAGGTCTTTAGGTTAGTTTCTTGGTCAAAATCTCAGAAAAACCCAAAAAAATTGGAAAATCCGAAAAATCTAAACATTTGTAAAATGTCTGAACAAATCCCAAAAACAACCTCAAAATATTTCAAAAACATCAAAAACATCCAAATATTTGAAAAAAGGTCCATCCATCTTCATCTCATTTTCACCCGAAATAATCTCATTCATAATAAATCATCATCATCTTCACCCTTTGGCAAACCAGTCAGAAGCAGGTCTAGCAGGTTCAAAAGTGAAAACCTAATCGTTGAAGTCTCAAGCCCAGGTCAGTAAACAAGCAAGTTAATCAACTCCGAGTATCAATATCTTATCATCCAATCAATCCAAAAATCATCTAATAATATGTCCTAGGATGCATCCTTCTTACAATGGACATCAACATCAGGCATCACCGTAGTTTAGTCTTGGCTAGCGGTATGAAGAACATTAGCTTGTTTATTTATTTTGATCTTTGTCTTTTGATTTATCTTATTGTGCTCATTCTAATGACCTCTCGATGATGTTTAAACAAAAGGATTTAGAGAGAAAGAAATGGGGAAACACTCATTATCTTTTTATCTATTGTGCTTGTTGGATATTCTTGTAATATAACTTGGTCATACGTACTTTGTCTAGGTGTAGGGAGGATTTTTTAGATATCTTGTTGACCACATAGGAAGGCTTTCCTTTCTATGTTTTGGTCTGAAATGTTTGGAATATCTAAACTGCATTTTAGATAAGGTTTTGTATGTCAAGTGTGAACAGGAATACTCCTATCTAATTGTCGAGTCAAATTCCATCACACTAGGTACAACGCCATCTTGGTGCTTATACCTTGATGCATCATACCTATGTGTATTATCAAACATAAGGTAAATGAATCTTTTAAAATCCTAATTCCTGATAAGCAATACATCATCATCATCATCATCATCATCTCTAATAAAGTAGGCTTGTTGGATCTTCTTTCTTCTGTCTTCTTTCCGTGCTAACAAGGTACCATGACAGTTAATTATCAACACCAATGCATCCATCCCGCATCAAAAAATGACAGCATACTGTATATCATATAGAAAACATCATCCATCTCACATGCATTGCATAATATTTTAAATTGTTTAAGATAATATATATTTGTTATTCTAAGAAACTTAAAAATATCTCATTTGCATCATCATCATCATATAGATCTGTTAGTCTAACCATCCATACATCCATCTTGAACCTCTTTGTCGAGAGATCGATCCTCAAATCGAACTTTCCACTCGATCTCTTGAGGGGGTAGTGTACTAGTATACTTCTTTCCGTTGGGGCATCTGAATATTCATTTTTTTTAAAAATTTGACCGCGACAAGATTATTCTTTGAACCAATGCAACAGGTACATTGCTTCAAAGAGGGGAAAAATGTAGACACGTAAAATATACATGTACTTGATCCTGATCTTACTAACATCATTTCATCCTGAATCATCCTCTTGGATAGTCATTTAATTAAATAATCTTTATTTAATTAAATTCATCATATTGCATCTCTTAATTAAATAAATCAATTTTATTCGATTAAGTCATCATCTCTTATTAATTAGATAAATCATTTTATTTAATTAATCTTATAGTCCCTCTTTTAATTAAATAATTCATTTTATTTAATTAATCATCTCTTTTAAGTTAAATAAATTAATCTTTATTTGATTTAATCTAACACCACCCTCTTTAATTAAATAATTAAACTTTATTTAATTAATTCTAAACCATTATTCATCTCATTTTGATTTATTTAAATCCTAAAATCTAAATCAAATTATCAAATCAACTAAATTCTATCTAAATTAATGAAATCATGATTAATGCTAATCCTAATCCATCAAATCCTCTAGATTTTGCAACTTGCTCATGAATATCATTTTAATTGATTTATTAAATCTTCAATTACCTTCAAAAAAGGCATCAAAAGGGAATATTCCTCAAAATTTGAAAATCCCTCCAAAAGGGATGAGTACATCTAACAAGGCATTAAAGGCCTCTTACATGCCCTTTGCGTTGAGCCAAGTGGCATTTACTCCATTCTTTTCTCCCTCCAACTTGTCATTTCAACAATTTCAAATTCCACCTAATATCATTTATTGGCACATTCATCAAAATGTGCTCATTCCTTCCTCCAATCACATGTGGACAAGTGGCCTTCTCTCATTGGTTGGTCTTTTATCCCACATTCATCAAAATCCTTCAATCTTCCATTCTTCAAATCTATAAATAGAGGGCCTCTCCTATTGCATTTGATCATCCACAATCCATGCAAGCTTACTATACTCAATTTCACCTACAACTTCATCCACTTTCATTCAAGTTTCATAGTTTTATCAAGGTTATTGATAAATTGCATCAAAGAATCAACAATCATCATCAAAAGATCATCAAATCACATCAAGGAGTTGGGAAAGGGCCATTTTCCACATCAAAATGGCACCAATTCCCCCATGGGAATGAGATTTTTTTCATTAGAATAGGATTTAATTATCTTTTATTGCTTTGTTCTTCATTTTATTTCCTATTTTCATGTTTCAATATAATTTCATGGGGAATATTGAGCTAACTTGCATAATGATCTAATTTTATGTTTGTTCTCTTATGTTTGTGTAGGTATAGGTTCACCATTCACATAAACAACCTTTGGATGCTCTCAAAAGTGCCTCTGAATTCTAATGCAATAGGAGATAGTGGAGAAGATAAATTGTTCATACTAGAGGTGGAAGAATGAATTTGTGAGTATTAATCCCCTCCAGAGCAAAGTGGGAAAATATGTAAACATGAGAGAGATGATCAATATCAACCACTGCAAAAATCTCTCTACTTTGTGAATCTCGAATTGTTATTGAAGTGGATGTGAACTCAACCGTCTTCCTAAAATTTGTAAGCTGATAAATGGAAAGAATGTTATTTGTCAATTCAAGAACAAACAAGACATCAGGGATACATTGATTACAAATCTTAATAGTTCCTTGTCCACAAACACATATGAAAGTGTTATTATCTTCTTGCATTTTGTTTATGTCAAAAGGATAAAATGAAATGTGCATGTCTAGATAAGGAGACATATGATATGATACTCTTGAATCAAGAAACCATTTATCAATCTTAGAACCTACAGTTTCCATAAGTACTTTTATTTTAGATATATTGTTTTCTTTAGAAGACTATGAACTAGATGAAGACTCTTTGATGGATGTAGGAACCCCTTATTGCTCAAGTATATGTGTAAGATGGTGAATACTTTCTTCATATATTTTTCTTCATTATGCCCGAATTTCTTATAGAAAGCACAATTTAGTTTTTTTTTGTGATTTACCATCCTTTATTTATTTATCCTTATTTCTAGTTGTAACAAGAGCTTGTGGCTTTGAAGGCTGCACAATATCCATTTGAATTAGTTTTTCTTTATCCTTTATGAGAGAACCAACAAAATCTAGAAGAGATGTCATAGTCTAGTGTGCACCAAAATCATTCTTTGTTGCATGAAAAGTGGAAACAAACATTGAATATTGAAGACCTAACTTTGATAAGACACTTAGGACCAATTGTTCATCTTGTTTTTCTATTCCATGTTGCTTGAGTTGAAACCTTATAAAATTTAATTTAGTGTAGGACTCATGAATTGTGTTAGTCTTGTGGATAAGACTTATTAGTTCATTCTCCAATTGATGTCCCTTCATTACATCTTTCTTACCAAACAAATTTTCTATTATTGTCCATACATCATTAGGTGTTGTGGAAGAATTAATGTGAAAGAGAATTTTATAAGAAATAAATTTACATAATGTTCCATAGGCTTCATCATTTTGATTATTCCATCTTCTCGTTTTAGCTACTCTTGTAGGTTCAAGTTCCAAACCCACAATAACATGATGTAATCATAGTTTCTTGAGATTTATCTCCATTCATTACTTCCATTTATAGAAGTTAAATGGAGTTAGGATTATGTCCATTTTTAAAATAACACACAAGACATCCTCCCTTGATTATTATTTTGAGCTCCCCTGAATTGGCACTTTATATGTTTTAGTGCATATAACAATTTCAATGGAACAAGTAATGGTACTTTATAATTGAGTGCAATATCGTTTCCAATGAAATGGGAAAATGATATTCACTTTCACAAAATAAATGCTCTATTTGAGTAGCTAATAAAAATATACAATAATCCTCTTTTCCTAATTTGAACTTAGAAACTTAAAGTTTTCCTTTTAAAAGAGGAGACAAAATATGTGTTGAACAACATAATTTTCAAATCATCTTGATGCTAAATTCTTCAAAATGGAAAGTCCTTTTTGTTGGCTATTCATAATTGAAAAACTAACTTATGGTTTGAAATCTATACCAAAATGAAAAAACCCCCCCTTTACAAGCATGCAATGATTTACATACGCCATAAACATAAATTTGATGGTTTAGTGTTTGGTTAGTAAAAAACACTAATTGTTAGCTATATGGTTAAATATATTAACAAGGAATATTTGTAATTTTTTTACAAAATTAAATGTTAAGATAACAATAAATAATAACACTAAGAATCAATAACTTTAATAAACAATTGTATAGAGGTTTCCTTGAGGGTTGAAGTCGTGTGAGTCACTTTTTGGAGACTAGATCGTTCTAGATGGAAGTGTGAGAAATGGTTGTAGGATGCCTATATAGGAGTCTGTTGCTAAAAATATGGTACCATATTATACATGCTGTAATGGATAGGATTCACTACTCACAAGTCTCTAGGACTGGGAAGAGTCTACAAGGAGTGAATGGCTCTCTATTACCTTAGGGACAAAATCTCAAGTGATAGGAAACAGTAAAGAAAGAGTTTATGCAATGTTTTTGGGTTTTATGATAAGGGAACTTTAGAAGTTGAGTGAATAGATCTTTGAGGTCTTAGGAGACAAACAAGATCTTGGATAGAGGATGAAAGTGTAGACTAGAGATAGAGTCAGCCACCATAAATGCTTAGGGTCTGCTAACTACTCAAAAAATAAAGTTTGATAGTTTAAATAAACTAAAAAAAATGTAGAAAATACAAAAAAAGAACAACAAGAAGAATAGTAATTAACAAGTAAATAAACTATTTGACAAAATGAAAAGTAGTGGAAGAAAAGGGATGAAATCATAGGTGATCCAACTATGAATCCTCTCACAAAGCTCCTCACAGACTACTTGCACACATGAAAATAGTAAAAATGTTGGTGTTGATTTTAGGGCTTTCCTTTGTTAAACCCTCGATTTGGTGTTTTTTTACTCCACAAACAACCAAAGAGACAACAAGATAGAAAGATAGATAAAGAAATGACAAGATAAATATGCATAGCATGCAAGATAACAATATGCTATTCAATAAAAATGATAATGCAACAAAAATAAATGTCACCCTACCTACAACAATCTTGGTGAAGTTGAGAGGAAGAGAGATGCCTTGAGAGAGCTTGAGATGAGTGTGTAAGAATGTGATGTAGAAGAGATTAAACCAACAAGAAAAGATGTAGAGTTGCAAGAAGGAGAGAGTGAAGAATGCTAAGAAGTGAGAATGAAGTGCTATAATGAGAGATTTAATGCTAAGGAATGAGAATGAATGAGTGAGAGGGATAAAACATGAGTTTAAATGAGAAATTGTATGCAAGAGGGCCATTTTCAGGTGCACCTATGATTGTAATGTGTTACACTTCATGAGAAGGTGACAGTGTAATATCCCAATGACCACAGGACCAAGAATATTGTCAAGATGTTCATGCAACGTGTAGACGTTTGCACGACGCAGAGGTCTCTTTGACAAAAATTCCACCACCAAGAGAAAACGATAAGGTCAGAGACAAAAGTAAAGGCTAGAAAGGTAGGTATTCACATTATTGTCTCATTAAGCTAAAGTGAAGGTTGATGTAATGTGAAATTGCATAAGGGTGTAATTTAATGACATTACATTTTCCCCCCACTTGAGCGAGCATATGTATTTAAACATGTGGGAGCTAAAGTAGAAAGATATTGAAGAGAATATACCCAGGATGAAGAGGAAGCAAACCTTTGATTCGATATACGTGACATAGAGAATATCCATCAAGATGTGAAGAGGACACGAGTCTTCGATCTTGCAAAGCTAGCTGGAATCTCACCATAGACATGTTAACTATAGATAAACATGTTAGGTGAAAGAAAAAATATACATGATAAAATTCCATAGACAGGACATGACATAATATGATCAAATAAAAGATAGCATTGATAGGTATGGCTAGCATGGCCAAAGACCATATGTCAAGTAGGTAGTCCTGTGGCTATTTCAAACTAGATTGCAGGATAATCATAGAAAATACAAGATAGGTCTAGTTAGTTTTCCCCCAAGCTAGACAGTGAGACATAAGACATCAAGAAATCCTTTTGAAACTTTTGAGAATTAAGCTATATGATAGCCCCCCCTTAGAATGATGTGTGCTACACAAAGGATCACATGCCATTCTAAGGAGAAGAGAAATACAATAGATGTTGTGGCATGAGATACATAGCAATATGTAGTCATGGAATGTTGTCACATGAGGGACAACACATAGAAATCACAACATCATGAAAGAGAAAGGAAGATACAAAGAAATCAAGATCATAGGGGGGTCTAATTATTTAGGATCATAACTACTCATAGATACAGATAGATAGATATAGTATAATATATGTATGAACTATCATCACCCACTAGATGTATCAGACTAAGAAAAAGAGCACATGAAGACAAAGGAAAAATTAAATTCAGGTCAACATGGAAGAAGCCTAAACACCCCATCGTTCTTGATGCGAAAGTCAAAATTTACAATATATAGAAGAATGATGATACAAATAGATTAAGTGTACAACATAGTATCTCTCTTGTATCCAAGTACTTACAAGGGTAGTAAGGGTCCTCTGGGTGAGATCACATGCATAAATAGACAAGCACGGGGGAGCACAAACAAACACACAAAACTAATCTAAATATAAAGAAAATGTGTCGCTCTAGTCCGACACCTCTAGTAGGTCATCCTGCTCCCAATATAGATTATCATAAGGGGAGGGAAGATGAGCCTATAGGGAGGGGATAGCAAGAGTTGTGCCAGTTGACTCACCTATAGCAAGAGCTAAGGAAGAAGTCCCTTCAAGTTCTCCGTCACCGAACTCTTGTTAGGCTAGAGTCATCAATCTAGAAAAAATCAAAGACAAAGCTGAAATGTCCTCCAACGAGTTGAACATGCACTTATCAAGAGTGGCATGTTGCAACTGGATGGGGGAGGACAAGACACTCAATAATTAGTTCCATCCTCGGGAAGAGGGGAAAAGACAAACTTTGGGGAAGCAGGCACTGCCTTCGTCACAAGGATGGTGCAAGCTAGGGCAAAACAAAACTCAAGAGATGAAGACAATTTTTTCCAACCATCACTCAAAGTGAGGTCACTCTCCAACTTGCGCTTTAGTGGAGGATGTGGGATTCTCACAACTAAAGTGGAAGAGGGAGAAGGAGACAAAGCCATCAAGGACACCACCTTTATAAAAGGTATGTCAATGGGCTGCAAAAAAGGAGGAATATCAGGAAGAGAGGTGATAAAAGATGACTCTATAGAAGGAGTGATGAATACTTGCACCCATTTAGGGCGAGGTTCATCAGGATCCACTGAAAAAGCTATGAGAAGCACAAAGGAGGTAGAAAGAGAAATAGAGATTGGAATGACAAAAATAAAAGCAACAAAAGCAACAAAAGCAGAAATAGAAGGCTCCTCCTTAGTCTTCTATGAGGTAGCATGTTCCTTAGCCAAGGAATTTAGTTGGCACTTACACTCTTGTGCAAGCCGATTACGGTGACTATGGGCACTAGAGGATGCTGCCTAAGAAGAGGTTAGGGTATCCTACTAGAAGGAAACCTCCACAATCATTGTTGGTGGAAGGGTGGACACTTGAGGAGGAACAAGAGGAGAAGGCACAAAGACAAAAAGAGACATAGGTGTCTCAATAGTGGGTCCCTTTCCTTTGTCTTCCTTGGGGGAAAATAGAGGAATAGGGGTAGGCCTTAGAGGATGAGATTCAAGAACAACCCCATGAGAATGCTTCCCCTTTCCATAAAGGGTGGGTTGGGGTACCATGGGTAAAATCAAAAGTTAAAAAACTTGAGGCTTTGCCTTCCATAATGCGGACACCTTTCCTTTTCTTGTGCCAAGCATGGTAGAAGGAATGAAAGATGCCACCAAGGGTTGGGAAGAAGAATGAATAGAAGAAGAGGGGGAAGGCCCAAGGGCAAGAGATTGCTTGTCCTTCCCCTTTGGATGGGAAAAGGATAATGTGTGTGATTGTGCACACAAGGAAGCCTTCAAATAAATAGCTTGACCAGACGGGGGAAAACCACTTTTAGGCTTTGAGCCCCCAATATTATACTTGAAATAAGCTTTATATAGAAGATCCCCCTAGGAGGTAGGGCTCCAACTGGGGTGGGCCAAAAGTGATTGAGGGAGAAGCCCCCATTGCTATACCGATAGTTTATATCTAGTATCCTAGATAGTATGCACGATACCCTCATGTGGAAACATAAAAAATTTATGGATGATTAAGGCAACCAAATTCATGGAGACTAGCCATGGAATTCCTAGACTCACTCTAAATAGGCCAAACTTGAGAATCACTACAAATGGGACTTCCAAAAATTTAGGTCCTTCAAGGACCCACAAAGAAATAGATCCAATAGGCACAACAAACAACCCATCATGTGTGCAAAGTGTAGAATGTGATTCCTCATACTTCTTATGTAAATTGTTAATAAAAAGGGTCTCTTCTGTGATAACATTCACTCAACTTGAGGGGTCAACCATAATGCCTGTTACAATGTTATTGTTGACATGAGTGGGAATGTTTAGTGGAGAGGGTAGACAAGCAAAGGTATAACACTTCTTGTTGTTTTGTTGTTATTTTGTTAGTTTCAACTAGGCCTAATTCGAGGTGTTGTTGTGTTCCTTTTTCATTTCATTTATTTAGTTTTGTATCTATTAGATTAAGGATTTTCACTGCACATATTTCTGACATGCTTGGTGGGACCCACGTCATGGGTCTATTCCTTTCATGTTTTCTATTTTTTGAAAATTTGCAGGTTCAGGAACACAGAGGCAACTCTTCCCTCAAAGGTGCGACCCCACCCACGAATAGGCGACCCCGCCCAAACTCCAAATTCAGTTTTTGTGTTTTTCCTATTTCTAATTATTTTGCAGGTTTAGGAACACAAAAGTGACTCCACCCTCAAAGGGGTGACCCCACCCATGAATAGGCGACCTTGCCCTCAAAGGGGCTACCCTGCCTAAAATGCCAGATTTTTAGTTTCTATCCTTTTATTTTTTCTAACTTTTCGCAAGTTCAGGACAAACAGGTGACTTTGCCGAGAAAGGGGCAACCCCACCCACAAACAAGTGACCCCACCCACAAAGGGGCGACTCTGCCCACAAAGGGCTGACCTCTCCCAAAACCTTTATTTTTTCTATTGTTTTTTTCTTCTATTTTTCTAACTTTTTTGCAGGTTTTGGACAAATAGGCAGCCCTGCCCAGAACATAGAGTTGACCACACCTGAAACAAAGGTAAAACAAGTAAACAACTAGTCAATTTTTCATTCCAGAATTCAATTTATGACTGTTTTTCACCATTTATGACCTGCTAACATCTATTTCTTGTTGAGTGTGTTTTGTTACTAATATTTGTGCAGCTTGATCATAAAAGACATAAAAACAAAACTACTAACACATTTGTTGCAGGGGGAGAAAGCTTGTTTAGTTAATTTATTGTTTTCATTTCTAAACTAGGAACATAGGTTTAATTAAAGGGTCAATAAACTTGTTTGCTGTGTTTGCACAAGTGGACTATTGATGTATCCAATCCCCTTCCACCATTTTATGATCTTGGGTGAATAGAAATCATAGTCCACTTAGTCCTTTTTGTACACTTTTTTATTTTCTTAGCGGAACTTGTTTGGGGATTTCATCACCCCAAGGGAGGATTCCAACCACGCGTATCAACGGGGTATATAAAGGGGGGAGGAAAAAGCTGTACTTCAATCCAGTCATATCATGTTTAACAGAGTGTCAAAGTTAGGGTGATACCTAGACAAGACATGAAGAGCTGGTTCGAGCTCCCAATTTCTCGCTGGAAGTTCCCGACTCACGCTTATGACAAACTGGTGTTCATAGTTGTGCCCCACGTACCATGCGTATATCATGGACTCCCTTAGAAACCTTATTAAGCCTAGATAAAGGACCGTGTTGACCATACCCTTAACACTAAAACTAGGCTTGTGCTATTTGAAGTGTTTTCTTATGAAAAACTAGTGATTATCAGTTAGTTTTGGCCTCTTGCTTGCCATTTTTATCCTTTTCCATAACTATTTTTGACTAAGTTAGGTTTAGACCAATACACAGAGGTGACCCCACCTTGAAACAGGTGACCTTGCCCACAAAGGGGTGACCCTACCCTCAAAAAAGTGACCTCACCCTTCTTGTTTCACCATTTTTCACCCAGACCAAGTAAAAAATTAACAATTTTCTTGAAATAAGTGGGCTTTCCCTCAAAGTGGTGACCCCGTCCTCAGATAGGTGACCTTGCCCCCTATCTCAGCTACTATTTACTTGGACCAAGTCAAAATTCTAGCAGTTTTTCATGTTTAGGCGACCCTGCCCCCCAATTGGGTGACCCCGCCCACTGTTTGGGCGACCTTGCCCTTCAAACAATCATTTTTAGCCTCCGTTCGCTAGCCGTTACCCCGTTTTAGATACCTATTTTCTGGTTCTGAGTGTTGTTCCCTCATCCTGAGTAGTTGTTTAACCATTTCGATCATCTGTTTGCCCATTCCAAACATCGTTCCCTCATTTTAGCCACCTATTCACCTGTTTTAGAAAGCCGTTCACCCATTCTAGGAAGCCGTTCACCCATTTTGGGAACCCATTTTCCCATTCTGAGTGTCATTCCCCCACCTCATACACCTATTCACTTGTTTTGAGTGATTGTTTGTCCATTTTGTGAACCCGTTTGCCTGTTTTGAAAGTTCGTTTATCAATACCACTTAACCATTTTTTGAACCAAGTCGAAACCAAGACCTGTTTGGGTGACCCTACCCTAAAACTACATCCACTTCACAAATATGATCCGAAAAGCTAGTTTCTCGAGATTCTGAAAAAGCTTGTTGTCTTCCCAGTTGTTTGCATATCTCGTCCGTGCACAATCCTCACATCAGTCCACCTCATCTCGATCCATTTACATCCAAATGATCATCCAAATCATATAGGTGCATCCTCAATCATCCGTAGGTTGCATATCCGTTATCGCTTTATCGATCCAAAACCTCTAAACTTTGTTTGAGGTTGTTATTTGAACTAACCTAGGTGTCTGAACCTAATCGTCATCCTTCAACATCCGCTTAGGATCACTATCCATCCTAAGTCGATCATCATCCTTGACCCTATCAATCCCTTTCCATCTCAAGGTGGATTCGGTGTCGTGATCATTAGTTCATCCTTTAATCAGATCAATCAACACCTTAAGTCACCTAGGGTGAGACCTGAACCTAGTCTAGAAACCCTTCCAATCATCCAATCAATAGATCCCTGATGTGATTCCATCCAATCCTATCAATCGATCCAATCTAATCCAATTGTATCTTTATCCAATCAATTGATACATCATTAATCCAATCAATTGATACATCATCTATCTAATCAATTGATCCATCATCTATCCTATCAATCATTTTATCGATCAATCCAATCAAATCCAGTCCAATCCAATCTCTATCCAACTATCCAATTAATCTTTATCCAATCCAATTGTATCTTTATTATCCAATCAATCAATCCAATTGACATTTAGATTATCATTTAGATTGCATATTAGAAGCTTAGTTACATCTTAGATCACCTAGTTGTTTTGCACGTTCATGCCCGTTCAGACCTGTTCACAAACAAAAAGAAAATGGCAGACCAACAAGCCCAAGGTTCCCAAACGAACATCCCACAAGATCCTAATAATGTTCCAAATATCCCATAAGATCCTCATAACGATGCCTCATCACAATCCAATACCGACATCCAAAACACGACACCACTTGGTGATGAGAACATGGTTAACCAGCCTGAAGTTATTGTTGATGAATACCTTAATGATCCTATTAATGTCTAGATGACAAATTGTCTCCTCAACAAACGTGGGGATACGATTCTTGCCACCTTTCTCATGAGGGGAATCAAACCACCATCCGACTTTGATGCATCACAATATGCTGCTACCCAAATTTTTCCCACACATACCGATCCACAAACTTCACAAAAAATCCCTAGAAATTCATATGTCCTTGAAGGTGCACCCACAAAAAATTGGTATCATCCTAAGTTTGGCAACACTGTAATATACCAAGTTGCTAGTTATCCTTGCCTAACAACCATAGCTCCTGCAACATAACCTGAGCATCACAATCCCTATGCCTATGATATGCCTCCATACATCCCATCCATTCCACTGCTTTCATATCAACATCCTAGTCAACCACCTATCAATACTGGGGGCACACTTATCCTTGCATTAATGCCACCTCCAAGATCTGCACCCGCTAACAACTTACGGCCACTTGCATTCCAACAACCTCCTACCAATCCTCACCAATCCACTTCATTGCAAATAGCACCTCAACACACTACTACTTCTATTGCTTCATCCCTACCATCTCATCAACAACCTCCACAGAACAAAATTCTCATCCTACAATAAAACGTATCAATTCTTATGCAACCACCACATCAGGTGACCCAAACAACATCCCAACAGTCGCAACTGCTGCATGGCACTTCTGTAACAATCCCACAACAACAAAATATTCCATATTTCCCATCTTACCAACAACAACCTCCACTACAACACATACATATCCTTACGCAAATGCAAAATAACCCTCTTACAAATTATCTTTATCATCCATCCAACACATACACTAATCCATCCCATCTCAATTCGAATCCTCATCAAACTTTTTAGAACCAAACATGGACCCAATCACCACCTTACACCAATCCTCTATAGTCAAATAACCATCCCTACCAACAACCATCAAATCCACCCCCATACATCATGCAACATCCCACCGTTGCACAACAATACCAATCTTCCATCCTATCTCCAACAAAAACAATCCTACCAGCAGGGTGCACCTTCCATTTCTTACTACCAACAACCCTTGTCATATCAACAAGGGGGTTCTACCTCTTTCTACTATCAAAATCCTAGACAATAGTTAGGTGCTTCGTATACTTCTTACTATCAACAAAAACCACCCTACCAACAAGTGGCTTCCGCTCATCACAATCCACTTATAACAATAAGAAATAACAAACACATCCTTATGCCTCTCAACTCGTCTATGATCCAACTGCTGTAGTACCATCCTCATCATATCAACAATACTATCTGTACAATCAACCTACTCTGACTCTTGCAATGCCCATCAAAAAAGACTTGGAAGAAGTCAAGGCTACATTGAAGGACTTACAAGCTAGGACGGGAAAACAATCATTCAAGTTTGAGGAAATTTTTCCCTATCCATTTGATCCCTCCACTTCCTTGGTTCCCTTCCCCAAACACTTTGAAATACCAAAATTTTATAAGTACAAGAGAACCAAATATCCCAAAGCTCATCTACAAGAGTTTTAAGCCCACTACCAAGAAGTCATGCACAATGACAACTACCTCATTCGACTGTTCCCTAAGAGCCTACAGGGAGTCGCCCTTAACTGGTTCATGGGTCTTGAAAAGGGATCCATCAAGTCCTTTGCGGAACTATCAGAAAAATTCATCTCCCACTTCTCCTTTAATCTGGAGAAGGATATTGACACGCTTGATATCTTGAAAGAAAAACAATGTGATGGAGAACCTTTGCCAGCTATCTACAAAGGTGGCAAGCCTTAGCCAACCGAATGAAATCCCCACTGCAGGAAAAAGACATGGTTACATTGTTTATCAAAAATTCCCATTTGGACATGGCTCATAACTTTTGACTCCACTATATCACCACCTTTGTGGCACTAGTGGAGAAGGGTCCTATCCTGGAAAGAAACCTTGTTGCTAAAGGGCAGGTCAAAATTTTCAATTATGATAAAAAGAGATCCTCTGGGGATAAACCTCGTTATTGGAATAAAAATAAGAATGTTGTTAATGATGGTTTCACTGACACCAAACATCTCCAGGTGGCTACCACCTCACAAAAATATCCTCCTCAGCAGAAACAACCAATCCAAAACGCCATATCCGTGCCCCAAGGAGCACCTCGTCAACAGTCAAATCAAAACAACCAGGGAGAAATAAAAGTCAATTTACTTAGTTGGGAGAACCCCTTAGCGTCATGTTTAACAAGCTCCTCCAAGCTAAATACCCCATCACTTATCCTATAACCAAGCCCCTTGATGAGTCCAAGCCCAAGCCAACTTGGTTCAAAGAGAACGAGTATTGTGAATTTCACAAGATTAAGGGACACACATTGGATAAGTGCCAAACTCTGAAAACATATGTCCAAAATCTCATAGATCGGGGTGAAATCCATATGGATGCTAACACAACAACCTTGTCTAATTCTCAACTTCAAATATATCAGAATGCTTTTCCCAAGCATAATCAGGGTCCTACTACATCTAACTCCAATCCTGGACCTAGCAACAACAACAATTAGAATAACAACACAAATAATATCAGTTATAAAAATGTGTCATACAATTACCAAGGTGTTATCACATACGTAGAAGAAGTGGAGCCACGTGCAACCATGATATAGGCTACAGAAAAATATCCACAATGTGCTATTACCACCCGCTGCACCCACATCATGGTCCCAACAACCCCCACATCTACCCAGCTACCATCTGTCAGTTCATAGTACAACATCCTTGATCACTTAGGCAAGACCTCAGCTAAGATTTCTATCCTAGATCTACTTAAGTCCTCCCCTGTACATTGAGACATCCTGAATAAAGCCTTATAGAGCACTTGGGTCCCCAATGACATAGATCCCACACAGTTCCAAGCATTGGTAGGAAATCTGTCCACAACCTACCAATTAGGTTTTAGTTAGAAAGATATACCATGCTTTGACTCAAGTCATAACCATCCCCTTCACCTTGAGGTTGGGGTGAATTGTCATAAGGTGAAAAGGGTACTGGTAGATAATGGTTTTGCCCTAAATATTTGTACATTAAAGTTTATACAATAGGTAAGATATACCTAGGCTGACCTAGATAATTAGGTTATCACCATCAAAGTATATGATAACACAGAACAAGATTTTGAGGGCACTATTTGTCTTCCTATTAAGGTGGGCCCCATTATGCAGTATACTATGTGATGTTATGGACTTGGAACTTCCATATAACTTCCTTCTTAGCCGCCCATGGATTCACTCTATGCAAGCCATCCCATCAACCTATTGTTATGCCTTGCGTAACCACCCCATCTTTTTCCTTGGTCAAAATGGGTCCCCCTTTATGCTCTTATGTCCTTGATTGTTTTTCAAACAAAGTTTGGAGTTATTCTTTCTTCCAACACTTTGTTTTTCTCTTGTTTGTTCTATCGGAACCAGAACCAAAACTAAATCAGGTTTGAAACTTGTTTTGAGCATTTCATTCCGATCCCGGTTTTGATTGTCTTTTATTGGTCTCTTAGGTTTGCCGGAGCCAGAGTGGATGTTAAGTCCAAGGTTTATTCATAGTCTTGAATTTATTCCAATTCCGCCTCCACCTCCACCTTTTGGTTTGTTCGTTTGGACTTAGGGTCAGTGATGTTTTTTTTCCTTGTTTCAGTCTTCGTGTTTTTATTAGCTTTCTTTCCTCTTTCCTCTTTGTTGGCAGAACTAGAACCGAAACCAGAATCAAACTCAAAACTTGGACAAAGTTTCTGAATCAACTTCCATTCCCGTTTTGATCCTGCCATTTTGTTTTGTTGTTTCACTTTACTTTAGTCGTGGGACAGTAATGTGCCAGTTCCCTTTGTGGCTTTGACTCTGATCTGCCACATTTATGGCATTAATTACAGGTGCCATACACATATGAAGCTGCATTTTTAACCTTAATTAAGGATTAACTAGTCGTTATCATCACTATTTAAAGATTAAGAATGAACCAAAGCTGCGGTGGAGCATTTGGAAGCATGATTCAATCGAAGGTGAAGTTTTGCACGCAGATTCTCATCAAGGGACAACCTGTTGTTTCCTTTGGAGGTAGGGTTTCTATTCCTCATTTCATTTGTTTTGCATTTGTTCTGTTTGGTCATTTATGATTCACATGGATTCGTAACTCTTGCTTTTATTTTGAATCCTTGTTGTTTGTTTTGCTCGTCTTCTCTTTTGTTTTGTTTTGTTTTTCTTGTTTTCCTTTTGTCTTTTTCTTAATGTTTAGCTTTTCTCGTTGTTTGTTTTTTTGCCACGGTCATTTTCATATTTTAGTTGTGACAGTACCGTGGTGCCCTAGGTTTTCAAAGATATGAATCATCTGCTACGTTATGTTTATAGGGTTTGTTGATTTACAATTTTACTTAAGGGTTCTTCTGCGTATCAACTTGATTAGTTTCAAATAGGGTTAAGTTTGTGTCCTAATTATTTTAAGTGGAAGGATTTATAAATTAGGGTTTTGTGTGTCTCTATTTAAATTAGAAAATGATGCCCTAGTTGCTACGATTTCCTCTCGGTCATATGGGAATGGTCTCGTATGGTTATTTTTAAGCCCCCTTCGGTTTGTCATGACCTACTCTTTAGGTTATGATGTCATCTGTTATCCTGTTGAAGTTGCCAGTGATGTCATAATTTTTTTAAGCAGAATTTGAATCATAATCAATTTTGATCTTAACCTTGATTTGTAATAAATATCGATTACCATTTTCTTTTATTCTATCTCCGGTCTCGCTCTTGATGAGTGGTATTTTGTCAGAGGGTTGTTAAAAAAAGTCAGAATTGGAGGCGGACTAGGATATAAGTTTGAAATGTTTCTATTTTACCAAATTAGTGTTCATTCTGATCCCGGTTCCAGTTGCCATGCCGACTCCGATTTCGACTCTAATCCTGCCATATGGTTTATTGCAAGCTCAGTGCCTATTCCGATCCCGACCCCAACAATTTTTGTTTTAAAGGAGACTTTTTAGGATGTCTTCCACCTGGTTCTGCCTCTGGTATGTATGGAAGGGTAAGATCTCTAATAATGTTTTTTTTATACTTCTTATAGATCTAATTTGGGGTTTTTATTGTAGGAAACTAAAAAATGTCAGGAGCATCAGGAGAGGCTTCTCAGAGGAGTCAGCCTGTAGAAACTTCAAAGGCATAAACTAAGCCTAAAAAGGTTAAACCTGAACAACTCCCTTATACCTTGAGGTATAATCATCAGGGTCCTGCTGTTATTGCTAGTAAGGCAGAGTATGATTGGGCTGATATAATTGATACAAATCTGGGTCCATTCAATTATGAGAAGTTGTACTCTGAGACATTTGCTGAGGAAGTGATAGGGAGAACTCAAAGGATAGTTGAGTCTGGCTTGGCTCATATTACTATTTTCCCTTTATCAATCCAATGTCCTGAACTGATAATGACAACAACTGGAGCTTATAATCCAGCTACTAGACAATGTGTGGATTCACAAGGCAACGCTATCATAGATTTGACTCCCCAAATGTTTCAATTTATGTTTAGTGTTCCTAATCCAAAGAATCTTGGACAACTTAATAAGGCGGAGGCTTTGGAGATATATAGCAAGCATAAGGAGACCAAAAAGGCTCATTTAAATAAGAAATGGTTAAGAACTGAGAAGAAGTCTCTAACAAAGCTTCCAAATCAGCCAAAAAGGGCAGAGTTCTACAAAGAAGTTGGGGATATTATAATGATGTTATCTAGAGTCTTCGGAAAGAGAGATGCTTTTCATTTTAAGGAATGGATGTTTCCAATCATTCAAACAATCTTGGATGGAATGCAACAGTTTGATTGGCCCATGATTCTGTCGAAAAGAATACATAATCAGATGATGAGATTGAGGGAAACTAAGAGTTTCTTTATGACCTCTTATGCCATTTATGCAGCAACAAGGAGAGGCATCTTTCCAGGGTTAAATAGAGTGGGAGTGTTAGGAGCTGATGGGAAAAAGAAAGTATGGAACCATTATGACCAACTGTCCTTGTAGATCTTTGAATTGCATTATAGAAGAATTAATGATGCATTTTTGTATGTAGTTATTAACCAACTTAATGGAGATGCAGGATATAGACTGAGCCAGGAGGCTATGGCATTCATTACAGAGTGGGGTTATTGGTTTATTCAATATCCCAAATTCACTTATTTTAGGTTGGCTGGGTTTGAGGGTCATCCTCACTTGCTCCCTAGATGCTTTAACAACAAAATTTTCTTAATGGAGTTTGTTTACCAAGCTTTGGGGGTCAATGCAAAGTTTGGAATAAAGCATAAAATAGGTTGTCACAAGTTCCCCATGCAATTGGGTGAATACAGCTGCCCACACCTTGTGGGAGCTAAGGTTGTTTGTAATGAGTTAATGCATTTGAAATTGGGCCTATATACTACTAGGAAGCATTTTGATCCAAAGAAAAAGATGAATGCCTTGCTTGCTTCAGTCTTTGATAAACATTTCAACCTACTGGAGGACTTCTGGAGTGATCTTCAAGATGGATATGATTTGAGGAAGAGGAACTATGAAAGATTGTCTATCCCATTCATGGTGGAGTGTGGGATTAAAGTAGACATTCCTGAAACACTATCAGATGATGGGGTAGTGTTGGATCCTTCATATGAGGCACTAAATGTAGGTACTAAGAGTTTGGATCCTATGGATTGGAATTCAAAGGAGACAATTGATATTAAACAAATAGCAAGATTAGTGTTGGATAGGAGTATCTAGTGGGTTGTACTCAGAACTAAAACTCTTGGGGGTCAAACTTCCAAGAAAGGGAAAGGGTACAAGAGAACAAAGAGGAAAATGCCTCCCAAAGAACCCTTGGAATTCTTCCCTCTTGAAATATAGGAATTTGAGCTTGAAGCTCCGGTCCAAGAGTTGCCTGAGGTACATGAAGAAGAAGTTCCAACAGGATCATTTCCCTCAACATCAGTTGTAGGTGAGTTTCCATCTCAACTCCCTTCTATAGAGCAAAAAAGTGGAGAAATTCCTAAGGGGAATCTCCATGAATCTCCATGAAGAAGCTAAGGCTTTAAAGGGAAAGGAAGCGGAGATGGAAATTCATGATATAGAAACAAATTCTGATAATACTTTGTCAGATAAGGAGATGTTATAGGAGATTCCCCTTGATGAAATTGAACATGTTTTGACAAAAGAAGATTAGTGGGCATTGTTTGAGGAAGCTAAGAAGGCCTCAGATGCATAGGCATAGGCTGAAGCCATGGCAAAGCAAAAAGAAATAGATGCAAAGGCACAAGCTAATGTAGTACTCCAACAACAATAGTTGGAGGCCAAGAAAAAGGCTGATGAATTGATCAAAAAATAACAACAAAAGGAGCATGAGCTCAAAACAAAGGAGGAAAATGACAGATTGGAAATGGTGCAAAAGATACATGAGCTAGAAGAAGAAAAGGCCAATCAGAGAAGAGAAAGAGAGGCCCTTGAAGCCAAGTTTAAAATGATTGAAGAGGATTATAAGAAAAGAGAAGAAGAAGAATGCCTACAGAGAAGTAAGGATGCCGAGGAACTAGTTAAGCAACAAAAAGAGGAGAAGGAAGCATGGGATAAGCTCAAAAACTTGCAAAGTGAAAGAGACAAACTGCTTAAAGAGAAGAAGTTGGAAGAAGAACGATTGAAAATGGAGCAAGAAGATAAAATGATACAAGAGCAAAAGGATAGGAAAGAGGCTGAGAAGATTGCAAAAGAGAATGCAGAGAAAGAACAACAAAATGTATAGGAGGTTGATTCTCAACCTAAGGTTAATTTATTATAGCCATTATCTTCTACAATTGCTGCCTCTTCTTCTACAGTAATGGCTACCACTCCTAGTGCTCCTACTTGGTTGAAGCTTGATCTTGAAAAGAAACAAATAGATCCCCCACAACCTCTTAATGGGGAAGATATGATGAAGGAGATAGAAAAGGAGAGACCCAAGAAGAAGGCTAGAATTCTTCATTCGACAAGACTCACCGAGGTAGGGGAGATTATTGTAGAATGTGCAATACCAGTAGTGGATAAAGATATGGGAGACATGCAGGTCATTGATTATCATCTGGGCACTATCAATTTGGGGAAGCCTAAAAGGAATCAATAGATGAATCTAATTGATGTTGTAGCTTCATCCACTAAGTCCAGGATGATGAAAGACAAACAAATAAAAGATGAGCTCAAGGCTCAGTTGGACCAGTTGCATATCTTCTTGAGGGATGTTTCCACTCCTAGGTCACAACAGGTTGTTGCCTTAAAAACACCAGTTTTTCTCAACAAAAGAGAGGTTGATGATCTAGTGCCAATAAAGAATAAGGCTGAGATGATGGACAAGTGGACAAATAAACTTAACCAGGAGGTGGGTGAGGTATTAGTAAGCAGTTTGAGATCCATAAGACAACAATAGAATTAATAAAAGAAATGAGTCACCAAACTAAAATGTTGGAAAAGCAGGAGGAAGAATATAGGGGATATGTCTAAAAAATAAAGGATATTAATAAATTGCCAAAGTCAAGTCTCCTTGAGCAGTCGATCCTCGAGGAAGACAATGCAGATTTCCTAGAAAAAGCCTCTAACATTATCCGGTTCAGATATGATTTTATATACAAGCATAGGAATGAAATCCAAGATTGTAGTAAGGATTTGAATGAGAAACTTGATGAACTAGAAGCTGTTGTAGCCGTTCTAGTTAAGGTAGATATATCGGTTAAGGAGGGCATGCCTTTGCAAAAATTAAAATAGAAATGGGACAATAGGTTCCAAGAGGTTATGCAGAAAGAGGATGATGGAGAGGATCTATTGTTAGACAGATTGATGGATGTTAAGGAAGAAGTGAAAGCTGCGAGAAAGGAGTTGACTAAACTAAAGGACATGAAGGGGTTTGCCTCTGTAGAATTAAAAAGAATCAAATTTGAGGACAACTGGATTGATGGACTGAATGTAGATATTCTTCAACAAGTCTTCTCTAGTTATGATGAATACCTTCTGGAGCAGGCTACACAAGAATGAGTTGGCAGTCTATTTTTGGCACATGACTTCCCCCCCTTCTTTCTCTCATATTTCACAGGGCAATCAATGTTGGAATTGGAGATCAACCAGTCTAAGTTTTGAAGGAGGTTCCAATTCCTTGATTAGTGGATCTCAATTTTGATTGAGAGGAATTTGTGCTTAGCACGCCTATATGTATTTTTGAATGCCATTTTGTAAAGGTCGGTTGATTGGAGTAGAATTAGCCACCCGATAGTAGCAGATAGGAATTTCATAGCTTTGAAAGGATACTTTGCTTTTTTTAGTTACAGTTAAATATAAAATACACTTTTTATACAGTGTTATGTTAAAATTGAGTTTATTGGATGAGGTTAATGAATCATAATCTGTCTGTATGCTAGTGAGTTTGCTAAAGCATAAATGTTTCTTATTTGATGAGAATCAATAGAAGGAACCATATTTCAAAGATTATTTCATTAAATTGTCTATGGATGGAATTGTTACATGTCTGTTGATCTATGTCATTAGCAACAAATGAAGAGTTTTGTTCCTTTTATATCTTAAAAGTATTGTGATGAGTGATTGTGATGGTTAAACTAAGCATTGTAAATGCATGCAATAGTATGGATTGTTCTGTAAATTGCATCATGTTATGGTTTTCTTGATTTGTTAAAAGAGCATTCATTATTGGAAACATATGTCTGGATGTTAGAGAGTTTTATTCATGTTTTACTAATTTATGCCTTGACCTATCTTTTTCTGTTTATTTAAACCCCCTTTCATTAAGTATAGATTGATGAATCTATTGTTGCTTGCATTCTTTATCACCAACAAAGGCCCCTTGAATATTATAGTTGCATGGACCAATTGAGTGACATCAGACAGTTGAGAACCAACTACCAGGACCTTGGGAGTTGTGCTACTATATGTTGTCTTTCTTTTTCAGGAGAAACAGAGTAGAAATATTTTGTTTAACGTTGTTTGTGTCATCTTCACCATCAACACCTATCACCAATGTTTGAAATTCCCATTTAAAGGAATGGAAGTAACCATACAGGTTGACCCTCAACCATTTGAATATTGTCGTGCCTTAGGGGCTTCCTTTCCAAATTCTCATTACTACCCTGGGATAGAAATGGGGGCATCTCAGACATCAGATTCTCATCCATCCACCAACACATTAAACACCACATCATCCACCCCTTCATCCATGCCATCATCCACACCTGGTTCCACCATCACTAAGGTCCAGATCATTGACAAGAGATTTGGTGAGTACGAAATGCATACAACATTGAACATGGAAACCATTGCACCCTCGCCACGTACATATGGTCAACCATCTCAGTCAGTTGCAAAAGATGAAGAGAAGACAATCACCCTTAATGCTCCAAATGTGGGGTCTAGCACTTTTTGCTCTCCTGGATTGCGACAAGATACACCCGAAAATGAAATCAGCCAGTGGGTGTACCGTGAAGAACTTGAACCATCTCCTCCTTAAAAGAATACTTCCAAGAGGCATATCCTTGGCCTTCCAAGTTTGCTAAAAAACATAACTATCAGGGGGGAGGCCTTGGTGTAACAGAACAAGGTAGACAACAACTAATAGAAGCTTCTATGCGTCCAAAGAAGATGGGCTTAGGCTATGATACTAAACAAAAGGGTCCCATGGAATCCTCTAGCAATTATAACAATGTTAGTGTCAATTAATTTTCCCTCAAGGATATACTAGAGGAGGAGTCCATCATACATGCGTACGATGATGCTTATCACATTGACCTCCCTTCCATGTTCGAATGCCTATCCGTTTGTACCATCACTTTATCCATCAAACATACCGAGCTCATACACTATGACCTACAAGGTACCACACCTCCCAACACCTTTCCCTCAATGGACCAATATGTGCATCTCATGGGATTGGGGGAAGATGAATGCCCCAACCACAAAAATAAAAAGAAAGAAAATTAAAATGGGTCACCTAACGAAAACCTCCCTAAGGCACTTTATGACTTTGAAAAAGTAAAAACAAAGGGTGTATCTACTAGTGAAAACCTCGATGAGGCACTAGAAGATGGGGACGTTCATTTTCCCCTTGTAGGGAATCAACTATTTGGTCGATCATCCATCTTGATCAAAGAAACACAAGAAGTAAACATGGGAACCAAAGAGAACCCCAAGATCACCTTTGTGGCTAAGTCATTATCAGAAGAAGAAAACTCTACCATCACCAAGCTCCTTAAAGAAGGAATCATCAACTTTTCTTGGACATACTTAGACATTCCCGACCTTGATCCAACTTTGGTGGTACATCACCTAGACATCCATCCCGATGCAAAACCTGTCAAGTAGAAACTCTATAAAATGCACCCTCAAGTGGCTCTGTTGGTTAAGAAAGAATTAGAAAAGCTGTTGGAGGCAGGATTCATCTGACCAATTAACTACTCTGACTGGATCTCCAATATAGTCCTGGTTGCTAAACCCAACGAAGATATCAAAATCTGTATAGATTTCCAAGACCTTAACAAAGCTTGTCCCAAGGATGACTTCCCTTTGCCAAATATTGATATGTTGGTTGATCTCATTGTAGGACATGAGATTTTGTCCCTCATGGATGGTTTCTCCATCTACAACCAAATTAAGATTGCCCCCGAGGATCAACACAAGACTTCCTTCACAACACCTTGGAGTACATTTTGTTATAATGTCATGCCTTTTGGCCTCGAGAAAGCAAAGGCAACATATCAACATGCTATGATAGTTATCTTCCATGATCTCATCCACATAATAATGGAAGACTATGTTGATGACCTGTTAGGAAAATTAAGAATGAGGGAAGAACATCTTGCAATCCTCAAAAAGATCTTTGAACATCTGGAACAGTACAAGCTATACCTCAATTCGAAGAAATGTGTCTTCAGTGTCACATCCAAAAAAATCTTAGGGTTCATTGTCTCCCATAGAGGAATTAAGGTTGTTCCTGCTAAGGTCAAGGCAATCATGGAGATGCCTCCACCTCGCAATCTAAAACAACTAAGAAGTTCACAAGGTAAGCTCTAGTCCATCCGAAGGTTCATCACTCAACTGGCCAACAAGTGTTAGTCGTTCATGCACCTCCTGAAGAAAGATACTAAATTTAAGTGGAACCAACAATGTCAACTTGGCTTTGATTAGATCAAGGAATATTTGGCTCACCCGCATATTCTCATGCCACCTATTCCAGGAAAATCACTCCTCCTTTATATTTCAGCTACATTGTTAACACAGGGGGCATTGTTAGCACAACATGATGAGTCATCCAAAGAAAGAGAAATTTACTACATCAGCCAAAATTTGGTAGGTCATGAGCTCAATTATTCCCCAATGGAGAAGGCTTGCCTTGTTGTAGTCTTCAGCTCATAGAAACTCAGACACTACATGCTTAGTCATCTGGTCAAGCTAATCTCTAAGGTTGATCCACTTAAATATCTGTTATCAAGAACAACACTGGCTGGACGCATGGCTTAATGGGTCATGCTGCTAAGTGAATTCAACATAGAGTATGTGGATCATAAAGAAATCAAAGGATAAGTAATTGTGGATCAACTAGCAGATGAACCACTAGTAGATGCTTATCCTTTAGAAACAAAGTTTCCACATGAAGGGGTCTTTTCAGTTTTAGAAGCCACCACATGGACACTATACTTTGATGGATCACACACTAACAATGGATTAGGAGTGGGAGTCTTGCTCATCACCCCCCAAGGTGAATACATAACAAAGTCATTCAGATTGGCCTTCCCTTGTACCAACAATATTATTGAGTATGAAGCTCTTCTTACAGGCCTTAAGATTGCAGTCCAATGGCGTATCTCTCACCTGCATGTCTTTGGTGACTCCCAAATCATTATCAAGCAGGTCAATGGTGAGTTCCTAACAAAATATGACAAGCTGTTTCCCTACAAACATATGGTAGATGATTTCAAGAAGTATTTCTCCTCCATCCAATTTGATCAAATACTCAGAGTACAAAATAAAGCAACTGACGCCAGGGCCACCATTGGTTCCCTCCTAGACATGCCTAGAGATTGTACTGAATGTGAGTTCCTCATGGAGCAACTATTAATCCCTGCATATGACATCCCTAAGAGCGAAATGGTATGTGACATTGTAGGTCCTAAATCCCCCTGGTACCAAGACTTCCACACTTATCTTCATGACAACACCTTACCCTTTGATCTCACACAAAACCAACGAAAATCCTTTATTCAATGTACAAACCATTACACCATCATAGGTGGTACGCTTTATCCACATGGGTATGATGGAACCCTCCTCCAATGTTTAAACAAGATCAAAGCCCACACCGTATTGGTAGAAGTACATAGTGGTATTTGTGGGGCCCATTCTAATGGTATGGCCTTAGCCAAGAGGATTCTCAGAGCATGATATTACTGGCCTACTATGGAACATGATTCCTGTGAGTTTGTCAAGAGGTGTCTTCCCTATCAGCAACATGTAGATCTGATTCATGCTCCTACACAAGAGTTACAAACCATCACAACACCATGGCCATTTTCACAATGGGGTTTTGATTTAGTCGACAAGATCTACCCTCCATCCTCCGACGGTCATACTTTCATCATCATAGACACTGAATACTTTACCAAGTGGGTGGAAGCCATACCACTCACCCAAATTATTGGTGTTCAGATATCCAAATTCATCCTTTACCATATGCTCTACAGGTATGGAATCCCCTCCACCATTATTACTGACAATGGAAAGCCATTCAAAAACAAGTGCATGAAATTCCTCTATGAGACTTATCATATCCAACATCATTGGTCTACCCCTTATTACCCCTAGGGTAATGGTCAAGTAGAAGCAACCAACAAAACCTTGATTAAAATCATTAAAAATATGGTTAATAGCAGTGGTTGAGATTGGCACCTCCACCTCCACCCCGCACTTTGAGCCTACCACACTTCCATTCACACCCCCACCGGAGCCACTCCATACTCACTAGTTTATGGTGCTGAAGCTATCTTGCCGATCGAAGTCAAAATCCCATCACTTCACATATCTTTGAAGAATTTGATCAGTAACGAAGACACGCGGGTCGCACGACTTTCTTAGTTGGAACTCATGGATGAAAAATGGATCAAATCCTACAACCATCTCCAAGCCTATCAACATTGGCTCAAGAGAAGCTACAATAGGAAGATCCGCCCTCATCAATTCAATGTTGATGATTTAGTCCTTAAAGAAAATTAGCGGAATCAACAAGATTGGGATAAAAAGGGCAAGTTTGAAGCTAATTGGTTAGGCCCTTATGTCGTCACCGCCAAATATGGTTCTGGAGCATACAAGCTGTCTACAATTGAAGGAGAGCCCCTAGAAGAACCCATCAATATCATGCATCTAAAGAAGTTTTATACTTAGGTTAGTTGGGATATCCTTCCTGTTACAATCTCAAAATACAAAAAAAGGAAAAAATGATCAAAAATACAAAAAAAGAAAATAAAAAAAAAGTAAAGAAGAATAATTCATCCTATGGTGAAAACCACCCTTGCATGGTTCCTTGGATATGTACGATTGGTGAAACCCTGGCAACATGGACCATTCATATAGGGCTTAATCATTATCTAACTCATGTCCTAGTTACTTTATGATTTATCCATCCAAATTTCAATACCCTCACCATCCTATCGATCCTATCCTTTCATCCGCTTGCATCATCTAGTTGCTTGGTATATTTTTGGCTGAGCATTAGATGAACATCATCTGTTATCTAACATCCTGAGATTTTATCCTGATATGAGCTTGTTTCATATTGTCATTTTGGTCATCTCCACCTAGGATCATTCATCATGTTGGTCTCCACCTACATCCCATCTCATCTTTGGTGAACTACATTGCCCCTACGCTTTCATGCAGGCAAGGCCGATCACTTGTTCTGCCCCCGGGGTTGTTTTTCTTGTTTGGTCTATCACCTCTTGTTGTTTGTCCTTATCCTTGTCAAACTACATTGCCCCTACGCTTGCAAATAGGCAAGATTGATCATTTGATCCACCCCTGAGGCATTTTTTCCATCATCATCTGTCACCATTGTCCTCTTTTCACCTTATCCATTGTTGGTCTTTCATTCTTGTTGAACTACGTTTCCCCTGCACTTGCACGTAGGCAAGGCTGATCATTTGATCTGCCCCCCATGCATTTTGTCCTCCACCATCTATCTTCATCATCCCCTTTCTTCTTTTATCATGGTCTTTTATTGAACTATGAGGGCTCTGCGCTTTCACGTAGGCAAGGCTGATCTTTGATCAACCCCTGAGCCCCTAGGTCTTTAGGGTGAGTTAGTCTTGTGTCTTGTGTCGTGTTGTCAAGGTATGTCCTTATCTAGCTGGTACTTCACAAATGGAATCCATTCATGTCATAAGATTCAATTAGTTTCTGAGTATCCTGGGTCATTATCAATCTTTTAGTTTAACACCCATCTTTGGTCTCAATAGGATGTATCCTTCCTAATAGACCGCATCAACCCCATCCATCATCTTGATCCTATGGAAAATGACATTTTGAAATTGATTGCAATATTTTTATGCTTTTGGTTTTTGTTTATCATTTGAGCTCCCTATCATCACTCATCAAGGCCGCCATGATCTCTCATATTATGGTGTGTTTTGATTGGTTTACATATCTTGATTTTTTCTTTTTTTTTGCTATTTTCCTGGTTGTCCCATGTAGTACCCACCATGAACCCTGAGGTGTCATGTTACACTGGGATATCCTTCTATGCTTGTGGTTATCCCAATACCTGGCCCGACTGAAGTCATCGTGACTTTGGGGTATTAGGATAGCCTTCTTGTTTGCTGTGTTTGTTTATGCATTAGACACTAATCCACCTTGGTTCATCTACCATGGTACCTGGTGTCTTATGCTATAGAAAAAATCAATGTTCTGAAGATGGTAACTTGTATTAGGATTGCATATCATTTTCTCCTCCATTGCTTTCATGTATCCTTCATCCTTTCTTTTCCCATGACTTAGGATTTTGGTTGTGCAAATGGTGATTCCTTCCATCTTCCCTTTTCCCCTCAAGATTCCTATGGTTCTTGACAGGTGCGGTTACACACCCATCACCTTCTTTGCTTCCATCATTATGCAGGCCCTTATTTACATTTATGATCACATAACATTTCAGTTGCATTCTCATCCCATTCTTTAAGTTACATTACATCCCATGTGCATAATCATTTTAAGTTGTGTAGGTTACTTTTAATTAATTCTACGCATCTTAAAATTCATTTCACTATTAACTCATTTATTAGCATAGTCACTGTAGTTCATATCATTAACATTGCATTTGCATCACATATCATTAGGTTCATTTCCACATCCATAACATCATAAACATTAAGCATCTTGGACATCATAGAAATAATCATAATCCATCCATCACATCCTGCATCATAAGTGTTAGACATTATATATATCATATCATATCATCCACATAGAAATAATCATAAATCATCCATCACATCCTGCATCATAAACGTTAGGAATCCTGCATGGGCATAATCATCCATCCATATAAGCATAAACATAAATCATTATAGGCATATTCATACAATACATCATAATAATCATCCATGATAAAACCATCAATATTCACATATGCATAAATAAATCATCCATCACATAGTGTCAATAAAGTCTCTCACATATCATATCAAAAATCACAAAAATACAATATCCATCATGACATCCATAATAATGTCCATCATATACATCACAAATACATATCCATCATCTGTCATCAAAAATAAAACATGAGTACAGGGCTATGGCTTTGCTCTGATCTCTGCTACTCTGTAATGTATCCCATCATGTACCTGTCAATAACTGAGATCCTGTCCCTTTGATCCTCTAAACCATGAGTTGCCTGCATCTGTTCTTTGTGGTGACTCTGGAACTGGCACTCTATGTGGGGGTGTCTCTCACATGCTACTATATCCTTGGGTATGCGTCCCTTCTAACTGGGATGTGTTGTGTAGTTTTTGCACACACACCCTGCTGAGAGTAGGGACACTCTGTCTTCTGGTCTTTTGGGTGCTTTTTGCGGCCCTACTTCTAGCTGTGGTCTTTGTTCTTGGGTGCTTGTAATCATCTGGTTGTGAAGGTCTGGCCACTTTGAAGCATGCTTGAATGCTTATCTTTCCTGTACAAGTGATCTCTTGGGGTGGTACATTGAAAATCGTAAGTTATGGGAGAGTTTTGAGTTTTTCATGAGTCTCAAGAATTTCCTTCATATGCAAAAATCTTCGATTTTTGTTCGTGTCTCGGATACCTGGGGGGTTGTTGATTATGTTGTTGCATTTCAAAGATTTTGGAGTCTCATAGAATTCAGTATCTGGTAGAATTCTCCAAACTTCTTTGAAGTCTCCAGATCCTTGACTTCCGCCATCCCCTTAGATTCCCAAAGAAGGTTTTAAACAGTCATTTCACCTCATTTATGCCTATCGTACGAATGCTGTAGCTCGCATTGATTGGGGCTGTGAGAAATTTCATATTGGAAAATTGGTTTATTTGTCTCACAATAAATTTGAAAGAGCTTGGTTATAGGGAGCTGCGTGTGAGCTTGGTTGTTGGAGCTGTGGATTGCTAGTCTTGGTAACATTTCCTTGGTCTTGTTTGCATTTGCGTGGGATTTGAAGTGTGATGCCAATAAGTTTCCTTCTAAGTTTTTCTTCATCTATGGTACGTACATGATGCCTTGCTTTTCATTAATGAGTATGTGTGATTTTATGGTGTCTTACATATTCTATGCTTGGGTTTCTGTGTATTGGGAGGTCTGTGATTAAACTAGAGTTGTCCCCTTTTTTGTTTCGATTTCTCCCTTGGGTGTTAATGTCATGATTCTCCTTGGAGTTGATAGTTTAATGATGCGAACCCTTACCGGAGTTGGTCTTTGAATTTGATGCTACACATGATGGTAATGTGGTTTGGTTCGATAGATCTAAGGTTCCGTATGTATGAATGATGGATGATTTGATTGCAAGTGTGAGTCATTATTTTCCATTCGTATCTAATTGTGGCTTGCCTTTGAGGGTGTTGGAAGAATCGACTAGGTTTTGATTAAATGAATGAGTATATTGAGACTTTGACTGGTTATTCAGGGCGGAACCCTAGGATTGCATATTTTTGAATCTCCTAATAAGGTATAATTGAGCTATGCTTGAATGAGTTACAAGTCAAAATCCTGAATGAACACTTTGAAGCGAATAGGAAACTTGAGCCGAATCCCCAAATTTGTGATCATTCAATCAATTTGGGCAAAACTGTGAAGAATTGGAAATTTCAAGATTTTGGGTGCCTCGTGGAATTCCCTCACACTCGGAAATCCTCAAAATTTCCATCACCCTATAATTTTCCCGAGATTGCGTGTAAATGCGTAAGTCATGGTATCATCGCTAATTTCCTTCTCGAATGGAAATCCCCGAAATTGTCAGAAATGATAAAATTGTAGAAAAGGATGAACTTACTTGGCATAATTTTATGATTGGTCTGATTAATTAACGATTGGATATTGCTATTTTTTGATCTTTGATGTTGATTTAGTGATGTTTTGGCTAATGGTTGTGTTTTCGTCGCTGATTTCCGCCTAGTCGTGAAATCTCTAAACTTCCTTGTTGGCTTGAATTCCGCAAAGGGGTGAAAATCCTGGGTTTCTTAAGGACTCATGTTTATGGATTTTTTGGGGGGGTGTTATAATCATTTTTTGGGCTTGCTTGGATGATTAGTATGCTATCTATAATGGAATAAATTTTACCCTTGTGTTGTGATGGATATTGATTGTGGCTTTGCTAGGTGCAAGCTGAATCAAGTAAGGTTGTTACTGGCAAAGGTAAGGGCAAAGGAATGGATCCTGAAGTTTAGGAGGCTCATATTTTAGAGGCTAAAAGGATCAAGTTAGATGTAAAGAGAAGGGTCCTTGAGAGAAAAATTGGTTCTATTTGGTCAGGGGTTACCTATACCAATGTGGGAAAGTGGGATTATGAAGAATTCAAGGTAAGGATGGCAGTGGACAACTCCTCTATTCTAGTAAGGAGAATGATAGATTCTGGGTTGGCTCATGTGGCCGGTTTTCCTCCCTTAGTGCAGTATGATGAGCTTGTCTTAGAGTGTGCTCGAAATTATGATCAAGGTACATAGAGGGTGATTGGTCCACAAGGCAAAGTGCTTGCAAACTTCTCCCCTATCTCAGTTGCCCAAAATTTTGACATGCTGGATAGACAACATGTCCTTAAATTTGATGTTGATGTGGCTAAGAAGTTTTATGATCAGGATACCAATAAGGCCTTGGAGGTTATCAATACTTGGCTAGAGAAACCAAGGGCATATGTCTCTAAATTTCCAAAATAGTTGTTCAGGGCCAAGATCAAATCAGACTACTATGATGCAATCACTCTTCTCAGTAGAGTGATGGGTCTAAAGAGTGTAGGAATGTTTGAAAACTGGATTTTTTATTTGATAGTGAGAATGGAAAAGGGTGTAGAATAACATTGGGTAGGAATAATAAGTGAGACTATTCATGAGTAGTTTTCCAATGTGTTGTAGACCAAGACTTTCACCATTATATCTTACTTGGTCTATGCCTTGGCAAGGTTCTATCTATATAAGGGGCTAAGCATTCGAGGGGTATTTGGCCGAGATATAATCTATGAAGTCAACCCTTAGCTCCATTTGGGTAGTCCTAACTATAAAAGGGTGAATGATGCATTCACCATGTATATCACAAGGCTGCTTCAGGGTGCAGAACATGCTAGGATTTTTGATGCTACCAAGGAACTGATTCATAAGTTTGGGGCATGGTTTGTGCAATTTCCTACTTTCTCTTACATCAGGATTGATGGTTGTCCGAGAGCTCCATACAGACTTCCCAGATATCCTATAGACCATATTATCCTTCTGGAGGTTACAAGGAAAATTTGCGCCTTTGATGCAATTGTGAAAGGGGAAATGCATAAAACAGGTTTTGGTAATGAATTCCCACTTAGGATTGGAGGTCATGAAGCTTGTCCTTCCTTGGCCACAACATAGTTTTTTGAGGAAGAGATGGGCACTTTCAACCTGTCCTTACATACTAAGAGGCCAATATTTGACAAAATAGGTGGGGCTCAAAAGAAATCCAACAAGGAATTCACACATAAGGATGATGTTGAAGAATAGTAGGCCAATTGTAAGGATGAATTTGAAGTTTTGAAGAGGAAATTTTCCTGATTACCTACCAATTTGATCAGACTGTATAGTATTAAGGCCATCCCAAATCAAATTGATGATGATGGGGAAGTGATATAGAGCCATGACTATGAATCAGTTAAGGATAGGCCTATAGGTGAAATTGATTGGACGAAGGAGGAAGTAACATAATTGGAGAAAATTAATGCTCCTATCATCAAATACACCAAGTTGTGGATAAAGCACAAGATTTGGGAGTTAGATAGTGAGGGAAAAAAATACACTTATGACTTGATGGGAAGCTTGGAATCTCGATCTTCTTCTTTTGAAGAGGAGCAGGACCCAAAAAGTAAGGAAAAAGTGAGTTCCCCTTTCAAAATTTAGATCAAAGGTGGGGAGGAAAAGAAGAGGAAGCCCATAGCAAAGAAAAGAAAGATCACCTCCAAAGAGAAGAAAGTTGCTCAAGAGGAGGAAGGTGAAGAAGAGGGGAAGGAAGGTGATTCCCTTGTGCTCAAAAGGAGAAAAATAACAAAGGCATCAAGGAAGAAAAACGAGCTTCCTAAGGAAAAGCGCGATACGGGGCCACAGGTGGTAGATGTTGAGAGTTTTGGAGAGAGAACACAAGTTTACACCTGGAAGGCAAGAAATCCATCTCCCAAGGCAACTTTAGTGGAAGAGGTTGCCCCCATGATTCCCTCTGTTACATAGGAACAAAAGTATACTTCTGCCCCTCCCTCTACTCAAGAATTGCATAATGAAGAAAAGGAGCTTGCAAGTGCAGTTGTTGAGGATACCCCTAAAGGTGAAGACACATAAGAAGTTAAAGATGAGGATCTTCATAGTGCAGAGGCATAAATTGATAGGATTCTAAAATATCCTATGGTATCATATGAAGATTCACCTATCAAGGATAAGGGAGAGAAATCTCCAGAGAAAGAGGAGATGAATGGAAGAACTCTTTCTCCAGCTCATAAAGTGATAGAGATGCCTGACAAGGACAAGAATGAGAACTCAAAGGGAGAAAAAGGAGATAAAGTTGAAGAAGTTTTTGCAGTGCAGGATTCAAACCTTGACTCCTTCACTGGTCGTCAAGAAAAAGATAAACAAGGTGAGCAACAGTCATATACTTCTACTCTTGACTGGCTCAATGGAGAATTAAAGGGTATATAGGTAGTTATAGAGGATATTCCTCAAAGTTGGGATGATTTAATGGCTAGTATTGGAAGAGGTAAAACAAAGAAGAAGGCCAAAAATATTTCCAAAATTGGTAGGGATGAATAAAAAAATAGGGTGATTCACATTGCTACTTCTACAACAGATAAGAATGAGGATGAGGTAACTCATCAGGATTACAACATTCAAACAATAAATTTGGGGCCTACCTCTAAAAGACATGACATAAAAGAGTTTAAGAGGTCTACTGCTGTAATTTTGGAAAGATTGGATAAATAGGAGCAGGCCAAGGAAAGACTGGAGAAAGAAAATGAGGAGTTGATGAAATATCTGTGAGAACTCATGAAGCCCTTGCAATCCATCAGCCAAGCTGGCCCTTCCTCATCAACATGAGGTCTCCTACCTCAAGGAATAGTTAGTGAGCTTGAAAAGATGAAGACCTCTACACAAGCTACACATGGGTGGTTACAAGGAGTAGGGTTTAGAGGAGATAGCATGATTAAGGAAATTTTGTCAACTTGTGGGGATGCTCATAGATTATTTAAGCAGGTGCATAATTTATTAGCCCAAAATAAAGGTGATGTAGACCTTCTCCTGTAGAAAACAAGGACAATCATGGATTATACCAAGGAAAAACTAATAAGTGATGGAATTATGCCTTCCTCAAAAGTTTTAGAGCCTTGGGAGTGGTATGAGGCCATGTAGATCAGGTAAATAATTCTAAGGAAAATTCATAAAAAGGGTCTATAGGTAGAGAGTACATTGAATAACGTTCATAATGGCTGCATCTCATTCTTTGAGGGAATGATTGGGAGGAAGAAGTTTGCACCGAAACATTTGAGCCTGGAGAAATTAAGGAAATGGTGGCATGAGGTTTATACTTCAATTGATGATGGCCCAATCACCGCCCACCATTTGGATGATGCAACTACCTATATTGCTGTTATGGAAAAGTTTCAAGATCTGAAGGTAGAGTGGGATAAGGTAGTCAAAGAATCAAGGGAGGAGATTAAATCAATTGAAAGAAGATTTAAAGTATTGATCACTCCACCATTGGCTGACTTAGAAAGAATCTTTCTTATGGTGCAAGATAGATTGGGTCAAGATAAGGAAAAAGGGGTAGCTAACACATGATGGCATCGAGATTTGTGCTTTCCATTTATCTAGGGTCTTCCACATGTTTCTTCTTTTGACCTCTACATGCATTGGGGCGATCAATGTTGGAGAATATAGGTTGACTTGGAAAAGGCCTCAAGCATTAAATGCCTGGAATATTATTTTATTAAAAGAATTTTGGCTGACCTGTTTTTGGGCCACCCTTCTTTGTAACCCTAATTGGACTAACCTAATGTAAAACTTCTATAAATGGGGTATTTGGCCTCATTTGAAGGGGTTAGAAAGTTAAATTTCGAAACAAGCTAAGTGATAGAGCAAGACCTAGAGCTAGGAGTTAGTTTATTTTGAAAGCAATTGTTGTTACACATAATACTAGAATTGTTGAATTATTTGGGTGATTCAATAGAAGTAAAGACATATTTCCTTGGTGTTCTTTATTGCATTATTTTATCTGGCATGGTTCTTGTTATTCCATCTCTTTGATATTGCTTTGAGATTATTAGTTGCATGTTAAATTTTTATTTTAGATGTGATGCAATGGTGTTTATGGTTTGATAATCAAAGTGTCTGAGCAATCCCTGGTCCATACTTTTAGCAACTTGCTAATTGTGAGTTGCTGTGTAATGTTAGCTTGGGACTAATATCTATGTGCTAAGTTCAATTATGGGTATTTATTCATTTTAATTGAAAAATTGGGTGGATTTGGGTGAATGCTTCATGGTATGAAAATCTTTAATTCCTTAGAAGATTGCACTGTTTTTGTGAGATTACAGATTGAATCTGGGTTAAGCATGAATTGGTTTTGAAGGATTGGTCCACTTCGAGTGTTTAATCATTTACATTGTTGGTCTTATAATTTAGTTCAATTTTAGAATCTTTTTGAAACCCTTCTCTTTGCTCTTTCTTTAAAATTTGGGTTAAATTTAGGAATCCAAGTATCATCATATTGCAAGATTTGATAAGTTTGAAAGTTCCAACATTTTTTTGTAAGGTCCCTTTGTGATTACAGTCATTTTCACATTTTATCACTGAGTTGTTTCACTACATTGTCAAGAATTGACATTAGAGACCTTGGGGTTATCTCTTGAGGCTTGCTGATAGAGATTTACCTTTGAAGATAGATAGGATATTATATTATGTCTGAGTTGTTGCTATGCAGAAAATACCATCAATAGGATGGCACTAGCATCTGTGGTAGAGCTCGAACATAGGTAGGTACCCATTGTGCTGGATCCAACACTACGGAATAATAGTCACACATATAGTAGCTCACCTCTCTCATAAACTCCTCCTGATCTCCAATCTACTGTCTAGATGAGTCTCACTCTACCTTGTACCTGTCCCGATATCTACAAATGGACCTCCTCTCTTATGTGCAAGCACCCTTCACTAATCATAGTTTCTCAATCTCCGATCCCATTCATGACACCTACTCTAGGGATCTGTCCCTCTCCTCTTGCATAGCCTGTACCTATTCCTACAGTATCTAACCCCCCTCCCCTATCTCACCACCCTATGCTATTGGCACCTGCCCCTACACTGCATATCTCTCCATAGCCTGTACCTATGCCACTACTGCATGCCTCTCCCCCTGCAGGACCTGCACCTATGACTATAAGGAATCCCTCTCGGTCTCCATCACCTGTACCCAAGACCCCATGGTCTCCTCCCTCTCCTGCATCAATCCCATGTCTCCCACTGTCTCCTCTGCCACCTCAACCATCTCACAGAGCTCATCTCGCTCCTACCTCAACTCCCTCCTCTCTCTCAGTAGTCCCTCTACCTACCTCCTTAGGTCCTCCATATCCCTCTTTGCCTCTGCTAGAGCCTCTGACGGTATCTACTCGGTCCCTCCTCTAGACTCTCACTGACCCCTTGCCTACAGTATCATATTGATAGCCTCTAGTATGTCCCTCTCCCATCTCACTAATTCCCCTACCTCATGCTGCCTTGCTACCTCTCCCTCCAAATGAGTCACCTCTACCTGTAACTTGCTTACCTCAGCTCACAACTTGTCTACCTCAGCTCACAGCCTCTCCCCCTCCCTCTACATCTCAATGTCATGCCGTGATATCTCATCGACCACCACTCGAAACTCCTTCTCACTCTCTACTAGCTAGGATCGTAACACAAGCACCTCTGCCTCCAATCTACTCCTTGCCACCTCTAAGTCTCTCAACCTTTACTCAATGATATGTAATCTCTCCTCGGCTCCTCTCAATTGTGTGGCCAAATCCTCTACTACCGGTGGCATCATCGCCAATGGAAAAATATCATGTACCTTTGTGTCCATCTCCTTCACTCCTCCATCATCCCCTATGTCCATCACCTCGACCTCATCCCTCTCCCCCATTGCCTCTACATCATGTCTCTCTTCTGTGGGCTCGACCTATGCCCTTCGTATCCTCCTCCTACCTGGCCTCCACTGACCTCCGATCTCATCCCCTCTTTCCCTCTCTCTTGTGGCTCTGCTACTCTAGCTGCCTTTGGCACTCTCCTCCGCCGTCCTCCTGCTCTTCCTACCTCCAACACTCTCTACTGATCTCCTCCTGCTATAGTTGCCCCTAGCTTCTCTCCTCCTGCTTAGGCTACCCTTGCCCCTCTCCTCCGCTACCCCCGACCCTACCTACCTTTAGCTTTCTCCTCGACCTCCTCCTCCTCCCTCCCCCCTCTCCTACCAATCTAATCTCATCCTCTAGGTGAATCCCTAATGCCTCCCTGATTGGCTCCTCTGACATAATCCGTACAGGTCGATATTGCATAAACCATGTTGCATATCTCACAGTGATCCCTACATCTACCAATCCTCTAGACCTCCCTAGGTACTCCACTAGCTCCCACACCAGTGTCACCTAGTGCTCCCGTGCAAACTCTGTCAAAATCGACTCCCCCCATGGTCACTCCCATGTAATTCTTCTAAACCTATCGGGTGCACCTGGAATATCTTGTATCAACCCATACTGCCTTGTCACTTGGTTTGGCTTGTGTGACTCCACTATCTGAGGCTCCTTCTCATCTATGTAACATCGGGTCATGAAGTATCCTCTATGTCTATCCTCATCCTACCTCCACTTCATGAAGCACTGTGTCATATATGGCCTCCACGCTATATCCTCCTCCTCTAAATCATCAAATAATCTCCTCCATCCATTTAAATCTCCTGAACCCTAGTACCACCAAACCCAATCATACTCTGCCTCGTAACAATAAGCCACCGACAGTGTCATATCTTGCTGATCCATTGTCACCACATCTGGCTTGGACACATTGATGTGCTCCCAAGCCCATACCTGAAGCAATGTCATGTGACACACTTTGAGCCCCTCCTGATAGACAACCACAAGCATATCTCTATACATTTGCACCAGGACACATGGACCCCATGCGAACTCCCCATCCCTCCCCTCAACAATGTGTTAGATAACCTCCATGTATCTAAGGCTACAAAATTGACCACTCCTATCCAGAATGAGTATTTTGCTGATCAACTTGCATAGGTACAATGGTAGTGGTGGTACTCTCAATCCCAAGCATCTGTCCATATCTATCCCCTTCTTCTGCATAGGCAGGTCCTCTCGCTCGAACAAGACCCACACAGTTTGATCTAATGCCTCTCCGTTTTATCTCGTGCCACTCACCATATGTCCTACTATGAGAAGCCTCAGTATTCGCCAAACATCCTTCAGTGTCACTATCATCTCCCTTGTTAAGAGATGGAAAGTAGAAGTTGCTGAATCCCAACGCTCGATCAGGGCTATCAACATCGCTCGATGTGCCCTGATGGATGGATACCCCAACATGTGCAGTAGCCCCGCCTAGGCCAGAACCTGATGGTCCACTCTCATCATCACCTCTCATTTCACCTCGGATCTCCTCTCTCGAGTCTGCAAACTATCAAACCGCTGCAACCATACCACACAACCTATCAGTCACCAAATCCCTACCTTCAAATATTGGCCCTAGGTTCTCTTTTCACTCACTTATTCTTCTATTTTCTTTGGACAATCATTTCTAAGATTATTCAACTTCTCTTTATTTTTCTAACACTTTAACATTTCTTCCTCTAGCCCCCCTTCTTCACCCTCGATGGCCACCCCTTTTCAGGCACGACCGCCCCTTTGGGTGGGGTCACCTTTCCTGGGTGCAACCACCCCTTTTGGGGCAAGGCCACCTTTCTTGGGTGCAACCGTCGTTGCTAGGGTGGGACCGCCCCTTTGGGGCACTATCACCCCTTCCTAGTGGGACCGCCCTTGCATAGTGTGGGGCTACCCCTTCCAGGTGTAGCCACCCCTGCGTGGGGTGGGTCTACCCCTGCATGGGGTGAGGCCACCCCTTATAGGCATGACCGCCCTTGCACGGGGCGGGGCCGCCCCTTCCAGGCATGACCACCCCTACATAGGGTGGGGCCTCTCCCTTCTAGGCGTGACTGCCCTTGCGTGGGGCGAGGCCGCCTGCTTCGGGCACGACTACCCCTGTGTAGGACGAGGCTGCCCCTTTTGGGGCACAACTACCCCTGTTGGGCTCGAAGCGCCATTTATTTCCTCTACATTTATTTGATTTTCTCCCTAAACCCCTATTTTCCCTCCACGCCACTATTTGGTGTTTCTTCCAACCTGCTAGGTGAAATCAATTTTTTCCCTCTACCTATTTTTTTAACCTACATCTACTCCCAAACCCAAATCTTCAAATTATATTTTAACTAAAAAATAAATTATAAAATGCTAAAAATCACAAAGAGGGTTTGAACCTAACCTGGCGTGAGACTGCGTGCTCATGGTAGAAGCTCCACACCTTGTCCTCGCAGTGGATGATATCGTCATCGTAATCCTTTAGAATCTTCTCTCTCCTTCTCTCTCTCAACCATGAGCTGTGAAAATGAGGAATATTAATTCTAAAATTACTATTTAAACCTTCCTTCCTTTTCCCCTTTTTAAAATTGAGGGTATTTTTTCCCTCTATTTAACTTTTTCTCCTCCAATTAATCCTCCAACTTCCTAGCACCGTTTGCGCCTCGTGTGTTCATTTGAATATGTTCAAAAGCCATTCTTCATGGTTTTTTGAGCTCTTTCCAATTGTACCTTCCATTTCTTCATATTGAGAAGTCACTTGAGGCCCCTTTTTCTTCCCCTACTGCCCTCTCAAAGGGGCATACCCTACCAAATCCATCCATACCTCCTTCTTGATCATTTTACCGTGTGATTGGGCATCTCCCTTCACTCCCCTCCATTTGGGCAGCTTGCGTAACCTCTCCCTATTAGGGCATCTTTTTTTGGTCACTTCCTCTATAAACTCATCTGCATTTTTTTTCTTCGAAACACTATTATTCTAACAATATTTTAAAGACAAGCAAAATATAGACACCTAAATTTGACCACTTCCATGTGGTCAAAATCCTATCATTTAATCATCTATATTAATTGAGTGACATATTTAATTAATATTATCCCCTTTCTCTAAGGTTCCCAAAAGTATTTAATTAAATACTTTATCCTTTACCATTTCCTCTCTAAATTAAATAAATAAATCAATTTATTTAATTTAGTCAATTATCCTCTTCAATTTTAAATTCATTCTTTCTCTCTTTTTGTCCCATCCTCCATAACCTTTTCATTAATATAGATTAATCTAATTAATCCTTCATTGAAATGTGCATATCCTTAATCAAGATTAATGTCACATCCTCCATATTTAGCCACTTGCCTCTAATCCTCATTAATTTGCTTAATCACCTGTTTGAACAATCCTAATCCTAATCACTTACCTTTTTATAGCTTGTCCTTAAGTCAACCTTTTATGGTACTTACTTTATTTGGTTTGACCTCTTCCCCATGTGAATTAAAAATTCACACTTATTCCCCCATGCATTTGTCTTCCCCATGACCTCTCAAAGGTCACATCAAGTACATGAGACAAGGACCTCCTTTTGGAAAACCTTGTCTTATCCATGGATTTATTCCAAGTTTGTGAATTTTAAATTCACTTTTATTCCTCCAATGCATTCTCTAATACCCATGGTGACAAGAGTGGAATTTCTAAAAGTCCTCACTTGTCACTTTCAACCCCACTTGGGGACAAGGAATCCCTTTTTAAGGAGTTCATCTTCAATCCCAAGGTACTTGCAAGTACCTTAAGACCACATGGCCTTTTCCATGTCAGCTTGTACTTCTTCCATCTCACCCTCCACATGGCAAGATGTGAGGGCTTGTGAGTCCTCAACTCATCACAAGCCTTCATCTTGTCCATGGTAGATCGATCTCAGCCGTCCATTTTTTCTTTAAATGGAGGGACTTGGCCTCAAGTTAGAGGTTAATACTTTTGAAGATTGTTAAACATTCTAGCCATTATTGCAACACTCTTGCATTCAAAGCCATTTGCACTCCCACTTACCATCTTCCATCATTCAACCACCATCATTGTTGCAAGCTTTCCATCAAGGAGCACACATCAAGAACATCATCAAGGGCTAACCACTCCATCAAGTTAGACAAGCAAAGGTATAATACTTCTTGTTGTTTTATTGTTGTTTTGTTTAGTTTCAACTAGGCCTAATCCAAGGTGTTGTTGTGTTCCTTTTTCATTGCATTTATTTAGTTTTTTATTTTTTAGATTCAAGATTTTCACTGCACACACCTCCCATAAAACTTATTACCACAAAATTTATGAGACTCCCAAAATATTTTCTTTCTTAGTTTAGTTTCACCATAATTCCTAATTATTTGCAACCAAATTCACTCACCCAATTTGTTTATAGTTTCTAGTTTTAAATATTTGTTTTCTATATATAATTTTTGGTTTATAGGGTTTATAATATTTGACTCTAATAATTAATTGGACCTAATAACTTGTGTATTTTAATATAAGCATAAGTATGGGTCTTAACTTGTGCTTTACTTGGTTAAATTTGCTATCTAGTTTTTAAAAAAAGGGGTAATTTTTTTATTGAAATGAAAAAATAACAAATAGAATAAGAGTTCTAGATGATCATAGTCATCAAGAGATACACCAAAGATGGGATCTAAATACAAAGCATGTAAAGAGGGACTAGGCACCAACCCACCCTACAAACACAACAACCAAGAGAGAAATTAAAGACATTAGATTTCCACAGTCCATATCAATAAGATTTAGCAACTTCTGGATTAAACTATGTTATTTTTTTGGATAACATTTTGGATCACACTCTATGAGTGCATACTGATGAAGGATCATAGAGTGTGATCCAAAACTTTATCCAAAAAAATAACACACAATTTAATCCAGAAGTAGCTAAATCTTAAGAGATAAATTATCTGAACCCAACTCAAAGCTAAACATTTCGATCCTCATGAAGAGACTAAAGAAAGATTTGGCATTTACCTTGATCTAATTGGCCCCAACCACCAAATTCCATGCTCCCATTCCTTTAGAGTCCCATTTAGCTAAGAAACCTATCCCTTTGTTCCATTCCCTAGGGAGTTGGACGAATGAGATAGTTGTTGGAACATAACAATCTACTGAGAGGGGGGTGAATCAGTAGATATTAATTTTTTTATCCCTTAAAATATTTATGTAGATTAATTCTTTAAACTCTCAATGTGTAGATAGAGACAATATGAAAATACATGAACATGCACACACACAAGAATCACATAACACTAGATATATGCGGAAAACCCAAGACTGGGAAAAACCATGGCGAAAAATGCTACTAGGATCTACTTTCCTAATCCAGCCTCACAATCCAATATTCAATTACAATACTTTAAGGGAACCAACCCTAAGGAGACACCAATCCCCTGGTTTTAGGAGCACCCACTCCCTAATTTGAGAACCTACCCAGCTATTTGATGACACCCACCAATGAGATTTACAATTCAAGATATTATATTTTGATTAAAATTCTATGTTGCAACCTATTTGCAACTCCATAATGTTCTGCACCCCTATACTTCTGCTGTACTTTTCCTCTTCTCAACTAGTGCATTCTCTATCTACCTCAAGAATATTTGGATACTCTCTACAACATATGCACTATCTCTTCAGCAACTCTCTTCACAATTCACTATTCCACTGCATTCCACACTTCATCAAAAATTTGATATCATGTTTTGTATCTCCTTCACCAATATGCAAAGATTTCCTTGAGATTCTCATCCACATACAAATTATCTGTTAGGGTTTACTTGGTATCTTCTTCATCACACTACCTCTGCATCGAGCCACATACATATTAAATTCAAATACAAAGAATTTTCTAAGAATAACAACCCTAGAATTATATATGCATTAAATGCCATTCTCTATTTATCGATCTAATTTTGATCTCTCTCGACATGGTGATCTATGCTGCTGACTTGCAAATAAAATCTCTAATTAGATGATCGCTAGAGTAGTTGAGCGAATTAAATCTGTTCACTGTGTCGGCTAACAAACCAAATCCACATTCATACATAGCTAGCCGTTTGTGATCTAGAAGTTCAAACATGAGCTGTCGATTTAATTCTTCATGCCATGATCTACTTGCTCTCCTTTTACCTCAACATCTTTATAACATCATTATTGAATTAATCTCCTTTAAACCTACATCCTTAATCAATCTATCATCACCGATTAGCACCTTTGTTGTGTCGAAGGGACCAACATTTCGTTCCACCAATGTTTATCTTTCACCTCAATAAATTCCTTCATACACCACTTGCCATACGTGGGGCCCACCAAGACATGCATCTTAAGCCTGCTGCCCCATAGACTCTAAACATGGGCCTACTAAATCTTAGTGGGCTGGAGGGAAAGCAACACTTATGAATGCTATGCAACTCACAACACTGATGCGAGTTGGATTATCATCCAACCATTTTTCACCACCTCTCTTCCACATCATACCTTTTGTAGCTTTGTTCTTTATCTGGTCCAATTGTAAGCACTGTCCAATCAAACATCACTCAATCTTAATTGTCACCCTTTCTGTTTTTGTTACATTGAAGTGACTCTAAAGCATCTCCTCCCAATATGTTGTAGTTTTTTCGATGATGCAAATTTTTTTATTGGAGGGAATTTAAAGTAACTCTTACTGATATGGTGTAGTCTCCTCAACAAAGGCTTCATCATGGGCATGCAGACACCAACAAACAAGAAGCTAGGTAAAGGGGTTAGTCACCAAATGAGTTCAAAGGCATAAGTTATAACTTATGTGACCTGCTACCACTGATATACAGTCAACACAAAAATATAAGCTTAGTTAAATACCATGATTGAAAAACTAGGGTTTAACTAGTAAACCCTAAACCTTGTTCGAGAGCACAAATAAATCTAGTTCAAATGAGTGAATTTTGCATCCTCTAAAATTACACTTCACATTTTTGAGAAGCTCTCAAAAAACCCATATTGAATCTAGCCATTGATAATCCTTCAGACACCTGGAAGAACCTTCTATAAGTATATGTTAGTATTGCATGACAATATTGCAACCATTTGAGAAACTTTGCAATATTTGCAAAACAAGCTTCTTTCATCAATATCCTATACCATAGCTTCTAGAACCAAATCCACAACATACCTTATCTCTCCTTGAACATCAATGCCAACAATATCCCCTATAGGATCAACTCCATCTCACTTCTAACCCCTCTTTTGACATCAATGACAACAATATGCCAATAATTGGTATTAGAGCTCTAATACCATGTTTTATGGGAGTTGAGCTGGCCGTTATTCCCAAAAGGCCGACCTGCTAGGAATTCACTACTATCCCAATTAAGGATCTCATGGGAGGCTATTAGACCACGTCAAAAATCACATTGTTAGTGCTAACTTAGGTGTGGAAGCATCGAGCTTCCAACAATCCCCCCAACTCAATCATAGGATTTGAACCCGTGACCTCACTTTGATACCACATTTATAGGAGTTGAGCTAGCCATTATTCCTAAAAGATTGACTTTCCAGGAATCCGCTACTATCCTAGTTAAGGATCTCATGGGAGGATATTAGACCATGCCATGAATCACATGGTTGGTGCTGAGTGAGGTGTGGAAGCGTCGAGGTTCCAATAATAGTATCAAAGTTCAAAGCAAGATGAAGAATTTGCTTTGCAATTAGAGCCAATATCCATGAAGAATCTTGAAAATCTCTCTTATTAAGCAAAGATACTAAAATCATGGAGTCCGTTTCACAAATCACCTTCTTCCAACCCTACTCACAAGATTTCTTCAAATCCTTAAGAATAACCAAATCCTCCATCTAATTATTAGAGTGCACCTCCATATAAATGGAGAAGAAAAAATGAATAAATCCCCTACTATCACACCCAACTCCTCTAATCCCAATAGTGCTAGGATTTCCCTAAGCAAAGCCATCAGTGTTAATTTTGAATATACCTTCAGAAGGGGGACCCCACTTACCCATTTGATCCACCTTCTTAGAATATTTCTACCTATTTACCCAATTAACCTAATAAGCCAAATAAAGAGAAATATCAAGGAGAATAGTATTGTTCACTTTTGATAAAGACAAAGGCTCTCTCAAGTTAAATTTAGACTCAATAGTTTCTTTGAGCATGATCTTAACCTTATACCAAACTTGAAGAGTAGTGTGTTGATGGTTAAAATGACACAAACAACATTAAAACATAATATTTCTACTCTATTTCTCCTGAAAAAGAAAGACAACATGTAGTAGCCTAACTCCCAAGGTCCTGGTAGTTGGTTCTCAACTGTCTGATGTCACTCAATTTGTTCATGCAACTATAATATTCAAGGGGCCTGTGCTGGTAACAAAGGATTCAAGCTATAACTCTTGTTATCGAAATAGTACCTGTAAATCAATGGGTTTTAAATAAAAGAAAAAGATAGATCCAAGGGGTAAATTAGTAAGAATGAATTAAATTTATCTAATATCCAGACATATACTTTTAACAATGAATGTTTTCTTAACCGATCACAAAAACCATAGCATGACATAACCCACAGTATGACTGTACCATCGTATACATCTTAGGTGCTTAATTCAATTCCACTATTCGCATATCACAAGTATTTCCAAGATTTCAAAACAACACACATTCATTCATCATCAAAACTATAGATCAACAGACTTCAAATAACTTTAATTCAATGACAATTTAACAAGATAATCTTTAAACCTGGTTTCTTCTAATGACTTTCATCGTATAAGAAACTATCATGCTTTAGCACAATCACTGGCATTCAGGTGGATTATAACTCATTAACCTTATCAAACAACACAATTCAATGTAAACTCCATATTTCGTAAACCTGTGATTCTATTAACTGTAAAAAGATCTAGTACAATGTATCTCTATAAAAACTCTACAAAATTCTATCTCTTAGCATTAGGCAAGCCAATCCAATTCTCAATTAGCCGACCCTTACAATGTGATACCCATCTGGTATTTATAGCTATACAAAAAGAAGTGCGAACTTCACTTCTATCTTAGGCTTTCCACCTTTTTAGGAACAATCAACTTTCTTGGAAACTCAGATCAACTTTGATCTTGAGTCCTTACATTAGACTTTCAGTCTTAACTAAAAATAGAAGAAAAAGAAGTCATGCGCCCTCAAGACTATCAGTGCTGCATGCATGCAACATGCAAGGAAGAAGAACATCATGCATGCAAGATTTTTATGCATGTGAAGCCGGATCTGCCATGAACTCATCATAACTGGTGAAGACTTGTTGTAGCATATCCATATTTGGCCCATCAATCCAGTCATCTTCAAATTTGATGCGATCCAACTCAACTGCAACAAACTCTTTCATACTTTTAACCTTGATCAATTCTCTCCCTGCAACTTTTATTTCTTCTTTGACTTCAACAAGCCGATCTATCATCAAGTCTCCTCCATCATCTTTCTCTTGCATGAGTCCTTGGAATCTTTCATTCCATTTCTCTCTAACCTGACTCAATGGCATGCCATCTTTTGTCATTACATTCACATCTACTATTATGGCCATGACCGCTTCCAACTCTTCCAACTGCTCCGTCAACTTATTAACTGCTTCCTGAATCTCATCCTTGTGTTTGCTCAAAAAGTCAGTTCTAAACTTGAGTATGCGAGAAGTCTTTTCTATAAAGTCTTTGTTATCATCTTCAAGTATAGATTGTTTTAGAAGAGTAGTTAGAGGCAATGTATTTATCTTTTCTAACCTTTCACTATACTCCTTATACTCTTCTTCTTGTTTTTCTAATGCCTCAATGTATTGATGCATCTCTTTTATTACTCCTTATGCCTCTTTGTAGGCTTCAAATTCTTTTGCTAAAACCTCACCTACCTCGTGGTTCAATTTGTCTATCCATTTATCTACCATCTCCTCCTTACCTCTAACTTGCACCAAATCATCAACCTCCTTTTTGCTTAGCAAAACAGGAGTCTCAATAGCTGCAACTTGTTGTGACCTTGGAGAGGAGACACTCTTCAAGAATGAATGTAACTAATCCAATTGATCCTTAAGCTCATTTTTCTTTTGTTTGTCCTTCATCATTCTTGATTTAGTTGTTGAAGCTACCACATCAATTAGATTCATTTGTTGATTTCTAGTGGGTCTTCCCAAATTAACCATACTCAATCGATAGTCTGTTAGCTGCATATCCCCTACCTCCTTTTCAGTCATAGGCATGGCACATTCAACAACTATCTCCCCTTTATCTATGAGTCTAGTAGAATGTAAGACTTTAGCCTTCTTTTTAGGCCTTTCTTGTTCAATCCCCTTCATCATGTCCTCCCAATTAAGAGGTTGAGGAGTTGTTCTAGCTCTCTCTTCTGCAGGTCTAACTTCAACCATGTAGGAGCACTGGGAGTAGTCATCATCATGGAAGAGGAAGTAGCAACTATAGAGGATGGCTGAACATTTACCTCAGGTTGAGAATCAACCTTTGCTTTTTCTTGTTGCTCTTGCAGCACATGCATCTGTACTAACTTCTCAGCCTCTTCTCTATCTCGTTGTTCCTGCATTTTCTTGTCTTCTTCTTCTTTTCTCAATCTCTCTTCTTCCATCTGATCCTTCTCTAATTTCTCTTTTTCCAAGGCCTCTCTTTCCAACCGTTCTACCTCCAAAGCTTTAAGTTTTGCAGCTTCGACATCTTCTTCCTTTTGCTTCCTAATTAGCTCTTCAGCCTCTTTTTCTTTCCTTATCTTTTCTGATTCTTCCTTTTCTATCCTTTCCATTTCCAAGGCTATGAGCTTCTCTGCCTTTTCCCTTTCTTCTTCAGCTTGCTATTTCTTAATTAACTCTTCAACATCTCTTTCCTTTCTTAGAGCTTCAGCTTCTTGTTCTTTCTGTCGAGCCTCCTCTGCAAGCTTCAGTCTAGCAACCAGGGCTTCCTTTTCCCTTCGGTTTCTTGCTTTCTCTTCCTCAAGATCATGGATTTTCTGTATCAATTCTAATTTGTCATTTTCTGCCTTGACCTTGAGCTCATGCTCTCATTGCCTCATTTGCTCCTCCATTTCATCAGTTGCTGTCCTTGTTTCAATTTCTTTTGCCTTTAATTGCTTCTAGTGAAGCAGAGCATTAGCTTGTAACTTTGCCTCCATTTCCTTTTGCTTCTCCACAACAACCCTTACATCAGAATCTCTTGTAGCATCTTCAAACTGTTTCCATTGCTCTTCCTGCGTCAGAATCCGTTCAATAGTCCCCTCTAAAGGCATGTTTTCTTGCAGGTCCTTCTCTGAAAGAGTTCCATCTGAGTCTATCTCAATTTCTACCAATTCTTCCTCCACTTCCTTTCCTTTAGCAGCTTTAGCCATAGTATGAATAGTTCCTTCTTGAAATTCTTTACTTTTCTTTCTTGTGAGTGGGGCTTGTGTAGAGGACTCACCCAATGTGGGCGTAGAAATAGCAGATTCTATTGGAACATCTCCCTCTGGTGCCTCTTCTTCTTCATCGACTACCTCAAGCTCTATTTCTTCAACATCTGGAGGAAAGAATTCCAATGGCTCTTTGGGAGGTGTCTTTCTTTTAATCCTCTTATACCCTTTACCTTTCTTAATGACTGGTCCTTGAGGAGCTCGAGCTTTCATCATCAACCATTGCACACTTCTATCCAAGACTACTCTTCCAATTTTCTTAATATCAATTGTTTCTTCCTCATTCCAGTCTATTGGATCTAAGTTTTTGGTACCAATGTTCAAAGGTTCATATGAGGGATCTAATACAATTCCATCATCCACTAAAGTGTCAGGAATATTTTCTTTAATACCAAGCTCTGACATGAGTGAGACTAATAATCTCTCATAATTCTTCTTCCTCAAGTCATACTCATCCTGCCTATCACACCAAAAGTCCTGTAACAAATTAAAGTGTTTAGTGAACACTGAAGGTAATAAAGCATGCATTTTCTCCTTTGGATCAAAATACTTACGAGTTGTATACAATCCTAATTTCAATTGTATCAACTCATTACAAACCAACTTTGCTCCCTTTAAATGTTGACAATTATATTCACCCAGTGTCATGGGAAATTTATGGCATCTTGTCTTGTGCTTGATCCCAAACCTAGCATTAACTCCAATGGCCTGATACACAAACTCCATAAGCACTATTCTATTGCTGCAGCATCTTGGAAGCAAATGGGGATGACCTTCAAAACCAAACAATCTGAAGTATTTAAATTTGGGGTATTGGATTTGCCAACTTCCCCATTCAGCAATAAAAGCCATAGCTTCTTGACCTAACCTGTATCCTGCATCTCCACTCAACTGATTGATAATCACATATAAAAATGCATCATTGACTCTTCTGAAATGAGTCTCAGCAACCTGAAGAGATAATTGATCGTAGTGCTCCCATACCTTCTTTTGTCCATCCAAGGCTCCCATTATACCTACTCTATTTAATCCTGGGAAAATCCCCAATCTTGCTACAGCATAAACCACATAAGAAGTCATGAAGAAATATTTAGTCTGTCTGACCCTTGTGAGCTGATCATGTATGGCATCAGAAACAATCATTGACCAATCAAACTGGTAATCACCCTGAAAGATTACTTGAATAAAATGAAACATCCATTCCTTGAAGTGGAAGGCATCCCTCTTCCCAAACACTCTGGACAACATTAATATCAAATCAGATATTTCCTTCTTGAAATCTGCCCTCTTTGGCTGGTCTGCCAGCTTGCTTAAAGATTTCTTCTCTGTGCTTAACCACTTTTTGTTTAAGTGAGACTTATTGGAGTCTTTATGCTTGCTATATTTCTCCAACGCCTCTGCTTCAGTTAGCTGCACCAAATTCTTGGGATCAGGAACATTAAATATGCTTTGGAACATTTGCAGAGTAAGATCTATAATCACATTATTTTGTGAATCCATGCATAATCTTGTAGCAGGATTGTAGGTACTCGCTACTGTCAATATCAACTCTGGACACTGGACTGATAAAGGAAACACAATGATATGTGCAAGACCGGAATCAACAATCCTTTGTGTTCTCCCTGTCAAGTTTGCTCATTTTGCAAAGGTCTCTTCATGTAATTCTTCAAAGCTATACTGGCCCAGATTAGTATCTGTGATACCTGACCAGTCTGATTCCACCTTGCTCACTTTCACCACTGGATTCCTATGATCATACCTCAATGTATAAGGCAGCTGTTCTGGTTTCACCTTCTTGATTTTTGGTGCTGTCTTTGATGTTCCAGCCGGTTGATTCCTTCGAGCAGCCTCTCCTGACATTCTTGACATCATTCAATTTTCTTGCAAGCAAACCTCTAATTAGATCTTTAGATATCCTCATAAAACATGCTTTTAAAACATACCTGTTACACATACATCGGAGTCAGATCTAGACAAAAGCTCAAAACAATCTCTTTTACAAAATTGGTGGACTCGAAGCAAAAATTGATATAGAAACTTCACCTAATAACAAACAGGCTTGGAGTCGGAGTCGGGGAGGTTATCGAAATCGGGGTCGGAATGAAAAAGGATTTGGTTTTCTTCAAATTTTCCCTTTTTTCATATTCTATTTCCATTCCACCTCTGCCTCCGATTAGGTTATCATTACTTTGAAGAAAGACTTTCCCTTATATGCGGAGCCGGAAATGGGATGAGAATAGAATTGATAACTTTTGCAAACAAAATTCTTAAGTTCAAGATTGGTTCCAATCCCACCTCCGCCAATGCTAATCATGACGTCATCAAATACTTTATTCATTTTCAACACAATTTCATGATTAAGACCTAGGTCGCTATAAAATGGCAAAGGAGCTTTAAAAATCTACACTCATATGACCGTGGGGAACAAATGCATTTTAGGGCCATTATTTAAATCTTATTAAAGTAATACAGAGACCAACGAAACCCTAATCTAACAAACCCAATAAAAACTAGGGCACGGGTTTAAACCCTACCCTTCTACCAGACGACGAAACCCTAATCAAACAATAAATCTAATCTACCCTAACTCACTGTAAAATCTCTAATCTACCTCACTGTAACTTCTAATCTAACAAACACCATTAAAGACCCTTAATCTAATCTAATCTACTGCAAACCAAAAATGACACGACGCAATCACGACTAAGACGTGAAAGCGATAATGCCCTAAAAATAGAAAGAAACAACACGATAAAACAAGAAAACAAAAATACAACCCGACCAACAATATAAAAGACCCACACAAACCAGCATGCCAAGAATCACGAACTTATAACGAAACAACAACGCGATTCAAAACATAGGAAAACATATATACAAAACACACAACAACAATCGAACCGAAGAACAACAAAGATAAGAAACCTACCTCAAACACAAACAAACCCGCGCTAACCTTCTGAATCGATTCACACCCAATCCCTTCTCTATCTCGATCAATTTGTTGAAAAACGAACTCTGGTATTGCTCTTCGCGCTCTTAGACTTGTAATAATAACAATACTGATCGGCTTAACCCTTAATAAAGGTAAATATGTGAATTTCTACCTACACTGGCAACCACCATTAATGCATTAAAAAGCAGTAAAGATGGAGTCAGAACTGTAAGAGAACGAACACTGGTTTGCAGTGCAACTTCAGTCAAAAATTCAACAACAAAAGGGCAGGGGCGGAACTAAAATGGAAACAAGATCTTAAATTTATAAAATTTCCAAACCTCATTCCCATTCCGGCTCCGCGTCCGACAACTAAAAACAAAACAAAAAACAAATACAAAAAGTTAAGTAAAAGACCAACCTAATAAAACAAAACACAAAACAGAGACAAAGCAAAAAATAAAAATAGTAGAGGCGGGATTGGAACTGATTGTGAACTTGCAAATTTTGATAACAACTATCGCAATTCCCACTCTGGCTCCACTTTCGCTAAAGACCAAAAACAAAGGCAAAGAAAAGACTGTCGGGATAGAACCAAAAACAAGCCTCAAAAGAACTTTCAGAACCCAATTTAGCTCCGGTTCCGATTCCGACAGAGAAACCAAAGAAAAACAAAGTATTGGCAAAACTAGACTCCAAACTTTGTTTCAAAAATAACTAAGTACAAAAATAACAAAGGGGGACCCATTTTGACCAAGGCAAAAGATGGGGTGGTTATGCAAGGCATAACACAGTGCGACAACACTCCTGGAAGATGCATCAATTTCTCTCTAGCTATATCTACCGAATAAGAAGAGAAGGGCCCAACTCCCAAGCCGTTAATAGAAAGGAGGTAAAAGTTAGAGGAGAGCCCACATTCTCCCAAAATTCATACAGAGATAAAGCACACTTAAAATGTCTCCTCTAGATCGTCCAACAAAGCCTCCAAATTTCCATGGAAAAATTACACTAAAAAAAGAGATGATTAGTACTTTCTTCACTGTACCCACATAGGAAACATTTTTTGAATATTATTTGTTATGAATCAACAACCATAGGAAAACATTGCACTTAAGCCATCCAAACTTATTCCAAATACATTTCCACCAAGGATACACTCTTAGGTTTCCTTGCTAAGACTCCAAAAAACATACAATTGAGCCATAGAATAAATACCCCTAGAATCATGGCTGCAAGCAAGTATATCCCTATCCTCCAAGGAGCAATAGGTCCACTCCATAATAATAGAGGCTAAATTATTTTATTCTTCCCGAGATCCACCTCTATGCCAACTTTCTAGATTGCACCATTGATAGATCAAAGAACCTACCAAAGAAGAGGAATATTTAAACCTATCCACACTAGCCCATGCAACATTAACAAAAATCTCACATAAGGGAAAAAACTAAAAAAAAAAAAAGAATAGGTGGATTTCCATCCCAAGAATCAGTCCATAAGAGAGCATTCTTTCCTTTCTGAATAATCGACGAAGCCTTCTTTAATGAGAGTATAAACACTTTTAATAGTGCTCTAGATCATAGATCCCTTACCAATCAATTCTATTCGTGAAATTTCCTCATTAGAAACACCTCTTAAATATTTATAATTCAGAATACGAGCCCAAGATTGCTCCAAAAATTTGCATTGGTCACCTCCAAAATAATTTTGTAGCTAAAACTTGACTGGTCAAATCTGACTACCTAAGACCAAGGCCACCATTCTCCTTTGGTTTGCAAACTTGATCCCAACTCACCAAACTCCATTTATGATTGTCAAGATTTCCTACCCATAAAGTATTTTTGGCAAGGGATTCAAGCTCCTTAAGGAAGAAATTGGGAGCAAAAATCACCATGAACCTATATAGAGGATGAGCTTGTAAGACAAAGGATAAAAGAGTCAAACTACTAGAAAAAGATAAACACTTAAAGGAATAATGATTAACCTTTGACCTAATTTTTTCCAAGATCTTCTACCATTGATTCTTCATCAAGGTTCCATCACATAGGTAAATACACAAACAATCTATAGGAAGCTTGCTAATCTAAAAGTGAAGAATGTTGGCAATTCTATACCAAATCAAAGTAGGAGTATTGAAGAAGAAGATACTAGATTTGTTATCATTAATTTTTTGACCAAAAACAACAAGGTATATATCCAAAGCTTTCTTGGAGTTGGTTTCCTCCTCAATTCTAGCTAGACCCATGAGAGCAGTGTCATCAAAAAACTAGAAATGGGATTGAGACTCCAAATCCCTTGTCAAACTCCAACCATGAATGAGGCCCATTTTCTTATGCTACTTCAACAACCTCCCAAATAGATAAGTGGATAGTTGATCCCCTTACTTGAGACCTTGAGAAGTAGAAAAGATAGGCGAGGGGGAGCCATTAACTAGAATTGAGAAAGAGGAAGAGGTCACACAATTTTGACCCAAGAGACCCACTCTGCGTAACAATCGCTAAAGGAAGGACCACTTGATCCTATCATAGGCTTTAGACATATCTAATTTAATGAGCATGGACTTTTCCTTGGAAGAAGACATAAAGTGAATAGCCTCACTTGCCACCACTATTCCATCCACAATATATCTCCCTTTGAAAAAGCCTCCTTATTCTAGGGAGATCAAGGGACTCAAACAATTGTTCAACCTTTCTGCAATTAGCTTAGTGATAATCTTGAAGGTTACATTAGACAAAATAATGGAAAGAAAATAATCTAAAGAATTGACACCCTCTTTTTTTGGAATTAAAGAAAGAAAGGTGGAATTAATGGCCTTGAGCATATACTTGTTAGTTTGGGATTCTCGAACAATTTCTAACAAATCTAATTTGATGGTATCCCAAAACTCCTAAAAAAAATCTATGGGGAAGCCATCAAGTCTAAGGGCCTTATCTTTCTTCATTTGAAACACAATATTTTCAAGCTCCTCCAAAGATACAAGTGAAAGAAGGGATTTATTCATCCCATCTAAGACCAAAAGAGGAATACATCCCAAAACAAGATTCTCCTAAGCCAAAGCATGTGAACCCTCATATGTGAACAAAGAAGAGTAAAACCTAACCACTTCCTCTGAGATGCTTGGTGGGTGATCCCACAATACTGGTTTACAATTTTTGGGCAAACTGGACACTGAAGTGATTTTTTAAAACTAAATCTTCACTTTCAGGCTCCTATAGCGGCTAAACCGTGAGGAATTTGAAGATGATGCAAATTAGTGATTTGTGAAGTTTTGTCTATAGATTCTAAATATTTTTTTTTTCAAAATTTTTGGAATGAGATTTCACTTTTTTTTCATCTCCTTTGAAAACTAGTTTTTATCAGTAAACAACATTTTTAAGGAGTGATGCTCACTGTATACAACATAACTTATTTTGTATGAAGGTTTAAATTCTATTTTTTTTGAATTTAGATTTGTAACTATGATAGCTGACCAGTTCATTTCCTTTCATAGTGTTTTAATAAATATTTTTTCCTTAATCAAGTTTCAAAGTCAAATAAATTACAATTCAGACATAGGCAGATTGTATATACAACATAACTTTTTTTGTATGTATCAAAATTCAACTTTTTTTTAATGGATCAAGGACATCAATACCCAGCCTAAACATATTTTTCAATTTTCTTTTAATAATCTGCTATTTTTCCACAAGTGCAGAACAAAGAGCTTGATTTTCGGTGAAAAACCTACATTCACAAGAAATAAAAAATAAATATAATAATCAAATTAAATTTAATTAAAATTATAATTTTTTGGAAGCTTATAATAAGGACTACATACTTACAAAAAATAAATTTTAAATGAATTCATTTGATCCCCCAAAAAGTAAATCAAAAGTGGTTTTTTATCAGCATTTTGATAGGTGTAAAGGAGACTTCGTTATAGGTATGGTTTAAAACTAGCAGGGTTATATCCAAGGGGGCTTGGTCTAAGGTGTTTTGATCAAACCCTCTTCAATTCAAATCCTTTAAATAGAAATTTTCAAGGCTTAAATCATTATATTTTCTAAAAATATGTGATTTCAACAAAAATCAAGATCTCCCAGAAAGTGTAAACCACTATTGTGGCAACAGCCTAGTATGAATTTAATTGTTCCCCTTGGGCCATTATGAGAAGCAATAATATTTCCATTTCTATGACCCTTCATCGAATTATGAAAAAAGGTAGTATTCTTGTCCCCTTCTTGAAGCCAATCAATATGAGATATTTGCTTCCAAAAGTTCTCCTCCCATAGCTCCCATTTTGTAAGTTCTTTGGAGCATCTAGTTTCTTCTTGAAGAAAATCCACTATTATTCTCTCTTTCTTAATTTTGAATTCTATACTATCCAGTTGTTCCTGCACTTGTTTCTTCATAATAAAGAGGTTACCAAAAGCAATTTTATTCTATTTCTTAAGCTTTTATTTTACAAATTGGAGTCTTTAAGAAAAGAACATTGCAGTGCCAAAGGATGGCCTCCCTTCTAATGACCACTACTCCACAAAATGGTGCAAATTATGAATGTGGAGCCACATAATCTAAATTTTAAAAGGAGGTTGTTTAGAAAAGAAGAAAAAAGAGGAAGAGAACTTGATTAGCCAATGAATTGAACCCTTCCACCCTAGGATTTTAGATGAAGAGGTCCAACTATTACCAAGCCAAACCTCAAAAACAAGAAATCTGTCAAGCCTATCAAAAATATCCCCCTCTGTATAGCTCCGATTATGCCAAGTAATTTAGTTCCATTATTGGGTTTTACATGTACTCCAAATTAAGAAACAAAATGTTGTCACACAATAAGGAAGAAGAGGGCCCCAAATGGCCAACTTCCCTTGAATTTTCCCCCAAATTACATATAGAGTTAAAGTCTCCTGCCAAGATCTAAGGACAAGGAGGAAGAGACCAAATAGACCTAAGATGAGACTATAATAGAGTCTTACCTAAAAAATCATTAGGCCCATAGACATTGATAAGAAGAATGACCGTACCCGAATCAAAGAAAGATGCCAACAAAGAAAGAGAATTCCTATTAGCCATCCACTAGAAAGGCATGATCCTACAAGAGTCCTAGAGACAATTAACACTTCCAACCCATCCCTAGGAACCCAAGCACTGGTATAAACCCCTCCAAATTTTGGATGAAATCTTTATCATATTTTCAATAGGCACTTTAGTTTTTTAAATGAATAAAATACCAGGTTTGTGATCACGTACTAATTCTTGAGTAGCCTTTTATCTAGGGATGCTACTCAAACCCCTAACATTCAAATAAATCACAATAATTTATGAGAGGAGGAAAATTGAGTGTCCAATATCTTAATCACACCAGATTCCACTAAAGAGTCTCCCATAAGCTTCATCTTCTCCAAGTCCTTTTTCCTCCCTACCTTATCCATTTTATTAACAACTCCTTTCTTTAAGATCTTCTATTGGATTCCAAGAAGGGGCAAAACTTTCTTCTTCCCATCATCCTTTAACCCAAATTCAATCTTTAGGTCAGTTATCACATTATTATCTCTATGCTCTCGAGGGATCTCATCCAGGGTTTTATGATCCAAATCAGTCTTTGGGTCCCCCACAATCTCTCGATCCTTCACTAGAGGTTCTAAAAGAAGTGAAGAAGGAGCAACTCTATACTTTGAAGCCTCAAGCCTATTCTACCTTGGAATATGACTTTAAGGGAAATGGCTAGCTAGGCCCATGACCTAAAAACCTTGAGTCTCAAAAGTATGATCATGTTCCATTGAATCCAGATCCTCAAATTTTTTAAGAAGATCGAACCTGTTACCCAAGGTTCCTCTAAGCATGGCTTTGTTATGATGATTTGATACCTTTTCCTTTGATTGAGATTTCATGGGTATAAAACCATTTGTATTAGGCTCCTCATTCTGAATTGAGGCTTTGTATTTTTCTTTAGAATTAGTTGCATGCATTATAGTTGGAGGTTGTTATATTTTTCTCCCAACTTAGGGAAATTCCTTTGTAAATGTCCATACTCATGAAAATAATGACAGCGAAAAGGAAGAGCTTTATAGTCTACCTATTGGATCTAGCACATGCTCCCTAATATGATTTCAAGGAACTCCAACAAGGGGTTATTTAAATTAATTTCCACATAAAGATGAACAAAAGAGGTCACTCTATGATTAGGGGTTTGATGAGATGGACCTAGGGGCTACCCCAAAACAACAACAATAAAATACAAGATGTCTTTACACCATAAATCCATTGGCAGTTAGGGTAGATGAATCCAAATAGGAATGGGTGAAGCCACAATAGTGGTTTGCAATTCAAATGAGGAAGGAAAACTCACAAAAAATGACCCCAAGGTAAAAAAAGCGATTTCAAGGGTTCGTACGAACCTTCTTGTTCTATTGAACCAAAAAGGGGTTCGCTTGAACTAGGGTTCGACCGAACCCCTTTGAATTTTGGCCGCCAAAAAAAACATTAAAATGCATGGGAAAGGGGTTCGAGAGAACCTCTTTGAAGGGGTTCGCTCGAACTAGGGTTCGACTGAACCCTGGTTTGAGAGAACCCCTAGATGTTCGCTCGAACCCCCTTATCCCTAATCCCCCATCCGAGACACAAAAAACCCTAAATTTTGGCACTTCGGAGCTCGGGTTGAGGATGAAAATGGAGGAATCTTCACAAACCCAACTAGAATCAGGTAGTCCTCAGAATGAGCTATCAAACGAATATAATTTTAATATGTTTTGGTTTTATTATGTATGTGTTTTTTTAGTTTTATTAAACATGTGTTTTTCACTGAAAATCAAGCTCTTTGTTTTGCACATGTGGAAAAATAGCAGATTATCAAAATAATTTTTTAAAAAATATGCTAAGGCTGGGTATTGATGTCCTTGATCTATTAAAAAAAATAAAATTGAATTTTGATTCATACAAAAAAAATTATGTTGTACACAGTCCGCCTATGTCTGAATTGCAATTGGTTTAACTTTGAAACTTGATTAAGGAAAATATATTCAATAAAAAACTATGAGACCAAATGAAAGTGCTAGATATCATAGTTGCAAATCTAAATTTGAAAAAATTAGAATTTTATCCTTCATACAAAAAAAATTTATGCTGTATACGGTGAGAGTCACTTTTTTAAAATGTTGTTTTATGAAAAAAACCAGTTTTCGTGGGAGATGGAAAAAATAGTGCAATCTGATTCCAATTTTTTTGAAAAAAATATTTTTAGAATCTATAGACAAAATGTGATGAGACTCTAGTTTTCATCATCTTCAAATTCCTCACGGTTTAGCCGCTATAGGTTCCTGAATATGAAGATTTAGTTAAAAATAATAATTGCAGTGTCCAGTTTGGCCAAAAATTGTAAACCACTATTGTGGGATCACCCAAATCTTTGATGGAAGCTCCTCCATAGGATCATAACCTAGATGCTATGGCCACATAAAAATCCTTGCTTGGTTATGAAAGTACGAGCCACCTTCAAAGATCATATTTCGATCTGCTATCTAGGTGAATACCACAAAGAAGAATGCATTAGCTCCTATGATGATTTCCATATCCCCTTTTTGGATTCCAATTATTATGGGTCCAAACCTCCAAAAAGACAAAGATATTTAGACTCCCACAAATTTATAAATTAGTGCATGCTTAGATAAATACATCACATCATCATTCACAACATCTAGATTAATCACCACCACTAGGTGATCTTTTATTTTTTCTAAATATTCATTAGGTTTTGAATGCACCCCTTGAAATTTATTACTCTTTGATTCTTTTGCTGCATGCAAAAGGAAATTAACTACAACTTTATGTCCAAATGATGAGGAATTCCCCCAACAACTGCTTCCTTGAATAAAAAAAAAACAAGGTTCCCCCAAACCCCCTAAGGGCTCCATGTAGCCTTCTAGAGGCCAGATCCTCACAAAGCACATAACAAATTTAAAAAATAAAAAACTCCACAACACACTCACCAAAAACACCTTGGGCAACTTGCAAGCACCACAAACCCACCCTGCTGCTACTTCCACACCCCCTACACCTTCACACAACTCTTGCCATGTAGTATTAAATAGTCACTTTCACACTAATTTTTCATGTTTTAAGTCAATTGTGAAGCATGTGTGTGATGATTAAAAATGTTAAAAGTATTATGTTAAGTGATATCAACTTATTTGTAAATTTTTAGAGACTATGTTAATCAATCAACTACAACCTTTATATTTTTTATATCTATAGCTCATGAAATGTCATTATGTAACGTTCAAGTCATAATAAAATTTAATGTGGGGAATTTTTAATTTATATTTTGACATTTGTTTAGATTCATTATTTTAGTGACTTGTGTCTCACATCCTCCTTCTATATATCTTACAAGTATTCTTTCATGAAATATGAGATAGGTTGTTTCTTTCTTCTAGATTTCCCTTAAGTAGAGTTTCTTGTACCTTGTGTTTATGTATGTTTACCTCTTTTATTTCTCCTCCTACTCCTTCTTCATCTTCTTTTGGAGCCCATTTATTTAAAAAGGCTTGCTTCATTTTGTTCCAAGAATAATTGCTTGTAGGCCCATTTAAGAACCACATCTCTCAAGTGTTTAGAAATAAAAAGGTTTGGGATCTAGAGTTATGATAAGCCTTTTTGAAATGAAGCCATCATTCTAGACCATTAACACTTCCATAAAATATAGTAACCTCCATTGAAACTAGGGTTTCTAAATTTCTACCTCATATTGAACTTTGATTGGACCTTAATGTTGGAAACCTCAAGATAAAAAATAAAAATAACAAACCTAAAATTAATTTTAAATATTTCCAATGTAAAAATATTATAATTGTTTTGTGATTTGTGGCTTGGAGAGTGAAGCTATAAAAAAATATAGAATTACAATAACTTACTTAATATTGATGGTCAAAATTTGAATTTTGGAACGTAGCTTCTTTATTTTATCCTACAACTCTAGTAAAACATTTGTATAAACATTTATAACCATTTGGAAGATACATGTGAATCTTGAAAAAATAGGGTTGCATCCTCACCTTTGTCTAAATCATAGCTTTGATACCAATTTATTAGATCCACACATATAATAATGGCAATAAGAATGTAGAACATATATTTTACACAACACAAGATATTTTCATGGGCCTAGATGTCCTAATGTCCAATATATGTAGAAATAGAATAAACTATTGAGGTAGGGTAATGTTGTACAATACTATGTATGGAAGAAGCCACTCCACACTATATCTACAAGAGATCCCAAACATAATATCATACTTATCACATATTCTTACAATGATATTCACCTTCTTTATCTATAGACCTCCTCCTAATAACATAATGGAGGGGTAAACCACTAAATCCACATAGCCCTCCTAGTTCCCTAATATAATTCATTAGACTTGAGTTGTCGACATGGACCAATATAACTAACTCAAGGGATGTGTGTCACATGTCAATGTCTCCATTCATTTAAATATATTATAATATCATATCCCTAAGTACATAATAATAAAACTTGAGTTAATGTAATACAAGGAAAAGGAATATGAATCACCCAACTTTCATAATTGTTTCTTATGCCTTTAACTATATAGATAGAAGTCATTGTAGTCAATTGATTGGTTGTTGGTTGGTTGGTTGGTTGGTATGCATAATTTGAGTATGGAGCACCGAACTTGGGAGAAAAATCTAGTGTCATTCCTTATGTGTTGTTGCTATCCCAATTTGGGAATCGTTATAATATTCCAATTTTTTGGCTATAATAAAATATAATGTTCCATATTGTTTTTATGTCATCTTCAGTTGATGTTAATTTTGTAAATTTTTGTGAACATTGTATTAACTTTAATGATTATGTGATATAAGAAAACCCTTCATTTGGACCCCTAACCCTAGGTGCATCACCAATGGCCTAGACCCTAGTTATCACTTTAATCATTCCCCATCCTAAATTGGATTATAAACATAGATATTTCCATTTGATAGAATCATGCCCATAGTCTTGTCATCCCAATTGAAATATATTTTCCTACCTTCTTAAGCCAACCTTTTCATAAATTCTAATCAGTTTCTATTGGTTTGCTCACCAAATATTTGAATTAAACACAAAGGGTTATGTATTTAGGGACAAGCTCTAGGACACTAGGTAACCATTAGGTATCTTATTTATCACTAGCCACATCACTTAGAGAACACCAAAAAATATTACATAATGGATACTATGAGAGTCATCATCTATGTATTCTACATATTTTATCTTTCAAGTCTTTGAGCTTATATAATTGATAATAAGGGTGTGATTGACATAAAAGGTCAATAGATTTTCATTGACCAATAACAAGCTCCTCAAGATGCTTCTTAGCAATGAGATCCTTAAATTATATATCTTCCCAAACAAACAGAGTTTGAAAGCATGCATAATAGAAAACACAAACACAAACATAATGATAAATTCACACCACTAAGATTAAATTGTATGAGACCTTGTCTAAACACATAACAAATTTAAAAAAATAATACTTACAAAATCTTATCATCAAGTATTGACAACAACTAAATATATATTGCCAATTACTATAATCGACAAATAAACCAAACAACTCAAACATTCTCAATTATTTTATCATTTATCAGTTCCAGTCCAATTATCTAGAGTTTATTTGAGTTGGCTAATGTATCCATTAATCAAACAGTAAGAGATTGTAGGCTCTTCTGTATGGTCAGTCACGCTGGAAGTGAATTTGTTTCCAGCATTTCATTAAATATGCCTCCCTTGGAAAAGAAACAAAGTCCAAATGCATAAGAGACGGAAAGAAAACCATTTCTTGCCCTTTACTCAAGTTATCCCATGATGTCCATCTTAACACGGCAGATGAAGATGGAGTCTTTACCAAGGTGGTTTTCACGTGAGCATGTTAATGCAGACAAAGGAATCCAATGGCTTTCCCCCAACAAGGACGCTTTGAAATTGCAGGCATACAACAAATGCACGGACGAGCCCACGAATGCCTTGGAAGAAACCAACTAAGCGTATTCACACAGGTGTACAGTTCACAATAAGAATGCACACTCAAATTAGTACAAATTTTGTTTGGCCTTATATGATACCATAGGTAGCAATGGAAGCCAGGCTTTTGTGATCACGAGGAGCCCTTTCATTTTATTCGTCCTGTCTTTGTCTCCTTTGTTAACATCCCCGTGACTGCTAATTGATAATTGATATCCCTTGTATATATATTGTGTGGGTGTTAAAAACTATCAAAATAGTGATGGAGTAAGGAGGAAGCTGGTAGAATGCAAAAAGTCTGCTACTGTTTGCTTTCTTTTTCGTCCTCGTGTAACAGACCTTTTGCATACTATCTGCTGCCTAATACTTGCTATGGATTGGTTTGGGATTCTTCACTATCAATACTACAAGCAGGTTTACATGGTTTTATTCATGCAGTCTATTCTTTGATGGTGGTTGCAGAATTTCATGAACAAGGAAGAATGTTGAGAGCTTTTGGGAACTTTTCAGAAACCCATAAAACAAGTAAGTGTTTATAAGTTTTGATCTAATTGATTGTGTTTTTCTTTGTATTCTCTGAAAGTCTGTATTAGTCCACTATCAATTGAAGAGTGCCATTCGAAAAAGATTTAGATTAGAGTATGTTGTTTAAACTAAAATTTTGAATTAAGAAAAACTGCTGATATCGAAAAGACTGACAAAACACGAAAGATAGATCATACTATGATATTGTATTGGTGTTAAATAATTTGTTTTTGTTTCTCTACAGGCTTAGGATTAATTATGATATGAATCTCTAGTTGTTCTGAACAGATTGATACAAACTTCAATGGCTTCTCACTCTAAGGTTGGTAGGTCTACACATCTATTGCAGTTTTAGAGTGCTCTATTTAATGGTAGTAACTATTTCAGAATAAAACTTTGCAGTGGTGTGGATACCCGCTTCATTGCCTTGTGATCTTTGAAAGAGAGGGGCATGAGAATCCTCGTGCATATACAGTCTCTTGTGTCAGCAATCTTTGTCACATACAATGTACTGAACCCACAAAATTCAATAAAGCTGTGCAAGTGACGTATTCCGTGGAGTTCTGTGAATGGAGTTAAATGGAGTTGTGTGTATAAAATTAAAAAGATATCAAAGCGGTGCTCACGTGTGTAGATATTTGAGGCTTAATAGAATTAATAAGCGACAAAAACTAAGGTCTTGAAGCTGTAGTGTAGCACCATGATTGCTTATACTGATGTTCATTGTATTATGAACAGATTTTGAAAACAGTAACAAGCATACAAATTATTTTTTAAGTCCAACAAGAGATTAAGATTCTGAACAAAATCTCAACAGTTATAATTCGGTCAATGTTGAATACAAGATAAAGTACTAATTATATCAGGGGTTATTATTCAATTGGTTGAGTTCAATTGATAAAAGGTGATGGTATGCTTCTTGATTACATCATTCATTAAGATTCAAACCCCTAGTTTTATGATATAAAGGATGTGGTTGACATCGTGTTTCAAGTGACTTTGGCAAAATGGATACCCTTAGTCCTTAGCTCTTAATTGAAGAGTTATCAACATAGGCTCATGCTCTTGTATCAGATAACAAAACCAACTTCAAGATGATATAATATCGTCCGTAAAAGAACAAATAACCTATGATTTACATGTATTAAAAATAAAACCTATTTGAGAGTACATTTATCATGCACAAAACTAGAACCACATTAAGATGTTGGTGTTTGGCCTTATAATTACCATGGAATGGTGCTTATAACTAGCAAGAGTCCCAAGTCAAATGTTTCATAAGTTGATAGCTTCATTTGTATGAATGGTCGAAATGAAGCTACCATTAATCCAATGTCACAAACCTAATTTTTCCCTAATTTTTCCATGATGACACTCTTGTATACGTGTTTCATTTGGGTGTGTAAATTTTCAATTGCTATAATGATATGTGAGTAAAGCGGTTTAAATATGGTAATTATGAGCTATATTTATCATTTTGCACAATATAGATCATGTTGAATGTCATTTATATAGTGCTTTAAATTAATGTTGTGAATAAATGGTTTAGTTAGAAATTGAAAAATGGACTAACTAAATAATGTTTTTGTGTGAGTGTAATAGCTTAGGTATTGACCACTCTAATTGGAGAGAGTATCATTGAAAAAAGGAGTCTAGCCATCCATGGGTGATGTGCTATGAAAAATCATGCACACACAAACACATAGAGACATGTAGAAAAAAATGCATCTTGTTGTGAAATAAAATTACTCAATTTTATATGTTTTCTTATGTGAAGGGGAATAATAGTATTTTATTAATATTTTAATAGGAAAACAAAATTAATGCTATTAGATAACATTATTACATTATAAATATGAACCTAACAATGTATGCTAATATTCTTTACTCAAAAAAGGTTTAAAGTTAGAATTAAAAACAAATATTTGAAAAAGAAAAAGAAACAAAATGAATTAATAAATATAATATTAAGAAATAAATAGAGAATAATTTTAATATAGTTTAGAAACTTTTAAGAGAAAGCAAGTGTTACTTGAAGTTTCAAAAAAAAGCCACATTTGTCAAAAAAACTTAATTACTTCCTCCACATAGCCACTAAAGAGGGATATCTATTTTTATAGGGAAAAAAAGAGAATGAGCGAGAGATACCAAGAAGAAACCAAGAAGAAATGCACTTGGAAAAAAGAGAGGAATTCTTCATCACCATAAACATTTAGAGGTAAGATGAACCAATTTCATATTCTCAAATTTATTTTGTGAAGCAAGAATTTGTGGTAATGATAGTTGTAAGTAAAGGTATTGATAAAATTCAAGAGGAAGAATGTGTTTAAAACACTCCTTTTGATTAATACTAGATTTCTTGAGTATCCCCAATTAGAGTTTTGAATTTAAGTAAAATTGGGTCCCTATTATTGGGTGACTAGGCAACACCTAGGATATTAGAATATCTCTATCAAAATTGTTTTCTAATTAGAGGGGTGACTAGGTGGAACTATAGTCTGATAACTTGATTAAGGATTTAATAAAACCTTCTATGCACATATGTTGGCCAAGTGAGGCTACACAAGCTTGGTTGCCAAGTCAATTTGTGAAAGAACAACTAAAATGTTAACATTACATTTTCCCCACATCTAGTTGGGGTTACGTATTTCTTGCTATTGACATTCTTTCATCTCACAAACTTTATGAAAATATCTATAGAAAATAAAGGAATCACACTTCCTTGTTGCTGGTACTAGTGCAAATTGTATAAACCTTCTAGTGGTTAAAGCTTGAATCATGAAATACTTCTTGTTTGTAACAATATGCAACATTTACTTGTTTAAAATTGAGTCAAATGGGCTAATAAATTAGCCCAATAGGTATTCTAATACTATTCACAAATTTAGCATGACAAGCCGATTTAGTTAGTCAAAATTAGATTGCTTTTCGAGGAAAATGCTTGTATAAAGTTGTTACAATGTAGGGTTGCCAATATACCAAGTTGCCTCGTATAGTTGAGTAATGAATTTATGATTTATTCAAACCCGAAATATGTTAACTGTTGAGGAAAATGCTCATATAAAGCTGCTATAAAACACAGTTATGAATATACCAAGTTTTTTATATTTATAAATGAGCAATGAATTAGTGACTAGAGACTATATGAAAGTAGTAATTTTCCAAAAAAATATACAATGGTGGCTATGAATCTCCTCTTGACTATTTATAGTTTCATAAAATAGTTATAATTGAATTCATGATCAACATTAGAAATTCTATCTTATTAAGCTAAATAAAGGCATCCATAAATAAATATTACTATTGGCTTACCTACAAAAATAAACAAAAGGGGGTTATAAGGTAAAAGCACAAACCTGTGTCAAACTTTTGGCCAAATAAATAGTTTCGACCGAAATATTTTCAGCCCCGAGACATGTTTTGGTCGAATAGGTTTCAACCAAAACCATGTGGCACATATGTGGCACACAAGGTTTCAGCCGAATAGGTTTTGACTGAAGCAAAACAAATAATTTTTCCCTTTGAAACTTTGAATTTGGCTTTCAAATTGGCTTATTTTATATGCGGGGTTCCTATTGGAAGGGTTTCGGCTGAATATATCCACATGGCAGGTGACTTGGCAGCAAAGTCACCATTTTTCAAAATTTTCAGAAATTTCCAACTTCTAGTGAATATTTCTTCAATCAACATTAATTTAAAAAAAAATAAAAATACCCTTTTGTAGAGCTCATAGTGTTGAATCCATATATATATATATATTTTGATTACTTTTAGTATATATATATTTATTTATTTTGATTAGTTTTAGTATATATATATATTTATATTTTGATTAGTTTTAGTATATAAATATTTTAAAATATTGCAAGTAGGTTGTTCAAAGCCAAAAAGATGCTCAATTAAAATTAAATAAAAAATAGTAAATCATCATAAAAAAAATTGGAAAATATATGATTCCCTAGATGATAGAATCCTCTTCAAAAGGGTATATTTTATTTTTTGAAAATGAAAAAAAAAAAACAATAGTTGACGTGAACTAAAAACTATCGAATTTGGGTTTGTTTGACTTAAAAATGTTATTACGAGAAAAATATACATCAAATTTCAATTTTTTTTCCATGCCCTAGATATTGAAGTCAACTATTTGGGAAAAAAAATTAGGAGAAAATGATTTTTTTTTTCTATTTGTTTCTTAACGTCAATTGAACATTACCTTTTCTTGAAATTTTCAGCATTATGAAATCTGCTTTTAAATTGATAAAAAAATATCATTTTTTTTTTAAATTTGAAAAATTACAGGAATAAACTTCATCAAAATTTATTCATTTTATTGGTTTACATCATTTTGAAATTCAAAACATAAATACCACTTTTATGTGGTTGAAGTTGAGAACTTTTTTTTTGTGTTGGCCAATTCCTTTATAAAGTGCAACACAAGTTTGTACTTTTACCCTATAATTTACTACACATGGGAAATAAAATATAAAATCTTACAACATAAGTTCTCTACCACAATTTAATGGACTCGATAGATTACTTGGAAGAGTAGCTATTATTATTTAACTGTGAACAATAAGATTACTAAAATAATTAGCAATTAACCACAAAGATTTAATTAATAATAATGTTACAAAGAGAGTTTTATATTTCATAACCTTATTGATTGAGCCATAAGGTCTTGCATAATAGTGATTGTCTTAGATGAATATATTTCAAAAACGTGCCATGCGATGAAAAGGATGCTAGGTGGCTTCAAATCAAACCCAAGTAAGAAAAAGATTTGGCTAAAGATGATAATTGAAATAATTTAGAGTGATGAGTTATTTGAATTAAATTGAGTCACCTCATGAGTAAAAGGGAATTTGCATCTAGATATTTGTTTCCCATGAGCATTAAATAGGTTGCATATATCATTACATCATGATTGCACAAATTTTTAGGCATGCTAGCCATAAATTGCTAGACTCTTCATGATGGGTTCAACCACTTACTGGAGTAGCACGAAGAAGCTTACAAATTCATGGTAGGGTGGAATTCATTCTGGTGATGCTCTCTCTCTCACTTCAAATTATAAAGAAGAGATTTTATTATATAAAATATTAAAGTATTATCCATCTTGTGAGGTACAAACTTGAGAAAATAGATGATTCTCATTCTATTGCTTTACTTATTAGTTACAATATTGCAACTTGTTAGGAAATAATGCATAAATGAATAGTTCATTTAATCAATTTCAAGTAAATAACCCTATGAGAGAAAAAAACTGCATACAAGCTTATAGAATAATCAATTGCCTAGATCAAATAGACAAGCCGCAAGATAACACAAGATATATACCCTGGGAAAACCGTCAAGAGGGAAAAACCCAACCTCTAAGAGAATTCATACTCCATCTATTATTTAGAAAATAAACAATACATGCACTTATAGAGTTACCATGAACACTTTTGAAACATCAAGCCTCTCCAATACATCCTCCATGTGTCCAAGCATGAATCCACACATCCCATGTACTATGCTTCACATATGCACTCCTTAGAAAGACTCAATAATGACAACCCGCTCACCCAACCAACCTGAACCACTAAATGTGTGTTTTCTTTTCTAGACACAAGGTCGCATAAATTCAACCAAGTGGCACGATAAAACATGTGCCACAAAACCATGTGAATGCAAAACCATTGACCCCTTATTTACTATTGGGTACTAATTTTCCACTTTATTAAATATTTCCCCAATATTAAATCATTATGTTATGTACCCCACACATATAATAATAAATCAATGTTACAATACAACATACAAGTGGTCCCAAAATAATTATCTAATGTGGCTATTTACACACCTCCTAGGTGCACCACAACTAAATAATTATTTAATTACAACATTATAATAAATCAATTTATGCAATGGTGTACAACATCAAATCCTAATACTTTAGTTTTGTTAATAAAAATTATAACTAATAATTATGTTGGATATCATATGTTGTCATTCAATATTGTACCATAAATGATGCAATAATTCTTGATGTCTATGAAAACTTGGTATCATTCTTGATGTGTAAATATCACAATCTCCTCTGGATTATGTGATTATTAGATTTATATGTATTAAATATGATTAGTTTTGGATCATAAACTTGAATATTGTTACATGTGGTATACTAGCACCTAAAATAATTTTTTTCATAAATTACTATAGTAAATGATAATTTGGCCAATAGTTATGGTTGAGAGTGAAAATATTGTATTATTATAATGGTGAAAAACACCTCATTGATGTGTTTTCTTATATAGTTTTGTATTTAGTTTGGGGAAATTTATTAATGTATTTATGTAGTTATAAATTATGATTTTTTTATGCATAGTTGGGCCTACATACTTAGTATTTCATGCACCTACTCCTATGTTTATTGATTATCTCCATGTATATTTGCACACAATCCAAGTTTATTTGGCTTATTTATTTGATTCTTGATCATTTATTCAATCCAATTGATCTCAAGGATTGGCCCAACCTAGCTACCTAATCATATTCATGTCGATAGGTACAAGATAATCCTTACAATTACAATCTTGATATGCTTAAATAAAAAAGTTAAAATATTTTTTTTCTTAATTAGCCCATGAAAAAGTTAAAAAATAAATATTTAAACTCAACTAGCCCCATCTTGCACTTTATCCCAAGATAATATTGCATAAGTATTCACAATTTGGTGTGAGGCCTTTAAAATATTGCAATATTTGGAATGAATCTCCTTATGTAAAGTTGATTCTCCAAAGGAATATTTGTAGTCCTTTCTTATGGCTAGGGATTGGGATTGATAGAATAGCCTCCACCCCTATGGATCAATTGTTATACCTTCTTTGGACACCATATGTACCAAAAATTTACCTTGGTCTGTGGAAAAGACACATTTTTTAGGATTTAGGGATGTACACCATATTCTATGAATTTATTCAAGAGTTTATCTAGATGATCAAAATGATCCCTCACATTCTTTGAAAAATAACAATATCATCAAGATAGATGAGCATAAATTCTGCCAGTACCGCATTGAAGGCCATGTCCATTTCCCTTTGAAAGGTTTCACTAGAGTTGGTTAGACCAAGAGGCATTTTTCAATAGACATAATTTTCCCACTTAGTGGTGAATATCATCTTATGCTGGTATGATTCTTGCACTAAGATATGGTTGTAGCTTGAATACCCATCCAAGAATGAAAAAAAATTTGAACCACTTACATTTTACAAGATCTATTCCATAAAAGGAAGGGGATAATGATCTTTAAGAGAAGCCCTATTAAGGTCTCTGAAGTCTACACATAATCTTATTATTAGCAAGAAAAGTGGGGAACACAAATCAAAGTTTTGAGCCTCAAGTACTTTTTGAGTGTTGCAGTTTATACCACATACTCAATCATATAAATTGAGAAAGGATTTAATCTAGATAAAACATCAACTAGTTATCTAAACATAAAAGAATATTATAACACAATATATATAAAATTTTAGTATTGCCATATTGTCAAAATTAATTTATTATATTCATATATCCATATATCTCTTTTTTACATTATATACATTCAACATATATCTTCCTCTATACTCTATATATGTTCTTCTATATATTCTATCTTGCTTATGCTATTATACATATCTTTTCCTATACATATATCTAAGGGATGGGATGTGACCCATCTATCCTATCCCTACCCTAGATGGTGTCTCTCAAATCTTATGCTTCACAAGCTCCTTATGGAAATATGTGATAGGATTTACTTGACTATGTCTGAACTATTATACTTTCTTGCCAATATTATTCCCCCTTTCAAAATATTGGATTGTCCTCAAGTCAACTCTACTCAGGATTAGTATGATAGTGTTTTAGTCATGTTCTCTAGTTATGCAGTATTGTAATGTTGTTCGATCTAATGTTCTTAGTCATACATTGCTCATGATTTAAGAACATCGTTAATTTGATAAGGGCCCAACCATCTAAATTTTAGTTTACCTTTCTTCTTGAATTTGATATCATAAAGTAAGACCATATCATTGACCTTGAATTTTTTAGATCTCATGTTTTGGTCATGCCATGCTTTTTGTCCACATGTGGTATTTTTCTAGTTGTCTTGTTCATCTAATTTATCTAGTTCTTCTAAGCAGTGTTTTATGGATTCTTCATTAGTGAGTCTTAAGACCATTTCTATGTGGAGGTTATGAATGATGAAATTTAGAGATATGTTGGAATTCATCTCATACAAAAGATCATTTAAGGAGTGTGCTTGGTAGATAATTTATATGTAGTGTGGTTGGCTCAGAGCATCATAGGAAGTTTAATATCCCAGTTTTTCCTATTTGCATCACATGTATTGGTCAAAGTAGTTCCAATAATCTTATTTAGAGCTTCACTTTCCCCATTTTCTTATGGATGGTATGGTGTGTTGCAGTTATGGGTGATCATAAAATTAGATAGTAATTCCTTTATTATCTTGTTGACAAAGTTTTTCCCTTGATCACCGACTATGCTCAATGGACACCTAAATCTAGTAATTATATTATGGTAGATAAATATGGTTATAGCATATGTGGTGCAATATTTGGTCATTTTAACCTTGTCCCACTTAGTTAAGTAGTTATTATTGGTAATAATGAATCTAGCCTTGAAAAGTTTCATAGGAGGGTTTGAGTTATATTAAGTCAATAACCCATTTCTCAAATGGGATTTGTGCTAGAATTGGTTGGAGGGGCATTTCACCTTGAGAAATGGTTCACCTTGATCTTTTGAAAATATCATAGTTCTTTATACAGTTCTTAGTATCCTTATATACTGTGGGCCACCATAGTCTAACTAGTAGTATTTTTTGGGTAGTAGTGTCTTCGCAATTGTGTCCCCCCAAAACTCCTTCATGAACCTCCCTTACAATATAATCATGTTCATGTTCATGGATTTATCTTTATAGGATGTCGTCAATCCCCTTCTTGTATTATGCTCATTCAATTAAGGTAAAAGAAAGGTACTTCTATAGTAGTTCACTTATTTATCATGTTCTATCATATCATTGAAATATTTATTGTTAGAGAGTAATTGGGCAACACCATTAAATTATTCTGGTACTACAATTATCTAGAATATTTTGGTGCTAGGTAAGTCCTCTTCATCAACCTCCTTAGGTTCTTTTCCTATATCAATTCTATATAAGTAGTAAAAACCTTGATTATTCTTTCCCAATTTCAACATTAGTTTAAAATTAAATTCTTAAAATAATAATACCATCGACATATTTTGTTGGAGATTATTGCACTGTGTTGCCACTCATGTCAATATCTAGTGTGGTAATGTTGAGAAGGATTTGTGGTGTTGAGTAGGTGTCGCTGATGTAGTTGGTTCACTTGATTTCCATGTGCTTTTGATAAAATTCAAATAGAGAGTGTACAAGGTGATAGAACTGTATTCTACATTGTGCTCCGTATTTATTCATGGTTGAAGATGTGCTTGTGCGGTTTGAATGAGATGATCATAGGTTTTCAAAGGTGTTATATATAGAGTTTGAGGTTTTATATTGTGCAACAATAGAAGATGTGTCTGATAATGTGTTGCATATGAAGAAGGTTGTTTGAGAGAAATGCGATTTCTACTTATTTATTTGTGTTGAGTTTTCTTTTCTTGTAGATTTGGAAATGTGCTTATATTGCTTGCATCTACCTTACCCTAGAGTGTTTGGTGTTCAATTGTTCCACAAGGTTGGTTAGTGAGTTGTATGTCTATGGCAGTGTGGTTGGTTGTACTGGATGATAGTATTCTTAGTTTCAAGTGGTTGTGGTAGTGTTTCTAAATATTTTGACGATGTTGGAATATTCTAAGATATTGTGTGATGTTTCTACGTGGTTTTCAGGATATTTCTGGTCCTAGTGTAGAGTGAATTTATTTTTTGATAGTGTTAGTGTAGGTTTGGCCAACTTGGTGTGCTAGAGTTGACTGTGGAGATGGTTTATTGTTTGTGAAAGCATGATGTAGCATGTTTGTGTAGATTTGGGTCCTAGTTAACCCTTGTTTTGTTCCACCTTCACTTCTTTTCACTGTAGAAATGTTTGGTTCCGACCTATTTGCTGGTTGCACATTTGAGGTGCATACGTTTCATTGAGGCTGACCTAGAGAAGTTGTTTATGATCACATAGGATATATAATCAAGGTTAATTTTTGGAGATGTGTGTGATGTTTAGTTATGTGAAGGATGATGTGAATATAGTCAAGTGATATGATCTAAGAGTGAGCTTAAATGCCTAAGGCTACCAAAAGCAATGATTAGAAGGTGTCTACATTTCCAGTGTACTTGAAGTTGCTAGAGGCAGTGAGATGAAGGTTGTGGATGGTGTAGAGTTGTTGTGGTGGATCTTCCTATTGATATAAGGTAGTGAACCTCCTTGTAATAGTCTTATTCTATTCTCTTTCTATTTCAGATAGTGAGTCCTTGACAGTGAACCCTTTCGATAGTGAGACTTTTGTAATCGGTGTTGTTATTCATATATATGTGAGTTAATCCTCACTGTGGTTTTTCCTTGATTAGGGTTTTCCATATGAATTTGGTGTTCTATGGTGTGTGGTTGTGAATGTGGTTTTATGTTTCATTAGTTTACATTGATGTTGATGCATAAGAAGGGTTTGAAGGTTAATGAAGGTTTGAATGCTTTAATGTATAATTGATTCACCCCCCTCTCAATTTTCCTATGTCTAACAACTAGTATCAGATTTGTGGTTCCTTGGAAGAAGCTTAACCACTTGAGGTAGATTTGGATAGTGCACAAGAATGGTTTCAAAGTGCTTATGTTCGATGGATCTAACTATGCTTTCTAGAAAGCATGGATGGAATCTTTTCTTGTCTCATTAGGGTTTGGTGTCTGTAAGTCATTTGAAAATGGATGTACACTATGACTAATACTCTTCCAACAAGTGATGATGAGATAAAGTATTATCGGAATAATATTGAAAAAGAAAGGAATGCTATCTTGAGTAGGCATTTTGATTCAGAAATTGTGAAGGTGATAAGACTCAAAGTTGCTAAAGAGTTTTGGACAAAGTTGTAGAGAATTTATGAAGCAGATGATAAGGTCAAGCAAGTAGAAATGAAAAATTTCAAAGACAAATTTGAAACCCTAAGGATGTCAGAAGATGAATATATTGCCATCTACATGTTCCAAGTGGATGAAATTGTCAATTGCATCAATGGTCTTGGTGGAAGACTAGAGGAAAGTGAAGTTGTGAAAAAGGTATATTGAGAACTCTTCCTAAATCTTATAGTTCTAAAGTTTATGCTATTGAGGAAGCTCAAAATTTGGATCAATATACTAGAGATCAAATGTTTGGTTCTTTAACTACTTTTGAATTAAGAGATTTTGAAAAAGATGCTCCAAGGAAAGAAACTGATTTTTTTAGCAAGAAAAAGAATGATGAATCTATTCTAGATGAACTTGATGATGTGGAAGAAAATTTTGTAAGGAGATTGAAAAAGGGAATTGGAAAATATAGAGGTAAGTTACCCTTAAAATGTTTCAATTGTGGAAAGATAGGTCATTATGCTTCTAAATGTCCAAACAAAGTTTCAAATGATAAACATAAAGGTCATAAAGGTAAATTTTTCAAGAAGAGTTATTATGTTAAAGAAGATAGTGGTGTATCTAATTATGAAGAATCAGACTATCCAGATGATGAGCGTGATGAATGTTTGTTCATGGCTCAAAATTTTGGAACTAATTCTACTAATATTGAAAGATGTGTGAAGAAAATTGCTCTAAAAATAGGTCACACTATTGAAGGAACTATGTTGACTGCCTTTCATGTAAGAGAGGAGGGAAACTTTTGGATAATTGATAGTGGATGCTCAAATCATATGATAAGTGATAAGAGTAATTTTGTTAAGCTTGAAAAGTATGATGGTGGTCTTGTTAAGTTTTGTGATGATACATCTACTTAGATCTATGGAAAATGTTTAATTAGTTTTGATGGAAAGCATAAGACACATTTTATGTCAAGGGTCTCCAACATAATCTTCTTAGTGTAGGAAAAATATGTAGTAGAGGATACAATTTGGTGTTTTAGGATGATGGTTGTGAAATTAGAAAAGGAAGCTCTAGACAATTGGTTCAAAGACAATGAAAATATGAAGAAGACACAAAAAAAACAAACAAGGTTAGTACTAAAGGATTCAAGTTAGTAAGGCAAAGAGACCTCAGTCATAAATTTGTCTCAAATAACAAATGCCATCCATTGAATAAATGGAATGCTCCCATGAGTACTAGAAAGTTGCATTATGCCACACCACTAATGAGCCACATGGATCTACTGACTAGAAAGCTATGTTATGATAGGTGTCCATTCAATATGATGGGTTCTACAAGGTCTAGGAAGTTGCGTTATGCCAAACACTCATGAAACACATAGTTCTACTATCAAGCAAGTTGTGTTATGCTCGATGACCATGTTAAAATGGGTATACATGAATCAACAAGTTGCATTATGTTGAATCCATGAACCAATTTTCCTAAGTGTCACCTAAGAAGGTGCATAAACTCACATAAGAATGCACATTAATGATAAACTCACCTAGGAAGGTGCATAAAATCACCTAGGAAGGCACAAAGACTCACCTAAGAAGGCACATAAATGAAAAATTCACCTAAAAAGGTGCATGAACTCACCTAAGAAGGAACATAATAAAAAAAATCACCTAAGAAGGTGCATAAACTCACCTAAGGAGGCACATAAATATCTAAGAATATGAAACAAGACAAGAACAAAACCTCAAGGTGTGTTATAAACAACACCACTGCAAAAGGTGCTTTACAAAATAAAAAAGGGGCATTTCTCAATACATGAAGGGTCATACCTTAGGGAATATCACACATGACATCACCACCAATAGAGGAGAAGCCATGGAATAAAAGACTTGCACCTTAGGGAATACTTGTCATAGTATTACCACCAAGGGGAAAATCAAATACCATGAAAGGTCACACTCTTAGGGGATATTAAGCCTAATATCACCACAAAGGAGATGCTAACATAGATTGAGAAGGCCACACTTTTGTTGACAAGGTCACACTTCCTAGGAGATGTATGTTATCATCACTGAAAAGGGACCATTTCTTATGCAAACAATGAGTGGGGGACCATATACCCCCCTTAAAATGTTAGTGTACTTTCTACACTAAAGTTTTAGGGAGATAGAAAGGGATCCCTTGCTACAAGGAATAAACCTAAAACATAGATACCTAACACCTTGCACCCAAGTGTAGGGACAAATATGAGCCCAAAAAATAATGATGATACATTGATCCTTGAAAATATGATTCCATAAAACCTAGTTTATACCCCACTGGATGGTAGTGAGCATTGTGTGATACTAAAACTACCACATGACAAGGAGAAAATAAAATGCATTAATCTATCATTCAATCACATAAGGGTCAAATTACTTCAATTTATTTTTCAAAGAACAACATTCATCAGTTGTGTGTCCAAATATTTTATGATACACATAGTAGGATGTGTTTTTACTCTTTAGTTTTGTATCTCCTCATTCACGGATAGGTGGTAGTGTATTGTATCCTAAGTTTAGAAGTGTGGTAGAGCACACTTAGTCTTAGATAAAGGATGTGGGGTATATAACACACATTTCTTAAATGGTCTGGTTGGAGGAACAAATGTTTAATGTAAAGGTGGAGGACCTTGGTAACCTATTCCTTTGGTATATTTAGATGCTATTTGTTCCAAAAGGGGATGGATTTCATGTTCATTCTTTATGTAACATCCTTATTTTCTCAAGATCCTAAAGCCTTGGCCATAGCATTGTTCCAAGTTAATGGGTGTGTTTGTGAATTTATTCTCATAGAATGGAGGAGTGTTAGGTGATATGTTTTCATTGTGATTGTTACCAATATGTATTTCCATGTGCATTGGTTGAGGTATGAATTGTAGGTCACTTTCTCTATGTGAGGTAGAAAATATTTCAAGTGGTGGTATGGTAGGTGATGTTGATTGTTGATATGGGTGATTAGGCCATTCCATTGAAGGGAAAAGGGCCAGATTGTTCTCAAGGTTGGGAAAGGTATTGTTTATGAATTTATTTATAATATCCTCTTATTACCTCAAGATATTATCACTAAGAAGATATACTGGGAGATGAAAGATCATGGGTGTCATTATCCAAATTAGGATCATTTACAAACACACAACATGAAACACCAACCAAGGATTTCAAGGAAATCAATATTTTTCCAAAACACTTAGCCATTCTGATGATATGATATTTTATAATGAGGTTCAAACTGTTATGCAACAGGTAATTAGAAAATAGGCAACATATCTAGACTGAGGATTTTGAGAGGTCTTTGTCATAGGAATCTAATCCACAAAAAATGGGACTAGGGTGCCTAGGGCACCTATGTCCTAGACAGGGCTTTGAAAAATTCAAAGTTTGATTGTCTATAATACTGTTTGAGGTTTCTATGTCTATGTGAAAACAAGTCTAACAGTGAATGATTTTCCATATGTTTCTCAATTTATTATAATGTAAGTCAAAATGCAAGTGTGCAATAATGTTGAAAATGCTTGAACAATAAATGATAATTGTGCATGTAATTTCTAGATCTAAAATGCAACAAATAACTGATTCTAATATGCCAAAATCTAAAATCGATGATGTTGATATGCTTTTTAAAACAAAACAATACAATTTTTTCCCTTTTTAGTTATATGCAAGATAGCTAAATGAAAACAATGACACTTTCAAAACTTAAATGACCTAATGCAGATTTATAAATGTAGATTTGAGCTATAATGGCTGAAATGAACCCTATTGCAACCTATAATTCAATATGATATACAATTTTTTTGAAATTTATCCTTTTTTTTAATGAAAAAAATGAATGTGTAAATGAACAATGCAAAGTAATGCAATGCAAAACCTAGATCTAGGATGAATTGCTTCAAATTTAAGGAGAAGTCCGCCTGGCTACCTTTAGCATGGGGGCTTTCAAAGCCCCAAGACCTGATGGTTTTCCTCCTGCTTTTTTTTTAGATTTTCTGGGATACTGTGGGCGTGGAACTTGTGCTTGCGGCCAGGGACTTCTTCAAATCGGGCAAGATCCTCAAAAAATTGAACCACACTTTCATTGCTCTTATCCCCAAGATTAGTGAGCCTCTTTCCATGACTGATTTTCAACGAATTAGCCTTTGTAACACCTTTTATAAGATCATTTCTAAGATCCTTGTTAACCATATCAAACCTCTTCTGTAAAAAATCATTAGTCATACTCAGAAGGGGTTTTTCCTTGGGTGACATATTCTTGATGCTACTTTGACAACCCATGAACTGCTCCACTCAATGGATAGATGTAACTATGCGGGGATGGCTCTCAAGCTTGAAATTTCCAAAAATTATGATAAAGTGTTATGGGACTTCATCCTGAAGGTCTTGGTTAAGTTTGGTTTCAACAGTTTGGTCATCAAACTCATTATGGAATGTGTTAACACTGTCAATTACTCGGTTATTGTTAATGGATCCCCCTTTGGGTTCTTCTCTGCTGGTAGAGGGCTCAGACAAGGAGACCCTCTATCCCCCTATCTTTTCATAATGATTGCTAATGTGCTCAATAGGAATTTCATGGGTCTGCTGTCAGAGGGCTCCATTATGGGCATTAGAGTGGCTTCCTCCTTGGATCCGATTATTGTGCAATAATTTGTGGATGACACTTTTCTATTTGGGAAAGCCTTTGTGGTGGAAGCTAGGAAATGGAAAGCTTGTCTTAACAACTATGCCTCTCGTTCTAGTCAAAACATCAATTACAATAAAAGAAAGATTTATTTCTTTAATTACATGCCTAATTTGCAAAACAGGGTGATTGCGGTCCTGGGATGTGTCAGTGGTTCTCTCCCGTCGGTTTACCTTGAGCTCTCCCTCATGGTTAAGGAGGTTCCCATTGATTTCTGGAACTCGATTTTGGAAAGGATTCAAAGGAAATTGGTTGGGTGGAAGGGCTCTATCCCAAGCCATGCTGGAAAAATCCAACTTTTCATTATGGCTCTCCAAGGTATCCCCACTTACTTCCTCTCCATTTTTAAGATGCCTAAGTACATTGCTGATAAATTTGAAATAATTCAAAGGAATTTCCTTTGGTTCGGGACTGAGGAAAAAAAGAAACTTGCTTTGGTGAAATGGGAAAGGGTTTGCCAGGCCAAAAATTATGGTGGGCATGGAATTAGGATGATTGTCAACTCTAACAAGGCTCTGATGGCCAAGGTTGGTTGGGATTAGTTAAGAAACACTAAGGACTGGTTGAAAATTATGAATTCCAAATATCTCCAGGATAGGCCCTTGATTGATTATCTTTCAGAGTCTCACCCCAAGGGCTCTATTTTCTGGAGGAGCATTTGCTGCACACAAGGCCTGTTAAAGAAAGGGATTAAGTGGAAAATGGGCAATGGGATTAGAATCAGGTTTTGGGAAGATACTTGGCTAATTGACTCCCCTTTGGCTTGCTCTGACTTTAGGGCTGTGATGGGTGTGGCCCATAGATTCTTTGGCATCCATATCAATGACTATGTTTCTGGACCCCCCAGAGCTAGGATTTGGAGGGGCCTTACCCTCTGTTGTCCCCATTCCCATGACCTTTATTTTCTGGCTCGGTCCCTTCAGGTGATTCTTTCTAGCACCAAGTTTCCATCCTATGACAGGGAGGATGAGTTTTTTTGGACTTTAGACAAACAAGGGGATCTCTCTGTGCGATCAACTTATAGACTGCTAACAAATGAAAATTTTGCTGAGGAACCTTGGAAGAAGGTTTGGAATCGCCACATGATCCCTAAAATTAATTTTTTCTGGTGGACGACCTGTCATAACAGGATTCTTACCCAGGACAATTTGAGGAAACAGGGTTTTTGTTTTCCCAATAGATGTTTTCTTTGTAAGAATGAGGAGGAAACTGCCAGTCACCTTTTATTACACTGCTCGTTTGCTACCAAAGTTTGGGGGATGGCTTTTGAGAAACTTGATGTCCCTTGGGTTATGAGCAAGGATCTTTTATTGTTCATTCTGGGTTGGTATGGCCCATATTCCCATCCTCTACCTGGTGAAATTTGGAAGCAGGTCCCTCCTGTTTTGGGATGGTGTTTGTGGAAGGAGAGGAATAACAGGGTTTTCAGGAATGTTGAGAGGAGTCCCAAGGATGTTTTTGGCATTGGTGCTCATCTCATTGAGGAAAATATCTCTCTTTAATGGAAAACTCCCGGAGGTGGGGCCGTTGGATTACGAAATAAAAATGGCCAAGGAGTGGCACCGGGATTTATAGGCTAACTCCTTTGATAATTCGAATCTCTTAGCTAGAAAAAATACTAAGTGGGAGCCTCCGAATAGAGGATAGTTTAAACTTAATTTTGATGGGGTTGCTAAGGGCAACCCAGGCAGGGCAAGTATTGGTGGAGTTATCAAAGATCCTGTGGGGGCTCTGGTGGCAAGATTTGGTGGAGGTATTGGGTTTTAGTCTTCATTAGTGGCAGAGGCTCATGCACTGCTAATGGGCCTCAAAATTGTTGTTACTCTAGGAATTGCTTATCTCCACATTGAAGGAGACTCCAAGTCTATTATGGATGCTGTGAATACAAACAAACTAATTGGTTGGAATACTAAGGACATATTGTTGGATGCTAGTTTCCTTTTATCCAAATTTAGGGATAAAAAGGTGACTCGTATCTTTAGAGAAGGAAATCAAGTGGCGGATGCCTTGGCTAATCTTGGCTCTAGCTGGGATTTCGCTAAATGTTGGAGGAAAATTCAAAGGTTACTGCCAAAAAATCAAACTTTAATTGCGCGAGAAAAAAAAACCATGGTTTGCAATAATTTTAAATCTTTGGATGACGGGAGCTGAATGGGGGGTCCATCGGATTATTTTGGGGGTCTGGTGGATGAGTGTCAACATTAAGATGGAGTACAGGTGGAGGTTTTTTGGAAGAGATTTTCATGTGTGGGGCATGGATGGGAGGATCCACGTGTCTATCCTTTGGACATGGTGGATGGGGTCGGGTTCTAAGGTAACGAAAAAGTGGCAGGGTTTGAACTTAAAATATGGTAACACGAATAATTTTGGCGGCTTGATGAAGGCTAGTTGGAAGGATGTGACTTCATTAAATCTATGGAGCCGTACCGTGCGATCTATTCTCTTGGGGATTGTGGGATATCTTATTTTATCTCATTCTTGTATTTGGTTGTGCGAGAGTATTTATAATGATTTGACTATTCATTATGGAAGATTGCCTCCTTCTAGGGTCTTCGAGCCTTTAAGTTTAGCGCGGGTCTCCTTTGGCACCTTTTGGATGGTTTCTAATTTTAGCTATATGACCATTTTGCATGGTTTTTTGTGCATTCCCTACATGTCCGCCAATTCTTGCCTTGCTGGCCACAATCATCCCAAGAACTTCATTAAATTCATTGTCAAATCACCCTGTGGTGATTTTCCCTTCCGCACATGTGACCTATATGCGGGTGTTATTAGCCTTTACTGTATACCTTGCCTTAACAATCACAATGTAATAATCATTCGTGGCTGCTGCAATTGGTATTTTTTGCATTTTCTTGGGTTTCCTGTGTAGGTTGCTAATATGGGTGGTGAGTGGGTGAGGACTGAACCAGACAACTGTGAGGAGTTTTAGAACAACCCTTTAGTTTGGCACGTTTGTGTGGAAGGTGTTATCTCTCTGCTTATGGAGATCTTGGTCGGTCATGATCCTAACTTGTCAGGTTAGTTTGCCAATTTGTAGAAAGATCATCAGGTCTCCATAAGTGGAATCTCATTTGAAATCAGTGAGGAAGTCATAGTGCAAGCCACGAGATTACTGTGTTCTGGGAAAAAATACCCCAAACACACCAAGAAATCGGATCATGAAAGCTTAAAAGCTTTTTTTAGAGGTGAGGAGGCCCCGGTGCAGAACCAATTGAGTTTTGAGAGAGATGCTCTCTCGAAGCCCTGGGATCAGGTGTGCTTGGCGCTGATGAAGTACATCACTTTGGAAGGTAGGTTTAAAACCTGTTTCTTTTATCACTTCCCCCTGTCAAATCATTTAAGACACAAGATACTGCTTAGTTTCTCATTTTTTTTTTTAATGGACTTGGAAAACTTGATCGAAAAATGCAAGGAGTCGGCCAGCCTTAACCCTAGTGATTGGTCACGCCCACAAAAGGATATAGAAGTCATGAAAAATCCTAACCTGAGAATTGGACATTCCAATAGGAGACTAACATCTTCTCATGGTCGTTCATTTACTTGTCAAACCAGGGAACACATACTTGAAATGGAGTGGCACTGTATGTGCACTAAGAACCGGTTTTAGCCATAACTTTCTAGAAGTAAATGCTTGAAAGTAATTCTAACTCGGATGCAGGGACATGAAATAAAGTCTTGCTAACTTAAGCATCACTTAACTAAAGTAGGAATCACAATAACAATTACTGGGAAACAAACCATGAACTGGCCTTATGCTGCAAGAACAGACATAGGGATGGATTCCTTATGCTGCAAGAACAGTTTTAAGACTGAGTTTGCATCAAAGCTTACTAGAATGGAATTCTAACAGATAAATAATAGAAAGCAGATAGCTAACTATAGATACTTACTAAGTGGGCCCCCTCAGCAAGTATCAACCAATTACGCAAGAATAGAACTCAAAAATTCATCAGTTTCTTATTCATAACTTCTGAATCACATACATGGCTATTTGCTTGTAAGAAAACTTAATACAAAGCTCTCTATTTTATTATAACAATAAACAAATTACAATATGTTCTATCTCTACTTTCCAGTCTAATCTCTCTTAATCAACCCGTTCACTCGCACAGGAGGAACCTTTATTTAAAGAGAAATAGCTAACTAACTAATCAACTAACAGAGAAAGACGCGGGTATAAATGTCGCCTGAGACGGAGGAACAGACTTCATAAATGCAAGTCTATCCGCTCAACTGTCTCAGAGGAAATCTAGAACTCCACTCCTCCTAGATTGATGATTCATCCGGTTTCTTCCCAAAGACTCGGACAAAGAATCCTTGCTTGAAATGACTCCTTCGCTGGTGAGCTAGAAATGGCTTTTTCCGCGAGGCCGTGTTCTACTGTGCATTGACTCGTTCATACCAGCTTCAACAACCTATAGAACACATGGCAATAGAGGCAAAAGAAGGCATGCACTCATAATAGCACGAAATTCCTTATTAATCATACACATTCAATTCATCTTACTTATCCAAACACTACATATATGTACCAGTCAATTGGGAAGTCAAAACAGGGTAATGAACATAGATAGACTAAGATATTTATGCAGCAAGAGTATAGGATTGGTTGTCATCGAATACTACCCATAAAAATTAAAAGTTCATCACCATATAGTTTAAAAAATTCATAAAAGAGCAAAAGTTTTTAAAACTTATAATCATGACATCCAAATTATAGCCATATTTTGGGCTCATTAGTGATCTCCCACCGATCCCACTCAATAAGGGGCTCATTCTGAGACTATATCACTTTCATCTGGCCCTCTTTCATCATAAAGCTATCATGACTGTCCGCATTGAGAACATTGAACCCCTGTCAACTATGAATATTTCCCCGACCGAGTCTAAAAGCCCTCCCCGAAAATCCAATACAGGCACTGCAGGGAATCCCAAAACCAAGATAACCACCAAGAAACTTAAGGGTGGTTTGGGTAAGGCTCATGCTAGTGTAGTGGAAAGTCTCTGTGAATTGAAATCCACTCAAGCAGAATCGGCCTACAAGGCCACCATGGTAAAAAAAGGAAAGGAGAAAGGCATGTTGGCCCCGACTGCTAAGGATGGAAAGGGAAAGAACGCTATAAGGAAAGACTCCAGAGGTGATATGGTTGTGGGGACCACTGAGATGACTGGTGGGGAAAATTCCAGAAGGAGATTCAGGAGGCTGGCTAAGAACAACAAAATTAGGTTGATTATTAAAGACTTGGAGGAGGAGCAGTCTGATAGCAAAGGGTACAAGGAAGAAGAAACTTAAGATGAGGAGGAAGAAAATGTGGAGGGGCCCTAGTTTACTCCTGAGGACAACAAGGTTCCTATTGATGGCTCTGCCTCTCACTCTCTGCATCCCCTAGTTGAAGAGTCTAGAGAGGTTCAGGGGACCATGGACATTGAGGAGGAGCCTTGTGATGTGGTAAAGATAATGGACACGCTCGACAAAAGGTTCCTACTGTTGACCCGCTACACCATGAAGTTGGGCCACTTCGTCACGAGCAGTCTGTCTAATGCTATAAAGGAGGAGTTGGAGGGAAATAGTAGTCAGGAGAATAAAGAGTGGGTGGGTGATGAGGCAGTGGACCTCCTGATTAAAAATTGGGACAATGCCAATTAGCTGCTCCCTATTCCTGTCTATCGATTGTCTCTCTGCGGTCACTATGCTACTTATGGGCTGTTTCAGCTTTTTGTTTCCTTTATGTTTTTTGTTTAATCTTGTTCCTTTTTGGCCCTAGTGGTTTGTTGTGAAGGGTACGACGCCCTGTAAATCCTGCTTAACTTTTTAAAAACATGTCTGGTTCACCAACATAAAATATTGGAAAATTTGAGACCCTTTAGGGGAGATCTCCCTTTGTGGGGGTTTGACATCTTTTCCTTATTTCATTGAATAAGAGGAGGTTGATTGGATTTGGACAAGATATATGATTGAATTACAGCTTGAGAGGTGAATCAAATTTCCCTTGACCAAATTTGAAAGGAGCCTAAGGATGAAATGCAATGATTTAACTAACCTAATAATGCAAATGACTATCTTGATACAAAAGCAACATATCTAGAAAGTCACAAACAAAAACAAACTACAAAAATGGGATGAGCAGGACACTATGCACCCATGATATAAATTTAGAGCTGAAAATGCTGGAATAAGTTTTTCAAAGTGATTATGTCTTTGTAGGGGTTATTCAGATATGATTTCATAGTACTTGGATGCTAGGTCAGAGCTTCTTTTCTCCACTTGTCACACTGTTGGATCATTATCAGATAATTTTATAACCGAGTTTCCATGAGTTGTCAAGGTGTAGGATTTGATTGCAATAATGAATATTAACCTTCAAAATTCTTCCAATATTCTTTAGATTTGAAACCAATGTGTTCAAAGAGAGAGGAAGAGTTGTGCCATTAAGGGGATTTCCTTAGTCAACCCTATGCTAGTGTTTCCACTTCCATAATGGCAATGCCAATAATAAATAGGTAAATTATAAAAATGAATGATGAATAAAAAATTATTTCAACTCACCACCCTCCAATGGTTTCTTTGAAGGATTGAAATCATACAAATGTCCTCAAGGCTTGAATATTTCTTTCTTGATTTTTTTAGAAACCTACAAGGGTTAGTCTTCATAAATAATATGATAACATAAACATGAACTCACATACACTTTGACATTATGCTTGGATCTTGAATTTCTACAATAAATATTTGAAATTCTACTCTTGACTTGCTTGATCACCAAATTTGCCAATAATTTATAGATGTATTTCAAATGATGCAATAACTAGGTATTTATATTTAATTATTTTAATTTCCCAAAAAAAAAATCCAAATATCCAATAATATGCATTTGAAATTCAAATAATAAAATGTCAACAACGACTTATTTAAATTTGGAGCTAAAATAGGGGATAGAGGTGCCCTAGGTGCTAGTGTCCCAAACCTAATTTTCGGGAATTAAGGGTTAGGGGAAAAATATTAAATAAATTCATTTGTTTTGTACTTGAAAATTGTTAGAAAATGATAAAATGGGCCACAAAATGCACAATTTTGGAATTAGGTGTTAATTAGGTCCAATTACTTAAGAGGAGCCAAACATAGTGTGAAATTTTCAAGGGTGACAATTTACAATGCTAGACCATTATAGTTAAAATAAAATAAAACTATAACACATACTCAATTTCTAATTTAAAATTATCAATAAACTGTAAAATTTATTTGACTAAATATAAAAGAATATCAATCAGAAACTAAACATGTTGGTGTGAGTTAACTGACAACTTAGTTGGTAGTTAGTTATACTTATGTGGCAAGTTAATTTCAAATGTAGTTAATATATTTCTCATTTATATTCACCTCTATTCCTAATTAAAATCATCTCAAATATTCTAATAATTTAATCTTCTATTTTTTGTATAATTCATACTCATTTGTTGTTTCCATTTTTTCTCAGTCCTAGTTTAATTTTTACATGGTATTAGAGCTAGTTATAGTGCAAATAGAAATGCATTAGTTTGCTTGTGAGTTTTATTTCATTTAGGATGAGGTTTTGTGTGAGATCATGGATTTGAAAGGATTGTGCATCTATGACATTCTTCTCATGATTTTAGTGTGAAGATTGAAAATTCAAGAGATTTATAAATTATACATATATCTTCACTTTATTGCTCAAACCAAGTGAATATTTGCAAAATCATGTTAAATTTGCATAATATTTGCACTCTACTATGTAAAGCCTACAAATTAATGATATGATCTACAAATTCAGTGATAAATTTGAACAATATTTGTAATTATTTTATGTATTGATCATCTATTTTATAGATTTATGATTTATTTTTGAAAAATATTGTCAATATTTGATCTCTATCATAAATCCATAGCAATATTTGATCAGAAATGTAAAATTTAAAATATCTTTATAAGTTCAATTCAAATGGAAGTTTCTATGTTGTATTTTGTTGTGTTGGCTCGTAAATTTATGTGTAGGGTTTGAAAATCTACTTCAACTTTGCAAATAGGCTCAATTTTTGTTTGCATAATGGATTTGCAATGAATTCATTCGATGACCTATTGTGGTGTTGATTGAGTTACTTTTACATTCATTCCATGACTTATTTCACTTACATGATCATCACGACCTTACTTGGCTTAAGTGACCAAACTTTGATCAATGTTCCTTGGATAGACAAGACCTTTACAAGTCATTTGATGTTCTTCTTTGCAAGTCATTTTGTGAGAATTTTAATTTAAATTCGGACTTGAAAATTTTCTTTTGAATTTGCTTTGGTGGCTTTATATGTGATAACCATCAACTTCAATCATGTAAGAAGAAACACTATTCAAATCAATGGGTGAAATCATTTTGGCCATATAAGCCCTTAATCACATGGCAAAGTATTAGCTATTAGTCACAACCAAACTAAGGTGCTTGAAATCCACAACAAATTCTCTCCAAATTTGTAAAAGCAAATCATTTTTAAATTTTTGCAAATGTAATTTTAGGTATGACGCAAAATATTAAAATTTTCATAACTTTCAATTAGAAAATCGAAATTGAGTGCCATTTTTTGAAGTGATTAATTTTTCATTCCCAATCCATTGGATTTGATTCCACACTAATATTATAAAGTGTCATTTTTCACTCCAATTAGACTTGACTATATACTACACCTATAAAGTGCCAATTTTGGGGGTCTCTAGTATTGAATTAAGGAGGTGTACTTTGAGTTGTTTCTTGAATACTTACACACTCCCTTCTACATTTTTCAGTTTAGGACTCTAATTGAGAAAAAATATGGGGGATTATACATGTATCCTATAATCATGAACTAAGATAAAGTTCCATTTGAGGGGGTTCATCATGTCCTTTGATCTTTGTTTCCATCCTTTTGTTGTTAGGCTAACTTTAGAGAACTGTTTTTCCTAGAAAAGGGATAAAGAATAAATTCCTTGAGCAAGAACTACTTCCATATCTATTAAATATAGTGTTGTCATTGATGTCAAAGTGGTGTGATTGTCATTCATATCAAAATATGTGAAAATAGAATATTCAGTTGTGTCTATTATTAAGGTTGTAGAATGTTAATGTTATCATTATTGAAAAAAGGGCAACATGAGAAGTAAGGGTACATATGGAATTGGTGGCTCCTGATTGACTACTGTTGTGCCTATAGCACACACACCCCATTCAGAACAGGGACCCTCTCTTTTCGCTTGTGTTGGGTCACTTTTGCTTCACCTCATTTTGTGTGCCCCCTATTTTTTTGTCCTAAGTGGTTGAGGAAACCTAGAAGAATCATCTTGAGTTGACCATATTTTGCTACCCTCAAATTTTCAAAGTCCTAATTCCTCACGGGATTTCCTTTGTTGTTTGCCTTTGATATTCAAAACTAGCATCCTACAGCCAGTGCGGGTCCGCCCCTATGGGCCACCCTATGCACGTTTCCTTGGTGATTTTGCCATTACAAACGATTGTCTCACAACGTCTTCCCGCCTTGTGGGACCTAGAGTCAGATTTTCCCTTTTCGCCGCTGGCCATCCCAAATGGATAACTCCTGACCGCCGTTTGCTCAGCGGACTCCACTCTTCCCACCGCCATTTTCAAAATGACTATTCACCAATCCTTAGCGCCATCGTACGAGCATTTATGAAGGACATTAAATGCAAAATTTTCTATAAATAGCTCATCTTAAGCTGTCATTTTCACCTTTGGACTTTTGAAGAATTTGTAAGAGCGACCCAACCACTGCCGCCTCCGTACTCACCGAGATCTAAGGACATTCCCTGTACATTCCTAACTACTTGTTCTTGAGGTTCTTGAGTTAGGGTTTCCCTTTTTGTACCTATACTTATTTTTCATCATGTTTGGAAAATTGTTAGACTTTAAAGGGTAGAAAACGTTAAATCTTAGTGAATTGGGCCCCTGTGCGAAAAACCCATGTATTGAAACTTAGATAAAGCCCTTGAAATTGACCGATGGCTGTGTACAGGACTTGACCTCCTCATGGCCATTCTTGAGCCAGGGCATTTGTTCCTTATGGGCCTACAAGCTACTTGCTACCACCACTTCCATTCCTCAAAATGTTCTAACTTTATACGGTCAATGACTTCATCAGGCCTGCGTCCGCGGGATGCCCCTTTCGCTCCGCCGTTGCAAACTTCGTGAAATCAATAAGTCTTGATGGGTTGATCCTTTGACCCTCTCGGGTTTGATAGCATGGGACTCCACCTACAAAATTATTATGGATTCTTCCCTTTCAAATGACCTCCGTGATCCAGCCATCCGCTTACCAGGTCCTGCCCCTGTAGCCATCTAGGGTTAAAATTCAAAAAGGCTAAGTCCTGAGCCATGCGGGTTGAGTCCTATGGACTTGCATCTATGGAATTCCACCCAGGATTCACCATTCCAAACAAACTTCATGTAACATCCCTCCATCGTCTGGATCCTACACTCCTGACCGCCGTTCGAGCTTGCAGTTAACACAAAATGCTAGCGGACCACTCCCTACGGGTCTCCGCCGTCCTTTCGCTGCTCATCAAATGACTAAGTCAAAATGATGAAAGGGTGACGTCCTTCCAACTAGTGGGTCTCGATGATGCATTTTCCTCAATGCACTTACCTCCTACGGACTCGACTGTGTGGGCCTCCCTTGCTAGACTTCCATCCCACTGGTGCCGTTCCGAATGGCCAACACCTCACATCCTTCTGCATCTTCTGATCCACACCCTTAAGTTTTAAACATATGATAATTTTTGTCCTCCAATCTAGTGGGTCTCGCATTGCAGGATGCCACTTGTAGGATACTGCCTTGCCAGCACCGTTCTCAATGACAGAGCCTGCAAAATGGTTGCCAACCTAGGGAAGTTCGCACTCCTAGGCTCGCATTGCATTAACATCTTCAAATGGATGACTAAAAATGGTTTGGAAAATATACTAGGATCTTTAAGTGATGAATCATCTGATCTAACATTGTTTTGCAGGATTTTGGCTAACGTTCCTCATATTTTTATGCTTGAATCATTTACTGCTCCTTTGATTGTAGGATATATGGAACCAGCTACCGGGTCCTTGGGGGTGACCACAGAGAAAGGGAAAGGGAAGAAGATTGCCATGGAACCTAGGGGTAAGGAGAATAAGGACCAAATGAGAAATAAATTCCAAGGGGAGCCCCTCAATTCAAAGGTTAGTACCGACTAGAAGGAGATCTCAGACACCAATTTGGGACACATTAACATTGGCGAATATAAGCAAAGGGTCCAACTCAACTCTACAACAAAGAATGCTAGAAGAATTGGAAGTAGTGGGTTGGCCAAGGCTATTGAATTTCCACCAGCTCTTATAGCCCCTGAGCTTTTAATGGTCTGCAGGGAGGGATGTCAATAAGATACCAAAATAATAGTGGATAGAGATGGGAATGTGTTGGCTGATCTGTTCGCCAGGTCAATAGGGAGGACCTTTCAGATCCCTACCTTCAACGAGATGGAAGAAACACCTAAGGAATATGGTAAGAAAATGTGGGACATTGATCCCCTCAAATGCAAGAAACTAATCAATCAGTACTGGCTGAAGGAAAAGAGGGGTAGCACTAAAAAAGTGCCCTAGGAGCTCTTTCGAAGTGACTTCTACAAGGATTACCATGACTTGGAAACCCTTCTGAGTAGAGCTATGGGCCTCTTGACCACAACCTTCTTTTAGGAATGGATGCTGTATTTTATAGAAGAAATAATCGGAGGAGAAACTAAGTTTTACTGGGCTAGAATGATTAGCAAGTGCTTGCACGAGCAATTTGTGGTAGTGAAGAAAACCTCACAGTTCCATATGAAATCATACCTAGTCTACTTGCTTGTCTCCTATGCCCAATATAGGGGATTATTTATGGCACTGAACCCAACTCCAGAAAGGGAGCTAAAGGTGTATGACAGGTACCCTCAGCTCCAATACAGGAATTTCGAGAGGGACTACTGTAGAGTTAACGACACTTTCATAGGCTATATTATTAGAATTCTTGGGGGTGACCCTAAAAGAAGAGTCTCACATAGTTCTAATGATTTCATTCGTCGGTTCAACTTCCTATTCATACAATTTCCAAAGTTCACCTACATTCGAGGTAAGGGTTTCTTTGAGAAACCATATAAGTTGCCCCGATTCCTAGATGACCAGTTGATACTACTTGAACTCTCTCAATAGATGCAATGAGCGCAAACCCTCTTGAGTGATAAGCATAGATCGAGGATCCATTATCTCCCTCTCCTTTGGCCAAGGAATGCATGAACTTCACACATATTAGTGTGAAAAGTACTTTGATAAGGAGTTGAACGAATATAAATTGAGGCTCCACACTGCCAACCACGAATGGATCCGTATGGAAAACTTAAGAAGATGGTTAGACTTGAATATGCCAACCTACATAATGGTGAAGAATTTTGGGAAAACTGCAAAGATGACAAGGAGGTGCGTATGTGGCAATGCATGCGCATGACGAAATACTTCGTCAAGGTAGTAAAATTGTTCCCGGTGATAGAACAAGTAGTTGAAGAAGAAAGCATGATAGTGGATCAAAGGTATAACATTGTTGCCAACCTACCACTGCCATTAATTGAATGGAATGAAGAAGAGGTCAATGACCTTGAAATTATAAAAAATCCTATTGAGGCAAGGAAAAGATAGTGGGTTGATGGGAAAATTGCTCAATTAAAGCTGCAATGAGTAACTCTAACATATGGGGAACTCGAGGATACAACGAAGGGTGGGATTGATATCGCCTCTGCTGATGCTTCCCTGATTAGAGAGACTTTGGTATCTCCCCCAAATACATAGTTTAAGAAGACAAAGGAGACTTTTGAGCATCAACCCAAATCTAAGGAGTCTTCGGGGAAGGCTTCGGATGTTGAAACTCCCAATAAATCAAGAGATCGGGTGGCTTCATAGGGATGCCCACCATTCAGGAATACCCGCTCCATGAAGGAGAAGAAAAACCAAAGTCTCCACCTACAATTCTTGCTTCCCCAGCTACAATTGATGCTACCACTGTTACTCCTCCACTTTCTTTACATGCAATGGTTGCCACCTCCTCGCCCATAGTGGACATTTCAATCCATCTTGCCTCTACTTCTCCTGTGACTCATATAATAGCTCTAGATTCCTCATCTACCACCACTTCTCCACTCTCTTCCTCATCCATATCTCCATCATCATCCCTCCCGCTAGCTACTATAACCATACCAATGCCCACTCTCACCCTTCTAGAAGCCTTTTCCAAGTACATGCATAATATGCCCTTGGAGCTTTTTGGAATGTTTGCAAACCTGCAGTGCAGGCCACCCTGGCTTAGGCTATAACTGGCCTCCCCATCCCTCCTCCTCCTACTGAGACTCCTATGATGGAGGAAACAATGAAAATCTCTGAGGAATTAGATAGGCAACAAAAAGAAGCAAGCAAGAAAATTGAAGAAGAGGCAGATGACTACCATGAGAATCCCCCATATCAACATCTTGTAATTGATGAGTTAGTCCATGAGGAGGAGGAAACATAATCCTCCAAGGAAGATGATGAGGAGCTAAGTGAAAAGTAAATTATGGAGACTTTTGATCCTGAGCTCAAAGAAGAGTTGTTCGAACAACTCAAAGATCTTGGAGAGGAGGTTGAAAAGAAGCCTGCCATTGAAGAGAAAGATACCGGTGAAGAAATGGAGGACACTGAACCTCCAACAGGGGAGCAAGATCTAAGCCCCAAGCATGATAAATAGATGCCTCCTTCAGAAGAACAAGAGGAGGAGGAGAAAGAAAATAAAGAAGAAGATAAGCCTCAAGAAGAGGATGAAATGAGAAAAAGGCCCAAAATTGGAACGTCATGATGAACATAGGCATGCACAAGAAGATGAAGAGAAAAATTTCGAGGGGAAGGATAACCCCAAAGAGCGTATAGATACTCAGTCCCCAAGGAAATAGATAGTTTTCATTTAGGATTTAGATGAAGAAGAAGGAGAAAATCTAGAGCAAGAAACTCTGGGTGGCAAGGCAAAGCAAATCAAACACACCTGTGAAGAAGAAGGTGGTCACGAATCACTAGAAAGGGAGTCTCAGATGCCCGAATGGCTCGAGATGAAACTATAAAAGAAGACCTCGATCCTAATAGATCCAAAGGCAAGGCTGGAATCCATCTTGGCTTGAGCTCAAATCAGTGCAATGAAGGAAAATAAACCAAGGGTCAAATCTCATCTAACAATGGATGCATCCAGATCTAGGATAGTGCAAATTGCCACCCCAGTGATGGGTGAGGAAGGGGTCAGTTATAATTTTTCTACCATTGATATGGGGACAACTACTAGAGAGCAGAAGATCGACCATATTCAAGGATTCATCACCACTATCATGCACCAAATGCATAAGGATAAGACCTCCAAAGAAGAGCTAAAGGCATAGGTGGTGGATCAGGTAGCCTACATTCAACAATGGTCATCAACCGAGGAGATCCCCACTACATCATCAACTCCCCCATTGTTGCTGTTAGAAGAGCACATTATTAAGATAGAAAATAGAAAGAGCAGAAGCAAGGCTACCGAAGATTGGTTTTGGCAAGTAATCTATAATGGTGATATGGGCATTAGTCATGTCGTCTGAACAATAAATAAGTTTCAAGAGTTGTAAAAACAATTGGAGCACATTAAGAAGATTTTCCAAGACTTCATGGAACTTTACAGGATCACTTATCTAGAGATCGAGGCCATCCTAAAGATTCCTGATAAATTATGGGAAAAGGAATTAGGTTTGGCAAAAGATGATCAGTGGCTCATGGAGACCTGTAAAATGAGCTTAGACCACAAAAGGGAAGTCTTGGAGTAGGTATTCCATGAGGTAGGGATTGATCTAGCATGGGCTTATGAACATAGGGTTGATGCAAAGGACTATCTTGAGCTAATGATAGATTAAGAGATGTCAACCCTTGAGCTCGATGTGGGAAAGATCAGGCTGTATTTCCATAAGAATATGGAAACGAGATCGACGGGTGTACTAACAACAAATTTCATGGACATCGCTGACAATACCTCTATTCAGTCCGAGCAAATAATTAACACTACTCCCAAGTGCATGGAGAGTTGGGAATAAATCATAGGCCGATCAAAGAAATTAAAAATTTAGGTAATCTAATCTGATATAATGGAATGGGACAAGCTCAAGGCATTGATCAAGAAATTTGTAGAGTATGCCACATCGCAAAAGGAGGTTGGAAAGCCTGCCATAGATGACAAATTCCTCACAGTGTAGCCACAGTAAACAACAATAAGATAGAAGACAAAAGTGCTACAGTACATGGGTCACTAGAAGACAAAATAGGAATAAGGACAAAGTTGTATTTTAAATTTCTATATATTTGGGGGTAGGTGAAACCCTAATGTAAAATAAATCTGGGCCACACAATGTAAGTAAATCCTGGCCATTCATTTCACTTTTGGAAAACTATAAATAGGGGGTCTCCTCTCATTTTCAAGAGAGAGTTGAGTTGTTGTAAAGACATGCTACTGGAATATTGATAGAAAGCCATTGATTTGGTGGATTCTTGAGTTCCAACTTCATGTTGCATGATTCTTCTTCTCATTTGTGTTGAATTAGAGTAGATTTACTT
>CM021101.1:310457626-310477631 GCA_007115665.2 Sequoiadendron giganteum
CAAGCTTAAAGGTAAATTTTCCAAAGGAAGCACTCATAGTCCTGAAGGTGTTGACAGTGAATAGCCACCACAATAAAGGACAATCTCTTATGAAGTGGCAACTTAGAGATTTGAAATGCATCTCTTTAATTAATTTTTTATATCACTATTCACATTGTATAAAAATATGTATAGCCCTGTAGAATCTAGAAGTGAATATTAGAATTTATCTTCAACATCTGACATGCATACTACCAGGTTAGAATGGCCTAGTGCGAAGCTAAGAATTTTTCAACATAATCCTTCGGGATCTCTTGGTAGGCTAAATAATCCAATACAAATAAGGTTTGGTAGGTCAAGTGAAAGGTCAAGCAGCCCACAACAAAATGAACATAGTGAGTCTATTTCGAAATCAGAAAAATCAATGAATTGCAACCTTACAAAAACCTAAGGGAAGACTTCATGGGTAGAGTAAGCACAAAGATATGCATAGTTCATGACATGAAGGACAGTTATAAATGAAAGAGGACATAGTTCCCTAGCACAGTCAAACTACATGGAAAATGACCTTGAATTCAATTAGAAGATAACCATGAAAAGAGCAAAGTCAAGGCCTTTTATTTGGAGGGCAGCAGACGGTTTCCAAAGGACCAAGAAACACAGAACTGAAAAGATATCTTGTTATTCAAAAAGAATTATTATAGTCAATGAGAAGAAAAAGAACCACGCTAAAAGTGTCACATTTCAAAGAAAGGGCAAAAAATACTCAGTTTTCATCATATTTTGTTAAACTTTGGTGTCTACAATATCTTATTTCACAGATAAAAAATCTTCGTATTTTTCATTCAAGGAAAAAACTTACCAGCAAGGAGGACGGATTCCACAGTCACAGAGAATCTACAGTGAAGATTCAAACCCTTTATGGTGGCGTAGAAAACATGAGGCAATCAGAATGAATGAATACAAATGAGCTCATGGGTAAAATTAGGGGTTTTTCTTGGGTTTCTCAAAGAAAGCCCTAATTTTGGTCGACCAAAATAGGGTATTTTCACCTTTATTTTATAAAATGCATGAAGATTAATACCTAATCCATGGTTAAAGCTTTCTTGACATTTTCCTAGTGAAAAATGTGAAGTCCACAGGAGTTAGGAGAAATAAATTGAATTTTTCCCTTCTATTTTTGCATGAGATTAAAGCAAAAATAAATATTAAAGGTGATATTTTACAAATTACTTTAATATTTGTCATGTAATGCAAGAAATAAACAGCTATATAACACTTATTAAAGAAAATCATAACTGATTGTCTTTAATATTTGTTCAAATAGTTTATTCTTGTCCCAAAATCGTGCAAAAATAGGAGTTGAACTCGGGTTTCAGTTATTTTTGGTTAGACAGCTTGAGAGGGGGAGTTTGGAGCTAAATTAGCTCAAATTGGAGCAATTATGGGCCCCCTTTTTATTGCTTTTTCTATTTTGCTTGTGAGTGATATTCTAAGTGTAGTTGACTGCAATTAACTCTTCTTGGCCTTTGGGACTCATTTTGTATTATAGGAGGGAAAGCTTATGCTTTTTCCTTAGTTCTTACTTTTTTCCTTCTCCTGCATGTTGGAGAGAGACCTAGAGATTTGTAACTCGGATATTTTCACATTTTATATATAGCAGTAGTTATTTTAGCTCATTTTTATCAGTGTTTGCAGAGATTCCTTCCATTATTCAATAGAATCAAGTTTTTACCTTCTTACTTTCAGGTGTTGTGTCTCTTATGAATGACTTTGATTCAAATTTGATGTGTTTTAGTTTTAAAACCTTTATATTCATGTCTTATTCATGGTTGCATGTACACAAAAGCAATTAATCATCACAAGTTGTAGGTTGTGCTATTGTTTTGTCTTATCTTACAAGTTGTGAAAACCTTGTTTTCCTTCAAAGAAGATAGATTTCTCAAGATTGTTTATGAAATATTTATGTTATTGGATTTCCCAAACTAAGTTATTTAAACAGATCCTTTGAGAAGTATTTGTGAATCAAGTTGTAATTTAATTACATTTTGGTGCATCACCTCCTAGAATTAGCTTTTCCTTTCATCAGTTATCATTCTTCCCTTTTCCTAGAAAAAATTATATTAGTTTCTATGAGATCTAAAGGGGAACCAACCCATTATATGGAGATTCATCTTCATTATGAGCAACCCACAAGCTTGAAGATGTTTCCATCTTTCAAGAGATTTTTGAACCTCCAAGCTTAGTATCTAGGTGCAATACTCATGACAACAGTCTATGTTGCCATGAATAGAGCATCATCTCTTTCACTTTTACTTCTAGAAGTATAATGATCATATTCACCATATGAACAACTATCTTCCTTAGAGTAGAGACTTTTATTATGCTTATCATAATTATTCTTCTTATTCTTGGACTTCTCATAGCTCTTTTGATAGGGCTTATACTCTTTTGGTTCATCACTAATTCCTATGAAAGGACACTTAGTAGCAAAGTGACCTATTTTACCATAATTGAAGCATTTAAAGGGTAGAATACCTTTGTACTTGTCAGAGCCTTTCTTTAACTTAAAAAATTTTCTTCTTTAGGATTAGATTCATCACTAGAGTCAATGTCTCCATTTATCTTTGATGCATTGAAGGTTTCCTCTTTCTTTGAAGTTTTTTCATTCACAATACTCATATCATTTGTAGTGAGTGTCACATATAGTTCACCCATTGTTAGAGTGTTCATATCTTTAGCTTCTTCAATGGAAAAAAAAATTGAACCAAATATTGAGGGAAGATATCTAAGTACCTTTTTATAATCACTATCTCTTTCACTTCTTCACTAAGTCCTCTGATGATATTGACAACTTCATCCACTTGGAGTAGATATACAACAATATTCTCTTCTTCCTTCATCTTCACACTCTCAAATTTTCCTCGATAGGTTTGAAGTTTTCCTTGCTTGAATTTGTCATCACCTTCATAAATATTATGAAGCTTGTCATAAATCTCCTTTGTGTTCTTGTAGTGCATTACCTTGACAAACTCGTATTTACATAAACCACATACAATAGCATTATTTTCTTTAGAATTATTCTCATAGGTTTTCTTTTCTGCTTGATCTCTTGGAGGATTTTTAATAATTTTATAATCATCTAAAACATATTGCAAACATCAAACCCTAATGCAATCAAGTATGTTTCCCTCCTTACACTCCATAAGGCATAATTAGATCCATCAAATAGTAGTGCCTTGTTTGAAGAAATAACTTCTTGTCCTATAGTGTGTGGCATCCCAAATCTACTTCAAGTTGTAAAGCTTCACCAAGGAACTTAGCTTTGATACCAATTGTTAGACACACAAATACTAAGAGGGGGGTGAATTAATATTTGATTCTTTTCACTCTAAACCACACATTCATAAGCTATGAAATCATAATAAATGGAAATGAAATTAATGAACACATCCACACAAGAGAACACCAAATTTATGTAGAAATCCTAAAAGGAAAAGATGCGATGACAAAAGATACTCAGAACTATTGCCCAAATCTAGCCTTATAGAAATTATATAGAACTTAGAATAATTTTGCAGGAACTAACCTATAGAAATTACAACCTTAAAATGAGACACCAATGCCCTTGAATGTTGGTTTGCAAGTACCAATCTACAGGATACACCAATCCTCTTGAACTCTTATTTTTAGGTACCAACCCATAGGAGACACCAATCCCCTCAAACTAAGCTTCACACAGTCATTGAACATCAACATAGATTAAGAGGATTCAATCTCACATTATAGAAAGAAACATAGATTTGATTTCATTTAAATATTGTGTATCAAAAAGAAAACACATATGATGGCATCTCAATTAAGCTTAACACACTTGACTTGTCTTCTCAGCTTGTTATTTAATCACTCACACATTTCGCACACTCCACTCCTACTCTTATTGTTGTATATATATATATCATTATTTTCATGAAATGATCATATATGTGTGTGTGTATATATACATACATATATATATATATATATATATATATATATCAATTTCATCAAGTCAACAACATATTCATGTCAGCCTAGAACCCTTTAACATTGTCTCAAATTATCCATGTCAGCCAAGGATAAACCTTAATTCAAAAATAATGTTAGATGTGTATTCATGTCAACCCCAAATAAAATGTGTTATCATTGGTGTAAGATGGTGTCATGTGCTTCCTACCATGATCTTAACTAGTCCCTATTTTACCTTCACACGCTTCTTGTAGCTAGTGCATGCTTGCCTTTTCTGATATAATTACTCAAGACATTATTCACAATTTATCAACAAACAAAGACTTTATCACTTCTAATTTACTGCTATGTAATTCAAATCGGCTAAAAATAGAGACTATGATACATCATGTTTAGTCTTACTTAACTTCTCAATCGCAAGCCATCATAGTGAACAATGGTAGACTATGGCACAAAAAAAAAAAGACAATTCACTACAGTACATATTATGATTATGAGCAACAAACCTCGTAGCACTACCATAAACATTCCCATACTTTCCAAAAAATAGTAGTTGTTCATGGGTTTTTTTGCACCTTCTCAACATAAGAAATGCACAAGTGCACTACCTGTTGGAAAAACAAGGATAGACAACTGAGAGGGAGGGTGAATCAATTGTCATGGAGTTTAATACTTATTCAACCTTATTAACCTTTAATCTTAGATCTGATAATTAACAATGAAAGCATGAATCAACAACACATCAAAAACATATGAACACCAATATTTTAAATGTGGAAACCTTGTTAGGAGAAAACCATGGTGGATGTTAGTCCACACGATTATACCCTGTTAGAAGTATAATAAAAAATGAATAAGGAATGTACATGCATTTAGGCACACTACCTAGAGCTCACTTCTCAAAGGTAAGGCTCACTACCTTACATAAAACAATCAGATTAAATCCATCTGATGAGGTTGAACTGAGAAATTAGCTTCTACAAAATCCTGATGACAGTTCTAGTTAGGCACAAAAACACTTCTTCATAGTTCACTCAATCTTCTTCACACTTTTCTCTGAAATCAAATGATCTGATCTTTATTCGCACATTTTGCATTTAATCTTCATATACATTCACTGAGCATACTTCAAAATGAGGAAAAAATCTCTCTTATATATCCGCTACATGAATTTACATTAGCAACTCTATCGGCCGCAAATAAATAATAGATGAACACAAACTGTCGGTCCAATTCATGAACAAATCTTAATGTGCACCAACCTAAGTCAGTCACATCATAATGAATACCTAAATCAACATCCCCGAACATGCCAAACATTAAAATATTAATCCATAAGGATCCGCAACATGCTACCACCATCATGTCGCCCAAGAACATGAAAAAATTGAACACACAAAGGAAAATCTCTGATCACGAACACACCAATCAACGCGGACATACCATAATGATAGAGCATGATCTAGAAACATCACTGGACATCACAACAACATACATAACAACTTAATTTATGAGAATATCATTATGTTCTTCTAGAAACACCTGCTACAATAACAAAATAATTGTAGGAACTCATAAACTCATAACTCGCTCCAATCTTGATGTGCACCTCTGAAAATTCCAGACAACATACTAGATAGGTTTAGAAAAAAACCCTTTAATGCGTGAATTTTGATTACCAACTTATAGAACTTTCCACCATTTTGATCATCACAACTTCACAAACTCCCTGCAACATATTTATTCTAATTTTCTTAATATCCTCAACATATACAGCCTTCAGAATCATCAATGCTAATATTTTTAACATCAATGATAACCACATATTAGCAACACAACCACAACATCCAACAATCTCCCCCTTTGGCATTGATGGCAACACATGATGTGAAAAATACCATCAACACAACTAGCTCTTCTCCAATAGTCTCCTTCTCATACTGTTCTTCTCCCTCTTACATTATTCTTCTTTCATGACTCTTCTCCTTCTTTCTTCCTCAAAGGTTTTTCGCATTACTCTTATCCCTTTCACATTAATGGAAAAGGTACACAAGCTCTAAACCACATATCTGAATCATCTGACTACTCCCCCTAAGTAGTAGCCACCACAACATCAATCTAAAACAAGATATGACTATGAGTGCATGGATTTATGCAAATACTTACATCTTAGTTCATATTAGGAGGGGAAATCACCCCTAAAATTCCTCTGAGATACTCAAAATTATATTTAGGCAATGGTTTATTAAAGATAACTGCAATTTGTTCCTAAGTGGTCACATATTCCAATATGACTTCTTTATCACTCACTTTGTCTCTCAAAAAGTGATACTTGATAGATATATGTTTTGTCTTTGAATGTAACATCAGATTCTTGGAAATATTTATGGTAGTTGAGTTATCACAAAATATAGCAATAGGCTCATTATACTCAATTATGATATCTCTCAACATCTACTTCATCCACATTACTTGAGTACAATTGTTTGCAACAACAATATATTTTGCCTCAACAGTAGATAAGGAAATGGAATTCTGCTTTTTACTTAGCCAAGACACCAACTTCTTCCCCAAGAATAATGCACCACTATTTGTACTTTTCTTGTCATCTACATCTCCTACCCAATCTACATTTGTAAAGGCATTCAGAGTAAGATCATCATCCTTAGGATACCAAAGACCAAAATCAATTCTCCCTTTCAAGTATCTGAAAAATCTCTTTATTGCAGTCTCATGTGATTCCTTCAAATCAGCTTGATATCTAGCAACCATACATACAACATTCCTAATGTCTGGTTTGGTCCGAGTCAAATAGAGTAATCCACCAATCATTGAATTTTACCTTATTTTATTAACTTTAGGAGAATCATCATTTTGTGTTAACTTGCATCTAGTTACCATGGGTGTACCTATAGGTTTTGAGTCTTCCATGCCAAACTTTTTCAATAACTCTCTTACATATTTGGATTCAGATATAAATATTCCATCATCTAACTGAGTAATTTTCAATCCTAAAAATAATTTCAGCTCTCCAATCATTGACATATCAAACTCACTTTTCATTTCATCAACAAACTTCATGCATAAGTCATCATCACCTTCAAAAATAGTGTCATCAACAAAGAATTCAATAATCAACTCTTTATCCTTATCCATCTTGAAATACAAATTGTTGTTAGTAGTACCTTTATTGAATCAAAGATTCAACAAGTATTTATCCAGTCTTGCATACCAGGCTCTAGGGGCTTGTTTGATTCCATACAATGCTTTCTTCAATCGGCAAACCATGTCTTTTTCATCAGTTAGTTGAAATCCATTTAGCTGCTCAACATAAAATTCTTCTAACTCACCATTCAGAAGTGTTGACTTCACATTCATTTGATAGACTTTAATTCTTGAAAGTAGCATAAGCATTAAATAACCTTACAGCTTCAATTATGGCGATAGGGGCAAAGGTTTCTTCAAAATCAATACCTTTCATCTGTGAGTATCCTTTACATACTAGTCTTTCTTTATTTCGAACTACTTCACCTTGTTCATTCAAGTTATTCTTAAAGACCCACTTGGTTCCAATCATATTTTTATCTTGAGGTCTAGGAACAAGAATCCATGTATCATTTTTCTCTATCTGTATCAATTCTTCCTTCATTCCTTCAATCCAATATTCATCTTTACATCCTTCATTGACATTGCTAGGCTCAATTTTGGAAATCAGGAAATATTCTTCTACAATTCTTCTTCTAGTATGCACACCTTTGTTCTTGTCTCATATAATCTTATTCTCGGAGTGATTTAGCTTTACATACCTTCGGACTTTGGGATTCTCTCTAGCTTATGGTTCTTTTGTTCTCTCTTTTGCACTTCCACTAGCTTCTCCTTCGTGATTCTCTTGATTCACCGAAACAATTTGAACTTGATTTTGTGTTTCAGTAGTCTTTCATTTATCAGTATTATCATGTTGGTCATCTAAATCATATACACAATATTTTAATGATCTAACAGTGTCTTCATCAACTCTGACATTTTCACTTTCAACCATTTTCTTCAATCTTCTATTGTAGCACCGGTAGGCTTTGCTCTTTGTAGAGTAACCCAAAAAGATTCCCTCATCACTTTTAGCATCAAACTTTCCAATATCTTCATCTCTCATGATATAACATCTACTTCCAAATATTTTGAAATACTTAATAGTAGGCTTATAACCAAACCACAGTTCAAAAGGAGTCTTACCATCTAATTACCATTAACATTTACCCAGTTGATAGTAAATATAGCAGTACTTATAGCTTCTCTCCAGTAGATATGAGGAACATTACCTTCCAACATCATAGTTCTAGTAGCATCTAGAATTTTTTTGTTCTTTCTCTCAACAACTTCGTTTTGTTGAGGGGTCTAGGGAGCAGATAATTATCTTTTGATTCCATGTTCTTCACATAATGAATTGAACTCTCGGGAAGTGAATTCACCACCTTTGTTTGATCTTAAGCATTTGACCTTCAAACCTATCTCATTCTTTTCCATAGCTTTGAAACATTTGAACTTTTCTAGTGCTTCATGTTTTTCTCTCAACAAAGCAAACCATATCATCCTAGAGTAATCATCAATTATCAACATAAAGTACCTTTCTCCTTGTAGACTTATGATTCTGGATGGACCACATAGATCAATATCTACCAACTCCAATACTCCATTAGAATGATGTTGTTTTCTTCGAAAATAAATTCGTGTATGCTCTCCCATATGACATTCCTTGCATATAGTGTTAGTAGGCTTCACTAAATTAGGTAGATCTATGACTTCTTGAGTGGATCTTACCTTGATAATTTTATCAAAATCCACATGACACAACCTCTTATGTCATAACCAACTTACATCAACTTGAGAAATTAAGCAAATTTCACTAGCATCACTTAAGTGAAAAATGTTACCTCTTATCTTTGTACCTGAAGCAATTACATTTCTAGAGCTTCTTAATATCATGCACCTACCATCTTTCAACTGAAGATTGTATCCCTTGTCTACCATTTGTCCAACACTCAAAAAATTATGCTTCAATCCTTCAACATAAAGGACATCATCAATATTATATTTACCACTAAGAGAAATAGTGTCTCTGCCACAAATCACACCAGTATTATTATCTCCAAATCTTACAACACCATCGTCATATTTTTCAAATCTTATGAACTTTCTTTTGTCACCAATCATATGATGTGAGCATCTGTTTTCAATCACCCACTCATCCTTTTCATCAATTTTGGCTGCAAGAGCTTTCTCAATATTCTAATTGTTAGCAAATTCAGTGGACACTGAAACATTATCCTTAATAGAAATGAAACCCATCCATCTTCATTTTCAGCTTCTTTATCAGATTCATCATCAGTAACACCTTTAGCATAATAACATTTCTTTTGAAATCTAGACTTGTCAGGTTTGTACTTAAAAACTCTTTCAAGACACCTTGATGCAAAATGACCTATCTTACTACAAGAGAAACATTTAATAGGAAACTTTCCTTTATACTTACCTTGTCCTCTAGCTTATATTTTCATAATCAATACTTCCATCTCTTCTAGATCTCTTTCTTCATCTTCAATCTATTTCATCTCATCTTCATAGTTGAATATTTTTCTAGAAATCTCCCAGATTATATCTTTGTTGGATTTTTTTGGATACAATAGCTTTAAATGCAGATTCTATCTTAGGAGTAGATTCACCAAATTCCTGTAGTTCAAAGGTAGTTAGTTTACCAATCAGCATATCTCTTGTCACATTTATTACTGTTTTGAGTTCTTCAGTAGCATGAGCTTTAATTTTGTAAGAGTTAGGCACTGATCTGAGCACTTTAGCCACAATCTCATCTTCTTCAATAATTCCACCGACAAACCTAATAACTATCACTAGTTCATTTACCTTCTACATGAAAGCAACAATTTTTTCATCTTCAAGTTCTCCTACTTGCCTTTCAGACTTGTTACCTTAGCAATCTTCACTTGTGCATCTCCTTCATACAATATTTCCAATTTATTCCAGATCTCATGTGTTGTCTTTAGACCTATCACATTTGTCATCTATGAATCTATCAAAGCACTTAGTAATGCTTCTATAGCCTTGATATTAGTTTCAGCTTCTTTGATCTCATCAGGAGTAGAGGGACCATTCTGAGGAATATTATATCTATTCTTTGCAATCTTCCAGAAAGGTTCACCAATGCACTTCAAATGACACTCCATTCTGACCTTCCATAAAGAGTAATTTTTACCATCGAATCTGGGACTTTCCTTCTTGTGTGATGCCATATCAGATCACCTCAAGCTATTAATTTTTTTTAGAGGAACCGAATCTGATACCAATTGTTGGAAAAATAAGGATAGACAACTAAGAGGGGGGGTGAATCCTTTGTCACAAAATTTAATACTTATTCAACCTTATCAACCTTTAATCATAGACCTGATAATTAACAATGAAAGCATGAATCAATAACACATCAGAAACATATGCACACCAAGATTTTATATGTGGAAACCCTTTTAGGGGAAAAACCATGGTGGATGTTAATCCACAAGATTATACCCTGTCAGAAGTATAATGAAAAATGAATAAGGAATGCACATGCATTTAGGTGCACTACCTAGAGCTCACTGCTCAAAGGGAAGGCTCACTACCTTACATAAAACAATTAGATTAAATCCATCTACTGAGGTTGAAATTAGCTTCTACAAAAGCCTGATGACAGTTCCGGTTAGGCACAGAAACACTTCTTCACACTTCACTCAATCTTCTTCAAACTCTGCTTTGAAATCAAATGATCTGATCTTTATTCACACATTTCCAATTCACTCTTCATATGCATTCACTGAGCATACTTCAAAATGAGGAAATAATCTCTCTTATATATCTGCTAAAAGGAATTTACATTAACAACTCTGTCGGCCACAAATAAATAATAGATGAACACAAACTGTCGGCCCAATTCATGAACAAATCTCAATTTGCACTAACCTAAGTCAGTCACATCATAATAAAGACCTAAATCAACATCCTTTAACATGTCAAACATTAAAAGATTAATCCATAAGGATCCACAACACGCTACCACCATCACGTTCGTCAAGAACATGAAAAACTCAAACACACAAAGGAAAATCTTCCATCACAAGCACACAGATCAATGTGGAAGTACCAAAATGATAGAGCACAATCTAGAAACATCACTAAGTATCATAGGAGCATACACAACAACTTAATTTACCAAAATTGCATTCTCTTATTCCAGAAACACCTTCTACAGTAACAGAATAATTGTAGGAACTCAAAAAATCATAACTCACTCCTATCTTGATGTGCACCTCTGAAACTTCCATAAAACATACTACATAGGTTCAGCAACAAACCATTTAATGTGCAACATCTGATAACCAACTTACATAGATTTCCACCATTCTGATCATCACAGCTTCATAGACTGCCTACAATATATTTATTCTAATTTTCTTAATATCCTCAACATATACAGCCTTCATAATCATCAATGCTAATAGTTTTGATATCAATGACAACAACATATCAGAAAAATAAGCACAACATCCAACACCACCTCTCTTGAAAGGCATAAATCTGCAAACAAGTTGCAAATCACTACCCCAAGGTCTCTTGGGTGTCAGGTCACGACGTGCATGGAATATCTCAGTTGTTTCATGTGATTTTGTTGGTAATCATAGGGAAGACTTATGTGAGTTAAGCTGGGAGGAATCGATTCATTTAATGGAGTTCTTGGGATGCGAATTTGTTGCAAAATTGTTGTAGGTTTGAGTAGAAGTATAAACTCCTATTTCATCTTCATATTTGGCTTTACACTATGCAATGAACCCTGCTCAAAGACACTAAAAAATAGAGGGAAAAGGGCAGGGAAGTGAAGAGGTTCCTATATCTGAAACTAGCGATGAACAGTGACAATGGAGATTGCTATAGTGAGCCATCCTTCCCAAGACTTAGTTCCACTTAACCAAGAAAGTCTATAGTATCATGAAACTAGTGCAATCTTCTAAGGTCTGTAAATTTCAGCTTTTCATCCACCATGAACATGAATAAAGAGATGAGATTTAAGTGAAGAAATAATATAAATTTTAGACTAAATTGTCATAGTTGTATATCATGAATATGCAGCAAAAAGTATGAACTAAGAAGAGGTCAACACCATAGTAATCTCCAACATCAATGAACAACATCTAAATAATCTACTAAAGCAAACATAAATACATAGAACAACTAAGTAAATCTACTCTAATTCAACACAAATGAGAAGAAAAATCTTGCAACATGAAGTTGGAACTCAAGAATCCACCAAATCAATGGATTTCTATTAATATTCCAGCAACATGTCTTTACAACAACTCAACTCTCTCTTGAAATTGAGAGGATACCCCCTATTTATAGTTTTCCAAAAGTGAAATGAATGGACAAGATTTACTTTCATTGTGTGGCCCAAATTCATTTTGCATTAGGGTTTCACCTACCCCCAAATATATAGCAATTTAAAATACAACTTTGTCCTTATTCCTATTTTGTCTTCTAGTGACCCATGTACTACAGTACTTTTGTCTTCTAGTTGATTGTTGTTTACTATGGCTCCACTATGAGGAATTCATCATCTATGACAGGATTTCTAGCCTCCTTTTGTGATGTGGCATACTCTACAAATCTCCTGATCAACACCTTGAGCTTGTCCCATTCCATTATATCGGATTGGATTACCTAAAGTGTCAATTTCTTTGATCGGCCTGTGATTTGTTCCCAGTTCTCCATGCACTTGCATGTAGCCTTAATTATTTGCTCAGACTAAATAGAGGTATTGGCAGTGAATTCCATGAAATCTATTGTTAGTACACCCACTAATCTGGTTTCCATCTTCTTATGGAAATACAACCTGATCTTTCTCATATCGAGCTTGAGGGTCAGCATCTCGTAATCTGTCATTAGCTTGAGATAGTCTTCTAGATCAACCCTGTGTTCCTTAGCCCATTCTAGATCGAGCCCTACCTCATGGAATACCTACTCCAAGACTTCCCTTCTATGGTCTAAGCTCATTTTCTAGGTCTCCACGAGCCACTAATCAACTTTTGCCAGGCCTAACTCATTTTCCCATAATTTATCTAGAATATTGAGGATGGCCTCGATCTTTGGATAAGTAATCCTATAAAGCTCAACAAAGTCCTGGTAAATCTTCTTGGTTCCCTCCAATTGTTTTTTCAACTCCCGTAACTTATTTATTGTTTAGACGGCATGACTGATGCCCATATCACCATTATAAATTACCCGCCAAAACCAATCTTCAATAGCCTTGGTCTAGCTCTTTCTCTTTTCTAGCTTGTTGATGTGCTCTTCTGACAGTAGCAATGGGAGAGTTGATAACATAGTGGAGAGATCCTCAATTGATGACCATTGTTGAATGTAGGTTATCAAATCAACCACCTGTGCCTTTATCTCTTCTTTGGAGGTCTTATTCTTATGCATTTAGTGCACAATGGTGGCGAAGGATCCTTGAAGATGGATGATCTTCTCCTCTCTAGTATTTGTCCCCAAATCAACGGTAGAAACATTATAAATGACCCCTTCCTCACCCATCACTGTCATGGTAATTTTCACTATCCTGGATCTGGATGCATCCATTGTTAGATGAGATCTGGCCCTTGGTTTCTTTTCCTTCCTTATGCTAATTTGGGATCAAGCCAAGATGGCTTCCAGCCTTTCCTTTGGATCCGCTGGGGTCAGGGTCTTCTTTTCTAGTTGCTTCTCAAGCCATTTGAGCATCTAAGACTCCCTTTATGTTGATTTGTGACCACCTTCTTCCTCACAGGTGTGTTGGATTTGCATTGCCTTGCCACCCAGAGTTTCTTGCAATAGCTTTTCTCCTTCTTCTTCATTTGAATCCTAAATGAAAACCGACTCTTTCCTTGGGGACTCAGTAGCTATACACTCTTTGGGGTTGTCCTTCCCCTTGGAAGTTTTCTCTTCTTGTTCTTATGCATGCCTATGTTCATCATGATGTTCCAATTTTGGGCCTTCTCTCATTTCAGCCTCTTCTTGAGGATTGTCTTCTTCTTTCTTTTCTTTCTCCTCCTCCTCATGTTCTTCCGAAGGAGGCATCTCTTTATCATGCTTGGGGCTTAGATCTTCTTCCCCTATTGGAGGTTCAATGTCTTCCATTTCTTCATCGATATCTTTCTCTTCAACAACAGGCTGCTTTTCAACCTCCTCTCCAACATCTTTGAGTTGTTGGGCCAACTCTTCTTCGAGCTCAGGATCAAAAGTCTCCATAATATAATTTACACTTAGCTCATCATCATCTTCCTTGGAGGATTGTGTTTCCTCCTCCTCATGGAATACTTCATCAATTACAAGATGTTGATATGGAGGATGCTCATGGTAGTCATCCGCCTCCTCTTCCATGTTCTTGCTTGCTTCTTTTCGCCTATCCAATTCCTCAGAGATTTGTATTTTTTCCTCCATAGTAGGAGGCTTAGTATGAGGAAGGATGGGGAGGCTAGTTATAGCCTGAGCCAGGGTAGCCTGAACTGTAGGCTTTGCAAACATTCCAAAAATCTCTAAGGGTATATTTTGTATGTACTTGGAAAAGGCTTCTAGAAGGATGAGAATGGGCATTGGAATGGTTGTAGTAGCTAGTAGGAGGGCTAATTATGGAGACATGGATGACAAAGAGACCGGGGAAGTGGTGGCATAGGAGAAGTAGAGGCAAGGTGGACTAAAATGTCCACTGCAGACGGGGAGGTGGCAACCATTGCCTGCGAAGCAGGTGAAGGAGAAACAGTGGTAGCATCAGCTGCAACTGGGGCAGAAAGCTTTGTAGGTGGAGACTTTGTTTGTTCTTCTCCTTCATGGAGCGAGTCTTCCTGAATGGTGGGCATCCCTGTGAAGCCACCCGATCTCCTTGATTTCTTGGGAGTTTCAACTTTTGAAGACTTCCCCAAAGACTCCTTATATTTGGGTTGATGCTCAACATCCCCTTTCTCTTCTTAGACCGTGTATTTGGGGGAGATTTTTAAGTCTCTCTAGTTGGGGTAGCATCGGTAGAGGTGCTGTCAGTCCCACCCTTTGTTGTATCCTTGAGTTCCCCATATGTTAGGGTCACTCCTTGCAGCTTTAATTGAGCAATTTTCCCATCAACCCATTGTCTTGTCCTTGCCTCAATAATGTTTGTTATAATGTCAAGTTCATTGACCTCTTCTTCATTCCAGTTAATTAATGGCAACAGTAGGTTGGCAACAGCGTTATACCTTGGATCCACTACCGTTCTTTCTTCTTCAACTACTTGTTCTGGCACTCGGAACAATTTTACTACCTTCACGAAGTATGTCATCATGTGCATGTATTGTCGAATACACACCTCCTTGTCATCTTTGCATTTGGCCCACAACTATTCAACATTATGCAGGTGGTCATATTCAAGTCTGACCATCTTCTTAAGCTTTCCATATGGATCCATTCATGGTTGGGCAGTGTGGAGCCTTAGGTTATATTTGTTCAACTCCTTATCAAAGTACTTTGCACACTGAGATGTGTGAAGTTCATACATTCCTTGGCCAAAGGAGATGGGATAAGGGATCCCTGCTCTATGCTTGTCACTCAAAAGGGTGTGCACTCATTATAGCTACTGAGATAGTTCAAGAAGTATCAACCGGTCATTTGGGTACCAGGGAAACTTATATGGTTTCTCAGAGAAACCCTCAACTCGAATGTTGGTGAACTTTGGAAATCATATGAATAGGAAGCTGAACTAGCAGATAAAACGTTAGCACTATGTGAGACTAATAATATAGCCTATGAAGGCATTGTTAACTCTGCAGTAGTCCATCTTGAAATTCCTGTAGTGGAGTTGCGGGTAACTGTCATACACCTTTAGCTCCCTTTCTGGAGTTGGGTTTGGTACCACAAAATAATCTCCTATATTGGGCACATATGGAAAGCAAGTAGACTAGGTATGATTTCATATAGAACCATGAGGTTTTCTTCACTATCGCAAATTGTTCATGCAAGCAATTGCTAATCATTCCAACCCATTAAAACTTAGTGTATCCTAAGAATATTTCTTCTAAAAAATACAACATTTATTCCTGAAAGAATGCCATGGTTGGGAGGCCCATAGCTCTGCTCAAAAGGGTTACCAAGTCATGGTAATCCTCATAGAAGTCACTTCAGAAGAGCTTTGGGGCACTTTATTAGTGCTACCCCTCTTTTCCTTCAGCTAGTATTGACTCATTAGTTTCTTACATTTGAGGGGATCAGCATCCCAAATTTGATTACCATATTACTTAAGTTTTTCTTCCATCTTGTTGAAGGTAGGGATGTGAAATATCCTCCCTATTGAACTAGCAGACAAATCAACCAACATATTCCCATCTTTATCCACTATTCTTTTGGTATCTTCTTGGTATGCCTCCCTGTAGGTCATTACCAGCCAAGGGGCTATGAGAGCTAGTGGGAATCTGGTAGCATTGACCAACCCACTACTTTTTATTCTTCTAGCATTATCTATTGTAGGGTTGAGCTAGACCCTTTGCTTAAATTTGTCAATGTCAATGTGTCCCAGATTGGTGTATAAGATCTCCTTCCAGTCAGTGGTGACCTTTGAATTGAGGGGTGCCCTTAGGAATTTATATCTCATTTGGTCCTTATCCTCCTTAGCCCTAGGTACCTTGGTGATCTTCTTCCCTTTTTCTTTCTTTGTAGCTGCCCCCAAGGACCTGACAGTTGGTTCCATATATATTGTAATCAAAGGAGTAGTAAATGATTCAAGCATAAAAATATGAGGAATTTTAGCCAAAAGCTTGAAAAACAGTGTTAGATCAAATGATTCATCACTTAAATATCCTAGCATCTTTTCCAAACAATTAATAGTCATCCATTCAAAGATATTAAGGTAATGCGGGCCCAGGAGTGTAGACTTCCCTAGGCTGGCAGTCATTTTAGAGGCTCTACCATTGAGAATAGTGTTGGCAAGGTGGCATCCCACAATGTGGGACCCATGGGATCGGAGGATGGAAATCATCATATGTTTAAACCTTAAGGGTGCAGACCAAAAGGTGTGGAAGGACATGAGGTGTCGGTCATTCGAAACGATGTCGGTGGGATGGAAGTCTAGCAAGGGAGGCCCACAGTCAAGTCCATAAGAGGTAAGTGCACTGAGGAAAAGGAATCGTTGGGAACTGCTAGTCAAAAGGACGTCACCTTTTCATCATTTTGACTTAGTCATTAAATCCATGGTGAAAGGTTTGCGAAGACCCGTAGGGAATAGTCTACGATCATTTTGCGTTGACCGTGATCTTCGATGGCGATCAGGAGTGCGGGGTTTGGAGGGTGGAGGGATGTTATGTGAAGGCCATTTGGAATGACGAAGCCCAAGCAAAATTTTGCATATGGAATCGCGTAGGAATCAACTTGCACGGCTCAGGACTTAGTCTTTCTGAATTTTAACCCTGGACGGCTATAGGGGTGAGACCCGATAACTAGACGAATGGATCACTGAGGTCATTTGAAACAGTAGAAACCATAAAAAATTTTCAGGTGGAGGCCTGAGCTATTGGACCCAAGAGGGTCAAAGGATCAACTCATCAAGACTTGTTGATTTGACAAAGTTTTCAATGGTGGAGCAAAGGGGGCAGCCTACAGATGCGGGCCCGACGGAGGTGTTGATCATTTGAACATAGAACATTTTGAGGAACAGAAACGGTGGTAGCAAGCAACTTGCAGGCCCAAAAGGAATGAATGCCCTACCTCAAGAATGGTCGTGGGGAGGTCAAGTCCTACACACAGCCAACAATCGATTTTGAGGGCTTTATCTAAGTTTCAACACATCAATTTTTCATGCAGGTGCCCAATTCACTAAGATTTAACATTTTCTACCCTTTAAAGTCTAACAATTTTTTGAACATGATGAAAAATTAGTACAGGCATGGAAATTGAAACCCTACCTCAAGAACCTGAAGAACAAGCAGCTAGGAATGCATAGGGAACGTCCTTGGATCTTGGTGGGCGCGAAGGCGATGGTGGCTGGTTGCTCTGACAAATTCTTTAAAATTCCAAAGGTGAAAATGATAGCTCAAGATGAGCTATTTATAGAAAATGTGGCATTTTATTCCCTTCATAAATTCTCATATGGCAGCATCGAGGGTTGGTGAAAACTCATTTTGAAAATTTAGTGGCGAGAAGAGCGGAGTCCGTTGAGCAGACGACGATTGAGAGTTAGCCGTTTAGGATGGCCAGCGATGAAAAGGGAAAATCTAACTGCGGGTCTCATGAGGTAGGAGGACATTGCATGATAGTTGTTTGGAATGGTGAAGGCACCAAGGAAACCTGCATAGGCCAGCCCATAGGGGTGGACCCCCACTAGTTGTAGGATGCCAGTTTTGAAGATCAAAGGTAAACAGCAAAGGAAATCTTGCGAGGACTTAGGACTTTGAAAATTTGAGGGTAGAAAAATATGGTCAACTCAAGATGATTCTTCTAGGGTTCCTTGACCACTTAGGACACAAAAATAGGGGGCACACGAAATGAGGCAAAGAAACGAATTCCGAGGATAAATATTCATTTAGAACCCAGGAATCTTTGGTTTCGTAGACCAAGGGCTAGTTTCCAAAAGTAAACTAAGAATCGGGTTGAGGACGGGATCCTTGGTCGAATTGCATTACAGGATCATCATGGAAGTGTGTGCGAGGTGAGTTCATTTCTTTTCCTTAGATATTGTGTAAATGACTACTAATTGAGCAAGGGCAAGCTACGTAACTTTTCTAGCCCCAAGAGTAACTTGGACATTGCTTTGTTGCTAGTCAGGCTTCCATAGCCTCGATGGAGTTATCGTTGTGATCCCACGAAGATAGCTCTACTACCAACTAAGCATCCATAGCCCTGATAGATTTATTCTTACACCCATATAGTTGCATAATTTTGACTTTTTTTTTTCTTTTGAAATTTCTTAGCATTACTTTCTTTTATTTTTCTCAACTGTGTAAGCACTGAAGCTCACAATGGGTTTGGGAATCACAATGGTCACTAGAGTAGACTTAATATTTTTCACTTGTCCATCCCTCCTAGAAATTACCACATAATTCCTTGGAAACATTTAAAGTGTGTTCTTGTCTATGATCCATGACAAGCGTAAAAGGATTCAAACAATGATGCAATCCTAGGTTAGTTCAGAGTTCAAAGGAGGAAACCAACTCTCGAAGGTGTTCAGAAATAAATAGTTTGGAATGAATGCTTATCCAGAGAACAAACAAGAGTGAGAATAAAAATGAACCTTTCATCAAACCAAGCATGGTCACTGCACAAAACAATGAGACACTCTAAGCAAAGCAAAAGCAGTTGGGGCACAAACAAAACCAAGGCGAGGCAAGGAAGCAAAACAAAGTGAAGAAGAAAAAGCAACCTAAAGTAACCTAGGTATAGGTATTTACAAGAGTAGCTCGAGGGAGCTCGGGCTTGAAAATAATGATTCAGGTGTTTCCCGTTGATAGGAAATGGAACATCTTCATCAGTTAAGGTCTTTAAGAAAAAAGAATTATCTCCAAGGATTTCAGCAATCTAAAAGGGGCCAAGCCATAGCTTGTCAAAATTTTCATGGCCCCCTTTCTTTTCGTGGGCCTTATCCCAACATAGATGAGATCATTGATTCTAAAGGCCTTCACTTTGGCTCGTCAGTCAAACCATATTTTGACTATGCCCTGATGTTTGGTGAAATTTCAAATGGCATGGTCATGTACTTCTTCTAGGTGGAGTAGCTCAGCCAAGCAAGCATCCCTTTGATCCCTTTCTTCATAAAAGGTGTTAATGAATTGGTGGTGGGGATTTTGAGGTGAATCGAAAACACTAGCTCAAGGCCATAGACGAGGTGAAATGGGGAATCTCCCAAGGCAGCCTTGTGACATGTATGATCTGCCCAATGGGAAAAATGGAGTTGGGTATGCCAGTCCTTGGGATTCCTATCAAGCAGCTTCTTGATTAC
>CM021101.1:310477731-310582744 GCA_007115665.2 Sequoiadendron giganteum
AAAAATCCAACAAAGATATGATCCAGGAGAAAGTTCCAAAAATAAATTCGGGTATGAAGATGAAGAAAGAGAGCTAGAAGAGCTGGAAGTATTGATTGTGAAAAGAGAAGCCAAAGGTCAAGGTAAGTATAAAAAAAAAAGTTTCCTATTAAATGTTTCTCTTGCAGTAAGATAGGTCATTTTGCATCAAGGTGTCTTGAAAGAGTTTTTAAGTACAAACCTGACAAGTGTAGATTTCAAAAGAAATGTTATTATGCTAAAGGTGTTACTGATGATGAATCTGATAAAGAAGCTGAAAATGAAGATGGATGGGTTTCATTTCTATTAAGGATAATGTTTCAGTGTCCACTGAATTTGCTAACAATTAGAATATTGAGAAAGCTCTTGCAGCCAAAATTGATGAAAAGGATGAGTGGGTGATTGAAAACAGATGCTCACATCATATGATTGGTGACAAAAGAAAGTTCATAAGATTTGAAAAATATGACGATGGTGTTGTAAGATTTGGAGATAATAATACTGGTGTGATTTGTGGCAGAGACACTATTTCTCTTAGTGGTAAATATAATATTGATGATGTCCTTTATGTTGAAGGATTGAAGCATAATTTTTTGAGTGTTGGACAAATGGTAGACAAGGGATACAATCTTCAGTTGAAAGATGGTAGGTGCATGATATTAAGAAGCTCTAGAAATGTAATTGCTTCAGGTACAAAGATAAGAGGTAACATTTTTCACTTAAGTGATGCTAGTGAAATTTGCTTAATTTCTCAAGTTGATGTAAGTTGGTTATGACATAAGAGGTTGTGTCATGTGGATTTTGATAAAATTATCAAGGTAAGATCCACTCAAGAAGTCATAGATCTACCTAATTTAGTGAAGCCTACTAACACTATATGCAAGGAATGTCATATGGGAGAGCATACACGAATTTATTTTCGAAGAAAACAACATCATTCTAATGGAGTATTGGAGTTGGTAGATATTGATCTATGTGGTCCATCCAGAATCATAAGTCTACAAGGAGAAAGGTACTTTATGTTGATAATTGATGATTACTCTAGGATGATATGGTTTGCTTTGTTGAGAGAAAAACATGAAGCACTAGAAAAGTTCAAATGTTTCAAAGCTATGGAAAAGAATGAGATAGGTTTGAAGGTCAAATGCTTAAGATCAAACAAAGGTGGTGAATTCACTTCCCGAGAGTTCAATTCATTATGTGAAGAACATGGAATCAAAAGATAATTATCTGCTCCCTAGACCCCTCAACAAAACGAAGTTGTTGAGAGAAAGAACAAAAAAATTCTAGATGCTACTAGAACTATGATGTTGGAAGGTAATGTTCCTCATATCTACTGGAGAGAAGCTATAAGTACTGCTATATTTACTATCAACTGGGTAAATGTTAATGGTAATTAGATGGTAAGACTCCTTTTGAACTGTGGTTTGGTTATAAGCCTACTATTAAGTATTTCAAAATATTTGGAAGTAGATGTTATATCATGAGAGATGAAGATATTGGAAAGTTTGATGCTAAAAGTGATGAGGGAATCTTTTTGGGTTACTCTACAAAGAGCAAAGCCTACCGGTGCTACAATAGAAGATTGAAGAAAATGGTTGAAAGTGAAAATGTCAGAGTTGATGAAGACACTGTTAGATCATTAAAATATTGTGTATATGATTTAGATGACCAACATGATAATACTGATAAATGAAAGACTACTGAAACACAAAATCAAGTTCAAATTGTTTCGGTGAATCAAGAGAATCACGAAGGAGAAGCTAGTGGAAGTGCAAAAGAGAGAACAAAAGAACCATAAGCTAGAGAGAATCCCAAAGTCCGAAGGTATGTAAAGCTAAATCACTCCGAGAATAAGATTATATGAGACAAGAACAAAGGTGTGCATACTAGAAGAAGAATTGTAGAAGAATATTTCCTGATTTCCAAAATTGAGCCTAGCAATGTCAATGAAGGATGTAAAGATGAATATTGGATTGAAGGAATGAAGGAAGAATTGATACAGATAGAGAAAAATGATACATGGATTCTTGTTCCTAGACCTCAAGATAAAAATATGATTGGAACCAAGTGGGTCTTTAAGAATAACTTGAATGAACAAGGTGAAGTAGTTCGAAATAAAGAAAGACTAGTATGTAAAGGATACTCACAGATGAAAGGTATTGATTTTGAAGAAACCTTTGCCCCTATCGCCATAATTGAAGCTGTAAGGTTATTTAATGCTTATGCTACTTTCAAGAATTAAAGTCTATCAAATGAATGTGAAGTCAACACTTCTGAATGGTGAGTTAGAAGAATTTTATGTTGAGCAGCTAAATGGATTTCAACTAACTGATGAAAAAGACATGGTTTGCCGATTGAAGAAAGCATTGTATGGAATCAAACAAGCCCCTAGAGCCTGGTATGCAAGACTGGATAAATACTTGTTGAATCTTTGATTCAATAAAGGTACTACTAACAACAATTTGTATTTCAAGATGGATAAGGATAAAGAGTTGATTATTGAATTCTTTGTTGATGACACTATTTTTGAAGGTGATGATGACTTATGCATGAAGTTTGTTGATGAAATGAAAAGTGAGTTTGATATGTCAATGATTGGAGAGCTGAAATTATTTTTAGGATTGAAAATTACTCAGTTAGATGATGGAATATTTATATCTGAATCCAAATATGTAAGAGAGTTATTGAAAAAGTTTGGCATGGAAGACTCAAAACCTATAGGTACACCCATGGTAACTAGATGCAAGTTAACACAAAATGATGATTCTCCTAAAGTTAATAAAATAAGGTAAAATTCAATGATTGGTGGATTACTCTATTTGACTCGGACCAAACCAGACATTAGGAATGTTGTATGTATGGTTGCTAGATATCAAGCTGATTTGAAGGAATCACATGAGACTGCAATAAAGAGATTTTTCAGATACTTGAAAGGGAGAATTGATTTTGGTCTTTGGTATCCTAAGGATGATGATCTTACTCTGAATGCCTTTACAAATGTAGATTGGGTAGGAGATGTAGATGACAAGAAAAGTACAAATAGTGGTGCATTATTCTTGGGGAAGAAGTTGGTGTCTTGGCTAAGTAAAAAGCAGAATTCCATTTCCTTATCTACTGTTGAGGCAAAATATATTGTTGTTGCAAACAATTGTACTCAAGTAATGTGGATGAAGTAGATGTTGAGAGATATCATAATTGAGTATAATGAGCCTATTGCTATATTTTGTGATAACTCAACTACCATAAATATTTCCAAGAATCTGATGTTACATTCAAAGACAAAACATATATCTATCAAGTATCACTTTTTGAGAGACAAAGTGAGTGATAAAGAAGTCATATTGGAATATGTGACCACTTAGGAACAAATTGCAGTTATCTTTAATAAACCATTGCCTAAATATAATTTTGAGTATCTCAGAGGAATTTTAGGGGTGATTTCCCCTCCTAATATGAACTAAGATGTAAGTATTTGCATAAATCCATGCACTCATAGTCATATCTTGTTTTAGATTGATGTTGTGGTGGCTACTACTTAGGGGGAGTAGTCAGATGATTCAGATATGTGGTTTAGAGCTTGTGTACCTTTTCCATTAATGTGAAAGGGATAAGAGTAATGCGAAAAACCTTTGAGGAAGAAAGAAGGAGAAGAGTCATGAAAGAAGAATAATGTAAGAGGGAGAAGAACAGTATGAGAAGGAGACTATTGGAGAAGAGCTAGTTGTGTTGATGGTATTTTTCACATCATGTGTTGCCATCAATGCCAAAGGGGGAGATTGTTGGATGTTGTGGTTGTGTTGCTAATATGTGGTTATCATTGATGTTAAAAATATTAGCATTGATGATTCTGAAGGCTGTATATGTTGAGGATATTAAGAAAATTAGAATAAATATGTTGCAGGGAGTTTGTGAAGTTGTGATGATCAAAATGGTGGAAAGTTCTATAAGTTGGTAATCAAAATTCACGCATTAAAGGGTTTTTTTCTAAACCTATCTAGTATGTTGTCTGGAATTTTCAGAGGTGCACATCAAGATTGGAGCGAGTTATGAGTTTATGAGTTCCTACAATTATTTTGTTATTGTAGCAGGTGTTTCTAGAAGAACATAATGATATTCTCATAAATTAAGTTGTTATGTATGTTGTTGTGATGTCCAGTGATGTTTCTAGATCATGCTCTATCATTATGGTATGTCCGCGTTGATTGGTGTGTTCGTGATCAGAGATTTTCCTTTGTGTGTTCAATTTTTTCATGTTCTTGGGCGACATGATGGTGGTAGCATGTTGCGGATCCTTATGGATTAATATTTTAATGTTTGGCATGTTCGGGGATGTTGATTTAGGTATTCATTATGATGTGACTGACTTAGGTTGGTGCACATTAAGATTTGTTCATGAATTGGACCGACAGTTTGTGTTCATCTATTATTTATTTGCGGCCGATAGAGTTGCTAATGTAAATTCATGTAGCGGATATATAAGAGAGATTTTTTCCTCATTTTGAAGTATGCTCAGTGAATGTATATGAAGATTAAATGCAAAATGTGCGAATAAAGATCAGATCATTTGATTTCAGAGAAAAGTGTGAAGAAGATTGAGTGAACTATGAAGAAGTGTTTTTGTGCCTAACTAGAACTGTCATCAGGATTTTGTAGAAGCTAATTTCTCAGTTCAACCTCATCAGATGGATTTAATCTGATTGTTTTATGTAAGGTAGTGAGCCTTACCTTTGAGAAGTGAGCTCTAGGTAGTGTGCCTAAATGCATGTACATTCCTTATTCATTTTTTATTATACTTCTAACAGGGTATAATCGTGTGGACTAACATCCACCATGGTTTTCTCCTAACAAGGTTTCCACATTTAAAATATTGGTGTTCATATGTTTTTGATGTGTTGTTGATTCATGCTTTCATTGTTAATTATCAGATCTAAGATTAAAGGTTAATAAGGTTGAATAAGTATTAAACTCCATGACAATTGATTCACCCTCCCTCTCAGTTGTCTATCCTTGTTTTTCCAACAGGTAGTGCACTTGTGCATTTCTTATGTTGAGAAGGTGCAAAAAAACCCATGAACAACTACTATTTTTTGGAAAGTATGGGAATGTTTATGGTAGTGCTACGAGGTTTGTTGCTCATAATCATAATATGTACTGTAGTGAATTGTCTTTTTTTTTTTGTGCCATAGTCTACCATTGTTCACTATGATGGCTTGCGATTGAGAAGTTAAGTAAGACTAAACATGATGTATCATAGTCTCTATTTTTAGCCGATTTGAATTACATAGCAGTAAATTAGAAGTGATAAAGTCTTTGTTTGTTGATAAATTGTGAATAATGTCTTGAGTAATTATATCAGAAAAGGCAAGCATGCACTAGCTACAAGAAGCGTGTGAAGGTAAAATAGGGACTAGTTAAGATCATGGTAGGAAGCACATGACACCATCTTACACCAATGATAACACATTTTATTTGGGGTTGACATGAATACACATCTAACATTATTTTTGAATTAAGGTTTATCCTTGGCTGACATGGATAATTTGAGACAATGTTAAAGGGTTCTAGGCTGACATGAATATGTTGTTGACTTGATGAAATTGATATATATATATATATATATATATATATATGTATGTATATATACACACACACATATATGATCATTTCATGAAAATAATGATATATATATATACAACAATAAGAGTAGGAGTGGAGTGTGCGAAATGTGTGAGTGATTAAATAACAAGCTGAGAAGACAAGTCAAGTGTGTTAAGCTTAATTGAGATGCCATCATATGTGTTTTCTTTTTGATACACAATATTTAAATGAAATCAAATCTATGTTTCTTTCTATAATGTGAGATTGAATCCTCTTAATCTATGTTGATGTTCAATGACTGTGTGAAGCTTAGTTTGAGGGGATTGGTGTCTCCTATGGGTTGGTACCTAAAAATAAGAGTTCAAGAGGATTGGTGTATCCTGTAGATTGGTACTTGCAAACCAACATTCAAGGGCATTGGTGTCTCATTTTAAGGTTGTAATTTCTATAGGTTAGTTCCTGCAAAATTATTCTAAGTTCTATATAATTTCTATAAGGCTAGATTTGGGCAATAGTTCTGAGTATCTTTTGTCATCGCATCTTTTCCTTTTAGGATTTCTACATAAATTTGGTGTTCTCTTGTGTGGATGTGTTCATTAATTTCATTTCCATTTATTATGATTTCATAGCTTATGAATGTGTGGTTTAGAGTGAAAAGAATCAAATATTAATTCACCCCCCTCTTAGTATTTGTGTGTCTAACAATTGGTATCAAAGCTAAGTTCCTTGGTGAAGCTTTACAACTTGAAGTAGATTTGGGATGCCACACACTATAGGACAAGAAGTTATTTCTTCAAACAAGGCACTACTATTTGATGGATCTAATTATGCCTTATGGAGTGTAAGGAGGGAAACATACTTGATTGCATTAGGGTTTGATGTTTGCAATATGTTTTAGATGATTATAAAATTATTAAAAATCCTCCAAGAGATCAAGCAGAAAAGAAAACCTATGAGAATAATTCTAAAGAAAATAATGCTATTGTATGTGGTTTATGTAAATACGAGTTTGTCAAGGTAATGCACTACAAGAACACAAAGGAGATTTATGACAAGCTTCATAATATTTATGAAGGTGATGACAAATTCAAGCAAGGAAAACTTCAAACCTATCGAGGAAAATTTGAGAGTGTGAAGATGAAGGAAGAAGAGAATATTGTTGTATATCTACTCCAAGTGGATGAAGTTGTCAATATCATCAGAGGACTTAGTGAAGAAGTGAAAGAGATAGTGATTATAAAAAGGTACTTAGATATCTTCCCTCAATATTTGGTTCAATTTTTTTTTCCATTGAAGAAGCTAAAGATATGAACACTCTAACAATGGGTGAACTATATGTGACACTCACTACAAATGATATGAGTATTGTGAATGAAAAAACTTCAAAGAAAGAGGAAACCTTCAATGCATCAAAGATAAATGGAGACATTGACTCTAGTGATGAATCTAATCCTAAAGAAGAAAATTTTTTAAGTTAAAGAAAGGCTCTGACAAGTACAAAGGTATTCTACCCTTTAAATGCTTCAATTATGGTAAAATAGGTCACTTTGCTACTAAGTGTCCTTTCATAGGAATTAGTGATGAACCAAAAGAGTATAAGCCCTATCAAAAGAGCTATGAGAAGTCCAAGAATAAGAAGAATAATTATGATAAGCATAATAAAAGTCTCTACTCTAAGGAAGATAGTTGTTCATATGGTGAATATGATCATTATACTTCTAGAAGTAAAAGTGAAAGAGATGATGCTCTATTCATGGCAACATAGACTGTTGTCATGAGTATTGCACCTAGATACTAAGCTTGGAGGTTCAAAAATCTCTTGAAAGATGGAAACATCTTCAAGCTTGTGGGTTGCTCATAATGAAGATGAATCTCCATATAATGGGTTGGTTCCCCTTTAGATCTCATAGAAACTAATATAATTTTTTCTAGGAAAAGGGAAGAATGATAACTGATGAAAGGAAAAGCTAATTCTAGGAGGTGATGCACCAAAATGTAATTAAATTACAACTTGATTCACAAATACTTCTCAAAGGATCTGTTTAAATAACTTAGTTTGGGAAATCCAATAACATAAATATTTCATAAACAATCTTGAGAAATCTATCTTCTTTGAAGGAAAACAAGGTTTTCACAACTTGTAAGATAAGACAAAACAATAGCACAACCTACAACTTGTGATGATTAATTGCTTTTGTGTACATGCAACCATGAATAAGACATGAATATAAAGGTTTTAAAACTAAAACACATCAAATTTGAATCAAAGTCATTCATAAGAGACACAACACCTGAAAGTAAGAAGGTAAAAACTTGATTCTATTGAATAATGGAAGGAATCTCTGCAAACACTGATAAAAATGAGCTAAAATAACTACTGCTATATATAAAATGTGAAAATATCCGAGTTACAAATCTCTAGGTCTCTCTCCAACATGCAGGAGAAGGAAAAAAGTAAGAACTAAGGAAAAAGCATAAGCTTTCCCTCCTATAATACAAAATGAGTCCCAAAGGCCAAGAAGAGTTAATTGCAGTCAACTACACTTAGAATATCACTCACAAGCAAAATAGAAAAAGCAATAAAAAGGGGGCCCATAATTGCTCCAATTTGAGCTAATTTAGCTCCAAACTCCCCCTCTCAAGCTGTCTAACCAAAAATAACTCCAAAATAATCTCAATTTTACTTAAAGTCAAAGATAAAACTCCAAATGCATGCTTGAAACCCGAGTTCAACTCCTATTTTTGCACGATTTTGGGACAAGAATAAACTATTTGAACAAATATTAAAGACAATCAGTTATGATTTTCTTTAATAAGTGTTATATAGCTGTTTATTTCTTGCATTACATGACAAATATTAAAGTAATTTGTAAAATATCACCTTTAATATTTATTTTTGCTTTAATCTCATGCAAAAATAGAAGGGAAAAATTCAATTTATTTCTCCTAACTCCTGTGGACTTCACATTTTTCACTAGGAAAATGTCAAGAAAGCTTTAACCATGGATTAGGTATTAATCTTCATGCATTTTATAAAATAAAGGTGAAAATACCCTATTTTGGTCGACCAAAATTAGGGCTTTCTTTGAGAAACCCAAGAAAAACCCCTAATTTTACCCATGAGCTCATTTGTATTCATTCATTCTGATTGCCTCATGTTTTCTACGCCACCATAAAGGGTTTGAATCTTCACTGTAGATTCTCTGTGACTGTGGAATCCGTCCTCCTTGCTGGTAAGTTTTTTCCTTGAATGAAAAATACGAAGATTTTTTATCTGTGAAATAAGATATTGTAGACACCAAAGTTTAACAAAATATGATGAAAACTGAGTATTTTTTGCCCTTTCTTTGAAATGTGACACTTTTAGCGTGGTTCTTTTTCTTCTCATTGACTATAATAATTCTTTTTGAATAACAAGATATCTTTTCAGTTCTGTGTTTCTTGGTCCTTTGGAAACCGTCTGCTGCCCTCCAAATAAAAGGCCTTGACTTTGCTCTTTTCATGGTTATCTTCTAATTGAATTCAAGGTCATTTTCCATGTAGTTTGACTGTGCTAGGGAACTATGTCCTCTTTCATTTATAACTGTCCTTCATGTCATGAACTATGCATATCTTTGTGCTTACTCTACCCATGAAGTCTTCCCTTAGGTTTTTGTAAGGTTGCAATTCATTGATTTTTCTGATTTCGAAATAGACTCACTATGTTCATTTTGTTGTGGGCTGCTTGACCTTTCACTTGACCTACCAAACCTTATTTGTATTGGATTATTTAGCCTACCAAGAGATCCCGAAGGATTATGTTGAAAAATTCTTAGCTTCGCACTAGGCCATTCTAACCTGGTAGTATGCATGTCAGATGTTGAAGATAAATTCTAATATTCACTTCTAGATTCTACAGGGCTATACATATTTTTATACAATGTGAATAGTGATATAAAAAATTAATTAAAGAGATGCATTTCAAATCTCTAAGTTGCCACTTCATAAGAGATTGTCCTTTATTGTGGTGGCTATTCACTGTCAACACCTTCAGGACTATGAGTGCTTCCTTTGGAAAATTTACCTTTAAGCTTGATGCTCAAGGCTATACTTTATATTGCATAGTCACCTATTCACTGCTATCTCATTTTTGTAAATGTCATCTTGCATTTCAAGGCTACTTCTTTTAAAACTTGCACTCATTCATTGCATGAATGTGCAAAATTCATCAATGCTTTGATTGTCTTCCCTTTTTGCTAGGGACCTTGATTATAACAAGGAGTGAACCTTTATCATTTGAAACCTTCTAGAAAAGAATAAAAGTCTACCTTGTCTCATTTGAAATGGTGCTGACACATTCAGTGATTTCAAATTCATATCTTCTCATTGCCCTATGATGAGAATTCATGGAGTAACTATCATTGTCATTACCTTGTTGATTGTTGATTTATGACTTGAGCTTTTGGCTGTCCTCATGTATTTGATGAAGGTATCACTTGAATCAATGCATTCACATATAGTATGTTTTTGTATTATTAAATCCATTTACTTTAAAGGATTGTGAGCTGCCTCCTTTTACATGCTCTCCCTTCTTTTCCGTATTCTTCCCTCTCATTGTTCTATCCCATTTTATGTCCTATTCCATTTGAAGTGCTACCACTATTGATAGTATCATAATGACTACCCCTATTCAAATTTTCTATGATAGTTTCATGAGGGTTGTAATTTGACTCTTCCATGGAACATTAAAAGCAAGCTCCTTCATGCTTCAACAACTCGTACCTTAAAGTATAAAGTCTTCCCTAATTGAAAATGATATTCCTTCTATGATTTCACCATTAGCTTGACTGTCCTATACCCTCTCCTTAGTGTTGAACCATCACATTAGTTTTCATTGAATTTCTTATGACCCCTACCAGCTTTTGTCTATCTTCACTTTACTTCCTACTTGATTATCATTAATCATTCACTGCAAAACCTTAAGGCTTGATAATATGTAGGGTAAATCTAAATGACTATCCCTTGATGGTGAGAAAACTACCCCTTAATTTATTGACTATTTTATTTTGCAAATGCATGGTTATCATTGTATTGTGCTTTCAATAGGAGTGCTATCATTGTGCTTGCTATAGGAAACCAACTACTATGCCTTGCTAACTGCTAGTAGAAGCTTGTCATTTCACTTTTCTATATCTGATACCTTTGAGATGACATCTCTTGCAATATGTTCATGGCATCACTATGACAGTGATTACCCTCTGTTATGATTACTCTATTAATTGTAAACACAACATTGCTTTGTTCCTTGGTTCTAGAGGACTGTCTTTTCTTTTGTATACATTCAAGATTGTATTCATAATGTTTCCATGCCATGACTTCTCTCCTGATTTTTATGATAATATTATACCTATACCTACATAGTCAAAAAATAAGTTAAGAAAACTAAGAAGCCTAGAGCTTCTCATGATGATTAGATGATCTTTACTTTTCTTGGATCTTCTTGATAATCGTGTTCAGATCTTGAGGCACCTTCAAATCTCTGATTTGATGTTTAATAAGAGATAGGATGTATATTTGTTGGTTTGATATATAAGAGAGATGTAATCTTGAGCTCTAAAATCACTTCTTTGTCCCTTGTAGACACCTCTAAAACTATCAAAAAAGGAACTAAAGATGAAGTTGATCAACAATGGGGTTCATCATTTAGGCAATGATGGATCCCTTTTCTCTTATATGCTCTCTTTACTTTGAAATGTACAATCTATCTTTTATTGTATCTCATTCAATTACTCCCGTGGCTTGTGTGGGAAACTTATAAACATATCTCTTGTAATGAATTTAAACAACTATTTTTATGCAAAAGTTTGTGTACTATTCATCTTTTCTATAAAGCAATTACATAATGAAAAGTAAAAATTCATTTCATGGAACTTTTTGTATGATTATGAGTAACTTTAGCAAAATATTTTATGTACCTTTCTCCTTCTCCAAATTAGAAAATATCAGTGTTGTCCTAGCCTAACTTGATTGGGCTGAAAAACACAATTAGGTAACAGAGACTTTATATGGTAATATAGAAAAAGAAAATTATGAGGATGATGAAGAAGATGCAAAAGTTGATCTAAAAGGAGAACTTATAGATACCCTAGTTGAACTAATGAAAGCAAAAAAATAAAATAAAAAATAAAAGCTGAAGTTAAAGGAATCAAAAAAGGTAATTATAGATCTGAAAGTCTAGATAGAAGAAGTAAAGAAGAAGTAAAGAGGATAGAAGATGTTTTGATAGAAAAACTAAAGGAAAAGGAAATTGATTATGATATACTTGAAGATGAAGTGGTATCCTTAATAAAAAATATAGAAAAAAGAAAATGATTAGATGACAAAAAATATGAAGTTTGAAAAGAGCACATAGATTATGGATAAAATAATCAATAGTCAAAGATCACCCCACAACATCAAAACCAGTATTGGATTTGATGATAGTCTGAAAACTGAGCATACCACAAAGACATGTGTAAAAGTTCTTGATGAAAATACCTCTGAAATTTCAAATGTAGACAATTCTAAGGAGACTAAAGAGATAAAAAAAGAAAGAAAATGATTTCATTCTAGTCCAATGGAAGAAGAGATTAAAAAAAAACCTAGAAAGACAAGCATACAATACCAGGTTCAATTATTCATTTTTTGGTTACTATTATACTTGCAATCAATTTCATCATAAGGCAATAGATTTTAGAATATTTCCTACAAGGACAAATAATTTTGTAAATAAGAATGCATTTACTCTTTTATTTGATTTCAATATCACATGTTACAACTATAACAATTTTGGACATATTGCAAGAAACTATAGAAGATTTTGAAAATCACTTTATTTCAATATCATATGTTACAATTGTAAGAATTTTGGACACATCGTAAGAAACTATAGAAGTACTTTTGAAAATAATTCTAAACGAGACAAGAAAGTAGATATCTTTGTTGAATAGAAGAAAGAGTCATAAAAGGTGTGGAAAATGAAGAAGGCAAATTAGATATCCAAAAAATCAATGATTGCATATACTGTATTTTATGCTTAGAATGAGAAAGTTTCATAGATCATTGACCTAGAGGATTTCTAGTCACATGAGTGGAGATAAAAGAAAGTTTATGTCTAAAAAAATGGAATGCCATATTAGTAAAGTTTGGTGACAACTCTGTTGCTAAGATATTTGGAAAGGGTACATTAAGTCTTGATGGTGGAGAAATTAAGACATACGGTGTCTTATATTTTGAAGGTATAAAGAATAATTGGTTGAATGTAAGTTAGATGTGTGATAATAACTACAATATATCATTCAATGCGCAAGGATATGAGATCAAACAAGCTAGCACTGGAAATCTTGTTGTAGAAGGAAGTAGAACAAAAAGTAATGTGCACAATATTAGTGAGATTGAAAGAAAGATATGCCTCTTAGGAAAAAAAGATGAAAGTTGGCCATGGCATAAAAGGATGGGTCACATAAATTTTGATCATTTTATGAAAATTAGTTCTAAACAAGAATTAAGAGATATGCTTAAAATTGAAAATCCCCTATGCACTCTTTGCAAAGAATGTCAAGAAGGAAAATTGACAAGAATAAGATTTATGACAAAGGAGTATTCCACTACAAAGCCATTAGAGCTAGCTCATATAGATCTATGCAAAACAATGAGGACATAGAGTTTGCAAGGTGATAGGTACTTTCTGATTCTCACTGATGATTTTTCTAGAATATAATGAGTTACTTTCTTAAAAGAAAAATCTAAAGCTTTGATAAGTTCAAAATATTCAAAAATTTGGTAGAAAACGAGATTGGTCATACAATCAAGTGTCTAAGGTTTGATAGAGGTGGTGAATTTACCTTTGATGAGTTTGGAGAATTCTATGAGAAACATAGAATTAGGAGACAATAATATACTGCAAAGACCCCTCAATAAAATATATTTGTTGAAAGAATGAATAAAATAGTTGAAGAAATGGCGAGGACCATTAGAGTCACTCAAGGAATCAAGCCTCTAGGATCAATTGTAAAACCAAAAACAACCTTCTACACTTGAGATAAAAGCAAGAGAATAAATTTGCAATAATGGATGCAAGATAATATGGTCAATATCAAACACTCAAAATTGAAATGGTATTGGATTGGAATCCAATGGAATTAATTTACAAATGAGAACCCCTTGGTTATATATCCAAGGTGAGACATAGGATAAGAAAAGATCATGACAAGTGTTAATCCTATGAAATGAGACAACTAACTTGACATAAAATTCAAAAAGCTAAGATCTAGACATGAAAAATAAGTCTTCTAGAAAGAATCTTAGGACCTAAGTAAACTTAACATGTGAATAAGTCCCATATTATGAATTATCTAGGCACAAGACTTTTATTCACACCAAAAACCCCCATTAAGTGCATCCTAGGGAGTATATTATTCTACAAATGATGCAAAGATGGATCTCAACTATGAGGCCATGTTAGGTACCCATGTACATATGCAATGTAATCTCTCAAAAATGAAGAAAAGGAGAAAAACCAGTGGGGTAAAACTCCTCCCCAAAAGAGAGAAAAAATACTTCCAATGAAGAATGAGAAGAAAAAAACCACATGTGAGGAAAATGACACCCCATAAGATAGAAGAAGAGAGACCATTCAAGCCCCCTTAATGGTGAGTCTCTTGAAATGGTAGAATCTTGACATTAAATGTTGAAGATGATCTAATCTCATCGAACATTGTTCCTCCCCTTAGGAAGAAACAAAACCAATATGATATGCAGGATGTTTTCTCATTCCTAAAAGGAAGATGTGGGAAGACGAATGATATGTGATGTCTCTAATGAATTCTCAAGTGTCTCCATGTTGATGCTGAAATATGAGACACTCCAAGTAGGTGTTCTAGAACACATTGCAAAATATGTCAATCCAAAATGTAGCAAAGATGAATGCAGAGTACAATCCAAAGAAAAATATGCCTCCTCTAAAGACAAAGAATCCTCCTCCAAATGTTGTCCAAAATAATTCACACACATAAAATGATGAAGAATGATCATGTAGAGAGTGAACAAGAGGGTTAGAATGTTTCCTCACAAAAACTATAGAATGATCATTTTAATCAAAGAGAAGATGTGTTGAAAGAATGAAGAAGGTTATCATTGGTTGTCATTAATGAGTTGTTATTGATGTCAACACCACATCTACACCACATGATGAATATAAAATCAGTATGATGGATGTCTATAAAAAAATATTTTTATAAAGGACTTTTTACTGAGTGTTCATATCGATAGTCTCAACAAATAGTGCCCTTTGGTATTTTGGTCTACATTTATTTCTTGTTAGATCTACCTATGTGGTTATAGTATGTTTTTCATAGATATCCTTGGCATCTTATTTCAAAATTTCAATTATTTTGGTTAAATGGTTCAAGAGTTGCATGTATTAGAAGTTCAACGGATATGGTTTACATAGTTTTTGGTGTATTTGACCTTACCTAACTGGTCTGCATTCCTCCATGGATTTGAGTTAGATGTTGTGGTTTTAAGAGAAGGTTTATAGGTGTCAATACATTGTATTTTTCATTTGGCATGAATTTTTTTGATCCGTATATTCCTTGGTGTATTCTACTTTTTAGTTCTATGCTTGGCTGACTCAAGGTATGCGAAGTGGTGAGAAGATTAAATACTTATTGTGAAGGGAAAAATGAGTTTTTATAGGTCCATGCCAACCTATATTTCTTAGGTTTTGAGCATGAAAGCATTTTGATTTGAATTGGGTTCCGACAAGGCACATTTTGCATAATTCAAAGCTACATCTAATTAGGCCGACCTAATTGATGTTTGTGGTGAAGACTGATATATAAAAGGTTGATTTGTGTTTGAAGAAGAGAGATGAGAGCATGAGATGATTCGAATGCAAGAAATGCTAATATTGTAGAATTATGCGAATAAGTTTGGTATTAAGTGATTGATGTGCGAATACGAAGAAGAGTAGAGACTGGTAATATGAGTTGATTGTAATATAAATAATGAGCTTCAAAGGAATTGAATTCAACATAAGTTAGATGCATTTATCTTAGTTCAAACTATGGTTGTGAAGCCACTTCTCTTGTATCTTTATTTTCTATGTGAACAGTGAGTTCACTTGGATAGTGAGTCCCCTTGGAAGTGAGCCTTTCTATAATATCTTATAACTGGTTAAACATAGTGTGAGCTAATCCTCATTGTGGTTTTTCCCTTCTTGGGTTTTCTACATAAAAATCTCAGTGTTCATGTGTTGTGTGTGTTATGGGTTATTTTTTCTTATATTTATTATAAGTGTTAAGTATTCTTTGGAAATTGGATGGTTGATAATTAGATGGTTTAGTAGAATACCGATTCACCCTCCCTCTCACTATTCTATGTGTTCAAAAATTGGTATCAAAGCTTGGTTCCTTGGAAGAATCTTACTGCTTTGGGAAGATCTTAGAGTTTGAACACATGGATTCAAAAGTATTTTCCACTAATGGATACATAGAGGAAGATTGAATATTCAACAAATATGGGGAACTCAAGGTTTCCCTTGAGGATTTAGACAAGATTGAAGTTTAAAAACAAGATCTGAAAGAAAATATTAAAGAAGCAAATGAGTGCATCAAAAAATTGAGAGTGCAAAAAAAAAATTTAAATAAAGACATAAGGAGGTCAATGAACAATTGAAACAAGCAAATGAAAACATCACTAGGCTAAAAGTGAAAGTGGAAGAAAAGAAAATAATTGAGGAATTTATGAATGCAATGGTGAAAAGCAAGACTGATGAATGCAGAAGACTTGAACATGTGGTAAATTTGAGATTATATTTGGAGAAAGAAAGAATTCATGAGGAAAAATTTAAAGCAAGTTATGGAATGCTTGATGAACTAATTGCAAGTTAGAAAGCATCTAAAGATAAAGGAGGTTAGTGACTTGAAAAAGGAGAAAGCTCAAAATATCAGGCATCTAATGTAAAGAAGATAAGTGAACCAAAGAAAGATGAAGGAAATAAGAACAATGAAATGTTCTGGAAATAAAGAAGCAATGCTAGAAGACCCCCAATCAGACAACCAAATGCTCAAAGGTACCCATAATTTTTTGGATAATTTTTTACATGCAAAAGATTTGGGCATAGAGCAAGTGAATGCATAATTCAAATGATGAATGCATATAATAGTGGTAGAATGATTCTATATTTTAATGGTTACTACTATACATGATATGGATTTGGACACATGGCTAATCAATATAAATTTAGGATGAATGAAAGGAATAATGATCACATAAATATCACATGCAACAATTGTAGTAGACTTGGGCATATTGGTAGATCTTGTAGAAGTATAAATTCAAAGGATAATCTAGGAAAAAGAAATGAACCAATTAAAAAGATCGATCGACTGAAGAAATGAAGGAAATGAAAAATATTTGGAGAAAGAAAGAAGATATTGAGAACAAGGAAGAATCAGAGATCACAAATGAATCTGTACCACCCTTTGGTGTAGATAATTACTTTAGTAATTGAACCTAGGCATTGGCTTAGGGGGAGAAATAACTGAAAATCACATAACCCCCTACCAATATGAAGTTTCATGGCTTTGTATGAAGATATGAGATGGATATGGATGATATGGATTTGTTGAAGAAAACTCATCAAGAAAATAAGCAAATGTGGGGATTTGTAGAGTGATTTAAGGTTTCCTGTTGCATAAAGAAGGTTTTAATAGCTTTATTAGTTGGTGAATTAAATGCACATTAGGGAAGAATCAAAAGGATTATATACCCATCGCTTGTCGATTTCATTTCACTTTTATGTAATTGAAGGAATTAGTGTGAGTTAAAGAAAATTCAAGAGTCCGAAGGCGATTTGAGAAGCAAAGCATTCAAACCCTAGTTTTGATTGAGCAAGAAAAAGGTATTTATCATTATTCAAAGAATTTTTTTTTCAAAGCATTTAAATTCAAAATAGAAACACCCACAATGGTTAATGTGACTAAGAAAACCCAACCCAAATACAAGAAGTATCCCATGAAAGTGTCTGAGAACAACCTGCTAGGAGCATTTTCAAGTAAACCATATAGGGTTTTACCTATTGAAGATGTTAGGACATATATTCACGCAAATATGGAAGAGTAAAACCATGTGAAACTTATAGACCTATAGACAAAGACTCTGATTGGAGATGATTTCAGTATTAAGCCCGAATATGAAAACATGGTAAAGAAGAAGCTGAATGTATGGAAGTGGTTTCCATGTTTTACCCATGATGATGGGCTCAAGTATGCAATAATTTCACTAAGAAAAGTGCACGATAAATTCTTGTGGACCGATATTCCTGGATTAATAAACAAAGAAGTCATAAGGGAGGTTACTAGACTATGTGACATTGAGCTAGTACTTGTGCTAAAATCTATAAAGAATAAGGATGTAATGGAGCTAACAAGAGCCACATTTGACCAGAGGGCTCTCACTATAAACACCATAAGAAATCCAACAATGAAGTATGCTTCTATGGTTATTGGCTATAAAATTTATTACACAAACAAAGAGAATTTTGTGTCTGCCACAACAATTCATGTAGCACATGAAATGGCAGAGAAAGGAAAAAATTATGACTTGTGTGAGTTGCTCTGAAAAAAACTATTTGATAATCTGAAGCAAAATAAGGACAAGAAATACAAATTCAAATTTGGTTCCTTGGTGGTTTGCTTGCTATTCTATTTTCTGAAGGAGCTTCCAAGAAGAAGAAGTATTGTATGGAGTAAGCATAGATCGGTATCCCATAAAATATTTGAATATCTACATAGACTTGGAGACATGAAAGAACAAGATGACACACTTACTACTTTCTTTGCAGTATTTTAGAAAAAGAATGCAAGAACAAGAAGGGATCCCTAAGTCTTTTATGGAGAAATATAGAGATGATATTACAATTTTGGTTAAAATAGATGAATGCATCATTGAAGCTATAGAACCTAGAACTATCTAGATACAACCACTTGGATATGAGGTTAATGAAAATGAAGGTGATGACTATGTTTCTATATTATTGAACAATCCTAAAGACCCTACTCAAAATAGACATGGGACTTATGAAGAGAAATCCACTGAAGTACATGTAGAACTGAGAAAACCTGAGCTAAAAAGAAATGTGGATAAAACAATACATAAACATTTCAAGGATAAATGTCTCTTAGATGAAAAAATAAGAGTGCTAAGAGCATGTGTAGCAAGAGAATCGAGCACAAAAAGTGGGTCCCCTAGACCTAGAAGATCTAGAAGAAAAAATTCCACTACTCTCCTTGCTATTCAACAACCATCTGGGTCAGTTTCTACTTCCAATAGAACAAAGAGAATGGAGACCAGTGCTCCGATTATGAAAGAACCTGAGGTGGAAGAGGTCACAAGACCTGGAAAGAGAACAAAGACTACTATGACAACTTCTATTGTTGCTACATCAAAAAGAATAAAATAGATGGATAGGAGAGAAAAAGACTTAAGTGTATAGTCTGAAGAAGAAGAGGATGAGGATTCCCCTTGTATCATGAAAAGAAAAGGCACTTTTCCAAAGAGAAAAAAATAGATATTTTAGATACTTTAGAAGAAGATGAATTTTAGAAAGAAAAATAGGCCTTTCAGGTACATGTACATAAGCAGGTGAAGCAAAAGAAGAAAAAGAAGCCAAACATAAGAGAACTGGATAAGGAAAAGAAAAAGAAGAAAAAGAAGAAGGCATCTACAGAAATAGAGTCAGTTCCAATAAAGTTGGACACACTATTTGAAGATATGCTACATCATGAGATTCTAGAAGAAACAACTGCATCATATGGAAACAAAAATGAGGAAAATGGAGCCACAATAATAGAAGCAATTATAAAATTCATTGTTACAATTGAGGTTGATATGGAGATCATAAAGAAGAGAGTTCCTGATTATGTATGGAAAATATTATGGAGAGAAGAAGAGAAGAAAATGAAAGGGAAGAGAAGCTCAAAACAAATGTTGTGGAGAAAAAATATTTCTACTTATCTGATGTTGACAAGGTCACTCTGGACCATGCACTTAATGAATAATTTTAGAACAAAGCAAATGGTTACACTCATAATGGGAAGATATTAGGAGAATATTGAGATGATGATGAAGGATACAAAAGATAAATCTATTAATATAGCTCAAACATATGGAATAATTCACATTGCCTCTAGCAGTAAGAATCAAGATTCAAAAATTAAAGACATAGGGGCTACTGATACAAAATAATTGTTTGAAAATATTCCTCTGGATACAAATGATCCCATGCAAGATTTTGATAAAGATGAATATGTTTTTGGGACTAGAAAGGAAACTACAAAATATGATACCTCTATTCCTCTCGTAACTCAAGAGACTACAGATCAAGGCCACTTGAAGACTCCTATTCCTCTAGTAGATAAAGAGCAGAACATCGGTGGAGGTGAGAAGCATGATGAGCCAAGGAATGGGGATGAAGAGAATCAAGAAGAAGTGAATGATGGTGAAAATAAAGGAGATAAAAATGAAGATAAGGAGAAAGGAAAGAAGGACATAGATGTAGGAGATAAAGATAAAGACGAGATCTCTGGTGAGGAAGAAGAAAAGGTAGAAGAAGAAGAAAATTCTGATACCAGAAAGAATAAAGAAGTTGACAAGTCCAAGGATTTACTCAAGCCCTTCAGTGAATCCTCCTCCAAGAATCCTTTTGGCTTTTTGTCTAAACAATTAAAGGTTCAACCAGTGGTTTCTTCTCAGTTGTTGCAACTACCCATGCAACCGGGTAATGTTGATTTGGGTAAGATATCTCTTATACACAAGTTGCAACTGAGTGATGTGTTTAGTGCATCAACACAAAAATAAATTATTGAAACACATCATAAGAGAAGTGAATTGATAGATGATGCAATGAAAGCATTGAAAGAGATCATCCCAAGTAATAATGTTGACTCATCTTTGCATGTGGAGGATAATTTCAAATTGCTATTTGATTCCTTTAAGGAATATGCATATGGATTGAAAGGACAAATTGAAATAGAGGTTGAGACAAGGATTAAAAGAAAGAAGCTAATGGATATTATAGAAAATGTGCATTTTCACATACAAAATTTGAAGAATGCTTGTAGGAAGTGTTAGCTTGTGAGGAAGATGTAAAGGCACTATTTTAATATTGCATGAAGTGGCTAGAGGCCACTCAAGGAATACAAGTGGAAATGGACTCGATCAAGTCTCAAATTGCCAATGCATCAAAATCCTATGATCCGACACTAGACAAAGATAATAACCTAGATTTATATAGTGGACTTGCATGAAAAATTGTTTTCTTTGTAGATTCAGAAGGAAGAGGCGAGCAAGTAGCTAGAAAAGCTAATGGACTTAGTAAAAATATAGCACAAACTAATCTCAAGTGCCCTTTCTTGTTCTGACAGAATTTCAAAGATCAATCTTACACTTGGTACCGTAGAAGGAGACAAGTCATTGATAGAGCTTGAGTCCCTTCACATAATTCTTGCAACAATGAAGAAGAATTGGGAAGAAGGAAAGTATTCTTGGCAAGCCATTATTCAAAAGCTTCAAGATTCAACATCTTCGGGTTGACAATTTCTATCTTTATGCACATTTTTTTTTGATGAATATGTAACTATCTATATTAAATTAAAGATAAGAGTCCATATTTACAAAAAAGGGTGGGTGGTAGAGAGGCACACCCCGAAAATCACATGGGTAGGGCCCAAAAATTATCAAAATTTTATAAGTCACATGGGCCTAGCCTAGAAGTCCAAGAGCATAAAAAATAAAAACAATAAATAGGCCATTATGGGGCCAAAGAAGTGCTAGTAGAGCCGGGAGGGTATCTGTCATCCATATTCTTCCCCCATACATCAGCAAGGTCTGGAGTGACTTCAAGAGGAGCACCCCAACCATTATCATCATATTTCTTTTCTTTATCTTCTTCATATCACTAGGGCAAGATTGCAAGTTCCAGACGCAGAAAGCATTTACTAATATCTAGCCACCTAGAACTAGACGTAGGCAGAGTATTAGAGGGCCACCCAAAACCACCACCACCACTCCTCAAAGCACCCCCGGAAGGCCATCCCTAACCAGCCCATGGCAGAGGAGAGCGGGCACGCTGAGGAGGATGAGAGCGGGGATGCGCAGATCCACTCTGCTATCGGCCCTGAGAAGGTGACCGACTGTGGGAGGAGGAGGGTGAGTCAGGGACTTGAACCACAGTGCATGGGGCATTACCCCAGTGGTACAAAATGAATTGGAGGTGAGCATCCTCCAGTGCAACCTTGTTTGCTTGCACCTGTATCTGTAAAAGCACATTAGAGAAAATAATCACTTTAGCATAAAGAGAAACATTAATATCCATTTGAGAATGAGAAAATATGTGAGTATTTGTATCTTTCCAGATATTGAAGAGGATTTCCAGCTTGAAAGTGTGCCAAAGCTAGGTGAACTTAGCAGGGATCCCAGACAGATCTCCCAGCAGAATCATATGCCAAGAAAAAGGTTCCGGTTGAAAGGGCTGAAATAAATCATGAATCCAAGTCCAAAGTTGCCGAGTCTAGGAAAAAATTAGAAAATATGCTTAAAGCTTTCAGGTTTCCCACAAAAAGAGAAACGAGGGTCCTAGACCCCCAAGTGTATAAGCCAATAACCCACAAGAAAATCCTTAGAAAATAATACACCAAGCAAAGTGGGCCAGCTTTGGATTAATACTGGCAGACCAAGTGGCAAAAAATATTTTATGCCAAACATAAGCAAAAGAGTGAAGAATCCACCTCTAGTTCAAACTGTTTATCATAGGAAAATAGGGTGAAAGCCACCTATAACCAAGCTATGGATTGTAGCTCCTGAGAGGAGTATCTAGAAACCACTTCCAGTCTTTCCACCAAGGTTTGTTCCCACGAATGCCAATTTTACGAAGCATTTCTACCGGAATGGCACTCACTAGACTGTCAAAAGTAGTACGGTCCTGGTTTTGAAGTTTGTACTGGACGTTAAAAGTATCCCACTATATAATATGCATAATGGGTTGGTGAAAGACCTGTTGCAGGGTTTGAATGCCCTTTTTGTGAAATCTAAGCACTTTAAGCCAATGCAATTTAGCCAATGGCTGACCATTATGCTCAAGAAGAGGAGACCACCAAATATTCTACAGATTGAGTGAAAGCCCATCATGAAATCTAGCACTGACCCATCATAGCCAAGGCTTAATAGCCTCCCAGGCACATGAAATTATTTTGGACACAAAAGTTCCTACAATTTGAATAGGCTCCTTCATAACCAGGAGGGTTTGAAAGCCTATTCTTTTCTAGGTGGGTCTATGAACAGGAAATCCAAAATGAATACAATGCCTGAGAAGAATTTTCTAGGCTTCATCTCTGGTGAGGGCTCGGATAATCCACTTGACACAAATAGTAGTCCCTTGCCATTGAGTGGAGAGTAGCCCAACTCCTCCAGAATCTTTGGGGAGGCAACAAAACTCCCATGCAGCATGATGGAAACCCTTGTGGGTTTTAGAGGAGGCCCATAGAAAATCCTAGAGCAATTTTTTGAGCCTACCATAGGCAACTTTGGAGGGAGGGCAACAAGAGGAGTAATAAACATGAGTGGCTGCCAAAAATTTAGATCACACCTAAAATTTTCTAGCCAAAGAAAGAGGCTTGGTAATCCAGTAAGAAAGCTTCTGCTGAACCCTAGAGAGAACAACTTTCCAAAGCTCCCTAGGAGAGGCCTGGAAAGCAAAAGGGATGCCTAGGAAATGAAATATCTCTCCTTGCTCAATCCACCTCCAATTATAATTTTGAAGCCACACAAGAGTGGGTAATATAGATTTCCCATAACATAAGGTCTTGTGCCATTGGATGGAAGAGCTAGAGTCCAGACAGAAAGTGTTGAGACAATCAAGGGTAGCAATGATCGATTCTTCTTCCTCCAAGAGAGTGAGAAAGGAATCATCTGAAAAGTGGGCATTAACAAGTTGTGCTTGAGAGTTAGGGAGATAAATCCCTTTGACACGCTCCTGAGAAACTACATGGGCTAGAAGGTAGCCAAATCCCTCAGTTGCAAGCACATACAATGAGGAGCCAAGAGGAAACCCCTGCCGGATTGAGAGAAAAAGGCCAAAAGTAGAAGATTGGTGACCATCAACAGTGATGCAAGCTAAGGCATCAACAAAAAGCATATGAATAGACTGAATGAAATTGGGCCCAAACCCCAAAGCTTGCAACATCACAAGAATGAAAGGCCATTCAATGTGATCATAGGCTTTGGAAAAATCAATTTTGATTAACACTGCTTTTTGGTTTGAGCACTGGGCCCATTCCATACCTTCCCAAACAATAGTAATATTATCCAGAATGAACCTAGATTTGATGAATCCAGTTTTCTCTGGGTGCACAATCTGAGGTAAGAGATGGCAGATTTTCAGAGCTAGAGCCTTGGCAATGATTTTGTAGGAGAAATTGAGAAGTGTGATGGGCCTCCAGTTGTAGATGTCCTCTAGATCCCTAGGCTTAGGTATGAACTTTATATTGCCTTTGTTTATTAGATTTCCTAGAGAGTTGGTATGAAAAGCCTCAAGGTAAACATGATGTAGATCATGCCCAACATAGTCCCAAAGGGATTTGTAGAATTCACAAGGGAAGCCATCAATCCCAAGGGCCTTGCCATTGACCATAGAAAAAATAGCTTCCTTAAGATCACCAACTGTCAACAATTGATCGCAAATTTTTTTTTGGGCTGAAGAAAGCCTATGTGGCACAACAACAAGGTAGTCCTGAAGGGCTTACTGTCGCACATGTGTGGAATCCTGTGTAGTGAAAACCTACTCATAATGGCGCATAAAGGCTTGGAGAATGTCAGGGAGCTCAGAGAGCACCTGGGTGTCACCCTTGATTTTTTTTATGCCTGGGGATGAGTGCCTGGCATGAAGTGCCAAAAAAATTTCTTTGGAGGCACGATCATTGATCTTAAGCCAATGCAACCGAGCTTTGATTTACGCTCCTCTGACAACATAATTATCAACCACTTGCTTTTTGTGCCTTAAATCCACCACCCTGACTTGAAGTGACGAGGAAAAAGGGTTGGCTGCCAAAGCCTCCATAGTTGAACGTAGGTCACCAATGGTTGCTTCATAAGATTTTTGATGAAAAATGGCCAGCTGGCACCCATAAATGCGCAAGAATCGAGCTATACGAATGATGGAATCATTCCACCAGGTAATCTAGCCTATTTGGCTAGCTGGTATGCACTCCAAATTCAACACTTGATGGATGTGGACCAGAGTAGGCTTGTGGTAGAGCAAAGACGTGTTAAAAAAGAATTGAGTTTTACACATGTGAGGCTGACAAGATGCCCATTCAATACAAAAAGAACTTGGGAAGTGATCAGACAGAGTCACATCCACTAACTACTTCACTTGAAAGGCAGAGCTGGCAAAAGAAAAAAAAGATTAAGCCGAGATGATGGCATGATCAAGACTTTTAAAAACTCTATTAGTACCAACCTTGTAATTACACCAAGTGTGCCAGAGGGAATGAGAATGGCGGCGACCAATATTGGGATAAAAAAGCCCCAATTTATTATGCATGTAAAACCATGCCTCTCGTTCACCAACTACCCAATGGAAGGGAAATGTGCCATCCTTTTCATATGCCACCTTGACCATATTAAAATCCCCATAGAGGAACCAGGTGGCAACTGGTAAAGAATCAAGAATCTAGCACCAAAGAAAAGAGTGCTCCACAACATCATTAGAGGAATAAACATTAATAATCCCAAAGGAATGATTATCAATGTTAAGGAGAATCGAAACTATCCAATGAGAAGGATCAGTCCCATGATCCACAATACAAGAATGCAAATGTGGGGACAAAAGAGTGACAGCTCTGCCACACCCAACTTCATGAAAAATGCAAAACATAGTATTGGCTGGCCAAATAGAATGACAAGCCGAAGCGAGCAAGAACCCATAAATTTTAACTTCTTGGAGACAAAGCACTTCAATACTAGAATACTTCTCTAAAGTATCTCTAATAGAATAATTTATGGAGAGGTCTGTTAGACCTCAAAAATTCCATGAGAGGAAATTCATAGATGAAACTCTTTCATACTTTCGGAAACCGGTTCCTGCTCATCTAGGGAAGAAAAACTATTCTTCAAGAAATCTTGTGGAATTAAACCAAGTTGAATAGGGGGTGAAAACCTCCACTTTTCTGGCATATATTCTCCTTCAGGCGGTGGAGATAGATTACGAGACTGTCTTTGAGCTCCTGACATGGGAGGGATACTCAACTAAGCATACATAACAACTGCAGGCTAAGGCATCACCTTTGACCTGGGCTACACTGAAACATTAGAAAATCTAGAAGGAGCGTCTGTCCCCTTCTCTGAAGGGTTTGAAACAACTTTTGGTGGTTCAGAGGCCTTAGGGGACGACCCAGAACCAGTTGACTTATTTTTCTAGTTTGTAACCATGGTCCACTTTGTTTCATCCTTCGCAGAAGGATTTTTCTGACGAGGATTTTCAACATCTCATGACGGGGATGGTGTATGAGGCACTGCCAAAGGACAGTCCTTGATCTTGTGGTTAGCTGAATGGCACTGATAACATGTTAGGAAAATTGTAATATGTGAATTTCTAGGTGTGCCTAATAGCTCCTATTTGAATATCCACAGATTCTTTCAAATCCTTGGATAGGTCCACCTCCACACAAACTCGCTTCTGGGGTCGGGCCTGGAAAAACCTATCTAGTTCTATACAAACAACCCTCCCCAAAGAGGAAGCAATGTGATTCAAAAAGGGCACAAAAGGAAAAGGTAGACTAGGGAACTCAATCCAAACCGAAACCCACATTTTGGTGTCATCTGAGATAGAAAAATCCTAGGTCCATGCTTGAAAAACCAATAAGGATGACCTAACATACTAGGGACCATGGCCTAAAATAGCCTGGACATGATTGAATTCCACAAAACAAAACAAAAAAAACCCTTGGTCAGGTTTTGTACCATGTCAAGGCAGACCCCATGAGGGACCCAAGCCTTGCTGACCCATTCTTTTAGCACACTTTTGGGGGAGTCCTCCCAACAAAATAACCCACAAGGGTGTGTTGTTCAAGCCATTGGAAAGCATAATCAAAATATGGTAAAGAAAAAATCACATCAGTTGGGGAATCAAAATTCTTACCTCATGAAAGACTTTCAGCAAATTTCTGAGGACGTTGTTTCAGAGGAGGAGCCATTGAATTGCACCGACGAATCATTAACACCAGCATTAATTGCTAGGTTGGAGCCGATTGAAGGCATAATAAACCCCTAAAAACATAGTAAATGTAGTCATACTCAATGAGGGAGGATTTTTCCTATGTAGTAGGTTTAGTGTAATGCAAGAGGGGCCAAGGATGATCATAGAAAACAAAAAACCCTAGCAGAGCTCATCCAAGATGAAAATATGCACATTTTCAATTTTTATGTTTTCAAAATTTATTGTACATATGCAGATATATTAGAAGTTTTTGGTTAGCTTCCTAATATGGATCCAACTCAATTTGTAGATATGTGTGTGGGTCATCAACCTTTTCCATTGATGTCAGAGGGGGAGATATAGTTGGACAGATGGTTGGAGAGTCATTTTCTTTTGGCACATGTTGCCATCAATGAAAAGGGGGAGATTGTTGAAAGAATGAAGAAGGTTGTCATTGGTTGTCATCGATGTCAACACCACATATACACCATATGATGAATGTAAAATTAGTATGATGGATGTCTATAGAAAATTATTTTGCAAAGGACTTTTGACTAAGTGTTCATACCGCTAGTTTCAACACACAGTATCCTCTGGTATTTTGGTCCACGTTTGTTCATGTTTTCAAATCTATCTATGTAGTTCTAGTATGTTTTTCATAGATATCCTTGGAATCTTATTTCATAATTTAAATTGTTTTGTTTAAGTGGTTCAATAGTTTCATGTATTAGAAGTTTGATAGATATGGTTTACATAGTTTTTTGTGTACTGACCTTACCTAACTAGACTACATTCCTCTATGGATTTGAGTTAGATGTTATAGTTTTGAGAGAAGGTTTATAGGTGTGAGTAAATTGTATTTTTCAGTTGGTGTGACATTTTTTGATCTGTATATTCCTTGGTTTTAACTAGTTGGAGTATTCTACTTTTTGGTTTTATGCTTGGATGAATCAAGGTATGCGAAGTGGTGAGAAGATTAAATAATTTTTGCGAAGGGAAAGAGGAGTTGTTATAGGTCCATGCCGACCTATGTTGCTGATTTTTTTAGTGTGAAATAATTTTGATTTGAATTGAGTGTTGACAAGGCATGTTTTGCATAATTTGAGGCTACATCTAATTAGGTCGACCTAATTGATGTTTGCGGTGAAGATTGATATATATATATATATATATATATATACAAGGTTGATTTGTGTTTGAAGAAGAGAGATAAGATCATGAGATGATCCGAATGCAAGCAGTAATGTGAATATTGCAAAATTGTGTGAATAAGATGGGTATTAAGTAATTGAGGTGCAAAGACAAAGTAGAGTAGAAACTGGTAATCTGAGTTGATTGCAGTATGAATAATGAGCTTCAAAGGAATTGAATTTAGCATAAGTTAGATGCATTTCTCTTAGTTCAAACTCTGGCTATGAAGCCACTTCTCTTGTATCTTTATTTTCTCTATGAATAGTGAGCTCACTTGGATAGTGAGTCCTCCTAGCAGTGAGCATTTTTGTAATATCTTATAACTGGTTATAACATATTGTGAGCTAATCCTCACCATGGCTTTTCCCTTCTTGGGTTTTCCAAGTAAACATCCTGGTGTTCATGTGTTGTGTGTGTTTTTTTATGGGTTATTTATTCTTAAATTTCTTATAAGTGTTAAGTATACTTTGGAAATTGGATGGTTGATAATTAGATGGTTTAGTAGAATACTAATTCACTCCCCCCTCTTAGTATTATATGTGTTCAACAAGATGTATGCAATCAATGATGTCTCTCAAATCTGAAATGTAGGACTCAACAAACAAGACAAAAATTCCCATAAAGTACTCATCCCATGTAGTCATATTTGGAAGACAATGTAGGCCCCGTTGCATTGACTCCCAAGAAGCTAAAACTGTGACAATGCATGCATCATCAAATAGAATAAAACATGGAGGAGATGAAATGCAAGGCTCAATAATGGGATCTAATGTGTGAACACCCAAGTTCAAGTAGCCAAAAGTCTCCTCAAAATGATGGTCCATATTAGAAGTGTGATCAACAAAAAAATAAATAAAGTGATCATCAAAAGAAAAATATACAAAGGTGTACAATTGAGATGAATGATCAACCATCCCAGTAGAAATAATCACTCCACTCTGCAAGTCTCTAATGATAACTAAATCAAGAGTGAATTCCATAGTCCTCCCATCTCCACCACGTGTAATCTGATAGATAGAAAGAAGAATCTTTGACAAATGAAGCACACATAAAATATCATTGAAAGTTCCCTTTCCAATATCAATAAATCCTTTCACAATTATACTCATAAATGTAATTTTCCCATTAAAATAGGATACATAACACAAGGCTCAAAAAAAGAGACTATATATTGTGAATATGTCATATGATGAGATGCTCTTGAATCTAGAAGCCATCTCCCTAATCCAAGACCTATAAAAGCACAAAGAGCTTGTCCTTTTCTTATTGATGTAGTAACTATACCAATATGAACTTTTTCCTTATTAGAGTGTTTTGAAGAAGAAGAAGTTGACTCAAACATTCTGGAAGGTAGATCAATATGATTATATTTAAGAAGATATTTCAACTCATCAACGTCCTTATAACAAGAATGTTCATCATGTCCAATATTCTTATAATATGAACTCGTAGGATTCTCCTTCTTAGATGATTTATTTGTGGAAGATGATTTATTATTTTCTATATCTAAATGTGGATTATTCTTTGATTTCTTCTATTTCTTATTAGAATGTTCAAATTCTTTTACCTAACTAACCAGGAATACTTGAGATTTAGATGACTTTATAAGACCCATATAAAGAAGCTTTTGTTGATCATGAATTAATATCTCAATTTTTTTTGCAAATTATGGTGTAGTATATACATATCCCATAGTCAACCTATGATTATGAAATCTAAAAACAAAAGCATCATAATTAGGATGAAGTTTTTTCAATGCATTATAGACCAACCAAATATCCCTTTTTATCAATTTCACAAGCTTTAAATTGTTCCCTTAGATTATTAACCTTATTTATGTAGTCCTAGATGTCAAAATTCTTAGGATCAAGGCTCATCAATTGATTATTAATTTAATAGCCTCTTACTTCATCTGTAGTACCATATAATATTTTCAATTTGTTCCAAGCTTCACGATAATCCTTACAGGATTCAATTTGAAATAATAGATCTTAAGAAACTAGTCTATGAAGACATCCAAGAGCTTTAGTATGTTAAATCATATATTTTATCTTTTTCCTCATCATCTTTAGATTTAGTTACCTTATTCTCAACATATAGAGAGTGACCTTGAGTCATTAGAGAATGCCATGCATGTTGATGCCAATTTTAATATTTGTATGATGTTAGAAAAGGAACCTTAGAATTATCGATGGAAAAGAAGAGAACAAGTAAATAGATCAAAAAAATACACCAAGATACCCTCCCCCAAATCACTCAATCAAGAATCCCCCAATAATATGATTTGGCACTTTATATATAATGCAATTATAATTTCAAAATTGCTTTCTAGAGTTTATAATACCAAGATGGACCAAATATAGAAAATTACAATAATATCTTCAAATGAGATTTCAAATTGAAATTTCACTTTCCCAATATGATCTAGACTAGAAATGAAGCCTTCCCAAAAGGACAAAACTTCTCCAAGTGTCAGTATGTCCAAGTTATCAACCATAATGAAAATATGCATAAATATGAATAAAAGATACTTGGGGTTGAATTTAGAAAAAAAAAATTAGATATAATTGTAGAGATTTTCAATACATTTCCACTACTGCAATAATCATTAAAATTGGATAAACAAGCAAAACGTGATGAGCTCGAAAGTCCAAATGGGAGATCCAACTTCAAATAGTACTAAATATCACCAAAAGTTAGATATAATAATAAAAACTACATCACTATAAAATACACAAAACCATCTTTCCAATGATATATTATTTTCCAAAATCCAAATTTTAGATCAAAAGTTATGAATTTTTGAAAAAAATGTTAGATTTACCCTACAATGACCCCCTAACAAAATAATTTTTTTCTAAAAATCAAATTCATCTAGAATAAACAAATTTTATATGAAAATAGGGGTATTTGGTCCATCTAAATGCAATGACAACATCCATTTTGGCTATAAGTGCTCCAATAAAAAGTTGTTCACCATATCTAAGCTTAAAACTCTAGTTTGCAACTATATCATATAATGGCCAAATTGAGTGAAATAAAAGCTAGGTATGACTTTTTTGAATATTTTAAACTCAATAGTGAGCTTAGATTTATACCAAAATGCTCCAAAATGAACTTGTAATACAAATACACAAATAAAAACCTACAATCTAGTATTTCTTTCAATTGTTTTGATTCTCTAGGTCATCATATGATGCAAGAGAAGAGCATACTCAACTTTTCAAGATCCATCAAGATTTGCAACCTTGAAATAGATCAAGATTGATTATCTATTAGATCTAAGAAGGGGATTGTAAATTTGAAGCTTTGATACCATGTTAGAGTCACCCAAGGACTCAAGCCTCCAGGATCACATGCAAAACCAAAAACAACCTTCTACAAGAGAAAAAAATAAGAGCATAAATTTGTAATAATGGATGCAAGATAATATGGTCAATATGCAATACTAAAGATTGCAATGGTATTGGATTTGAATCCAATGGAATTAATTTAAAAATGAGAATCCCTTGGTTATATAGATAAGGTGAGACATAGGATTAGACAAGATCATGAAATGTGTCTTAATCCTATGACATGAGACAACTAACTTGACATAAAAGTCAAAAAGACAAGATCTAGACATGACAACTATCTATTTTAGAAGGAATATTAGGACTTAAGTAAACTTAACATGTGAATAAGTTCCCTACTTAGGTATACAAATTTTATTCACACCAACAAGGACAATGTTGAATCAAGCTAAGTTGCCTAATATATATTGGAGAGAAGTTGTTCATACTACAACCTACATTCCTAACATAGGATAGATAAGGGTAAATAACACTAATACACCTTATGAACTATGGAATGGTAGAAAAACCTTGGTCAAACATTTCCATATATTTGGAAGTAGAGACTACATTTTAAGAGATAAAAATAACTTGGGTAAGTTTGAATCAAGATCTGATAAAGGTATATTCCTTGGTTATTCAACTAGAAGTATGACATATAGATGCTACAATAAAATATTAAAGAAGATTTGAGAAAGTGTTAATGTAAAATTTGATGAGACACTACATTATAAGTTGTCATCAAATGATGATGATAGTTATTATAATGGATCATTCCACATTAGTGAAGAAGATACAAAGAGTGAGTGTGATAGATCAAATAACGAAAAATCTGACATAATATGTTCAAAGAGATCATTTTTATTGCCAAATTATTGGAGATAAAGACACCAAAATTATAACCAGAGGAAGGTTAGCTAGGATGAATGAACATGCATATTTTTCTTTTCTATCCAAAATTGAGCCAAAATATTTTGCGGAAGCCAACAAAGATGAGAATTATATAAAAGCAATGGAAGAAGAACTAAATTTGATTGAAAATAGTGAGATCTACAAACATGTTGCAAGGCCTAAAGAGGAAAATGTTATTGGAAAAAAATGGGTATTCAAAAATAAATTGAATATGTAGATGGAAAAGTGACAAAAAATAAGGCAAGGTTAGCCTATAAGGGTTATGCTCAAGTGGAAGGTATTGAATTTGAAGAAACATTTTCTCTAGTAGGTAGAACTTGAAGCAATTAGGATGTTTTTGGAATTATCTACATTCAAGAACTTCAAATTATATTAGATGGATGTCAAGTCAACATTTTCAAATGGAGAGTTGGAAGAATAAGTTTACATTGAACAACTGAAAAGATTTCAGTTGTTTAAGAATAAAGATGTCTACAAATTGAAGAAAGCATTGTACAGACTCAAACATGCCCCTAGGGTGTGGTATTCAATATTGAATAAGTATCTATGGTATAAATGATTCAAGAAGGTATTATTGATAATAATATTTATATCAAAACTGAAAGTAATCATCTATTGATTGTTGTTGTCTATGTTGATGATCTTGTTTTTGGTGGTAGTAAAGAGAAACGTTTAAGTATTTTCTTGATGAAATGAAAAAATAATTTAAAATGTCCATGCTTGGTGAGTTTTCATTTTTCTTGGTTTATAAATCTCTCAATTAGACAAAGGTATATTCATATCACAAATAAAGTATGTCAGAGAGATGTTAAAGAAATTCAACATGAAAGATTACAAACCAGTTAATATGCCTATGGTTATTAGATGTAAGCTTAGTAAGGATGATGAGTCCTCCATAATGAATCAAACTTTGTATTGATCTGTGATTGGAATTTTTTTATATGTAACTCCATCTAGACCAGACATTATACACACTATTTTTATGGTTGCAAGATTTCAAGCCACACCTAATAAGACACATGTGAAGGCAATAAAGAGAATTTTCAAATATTTGAAAAATAATATGAAATATGGTTGTGGTATTCTAGAATCAAACACTTTAGTTTGATAGCATATACAAATGAAGATTGGGCTAGAAGTGTTCATGACATGAAGAGCACTAGTGGTGGTGCATTCTTTCTTGGAGATAGTCTTCTATCTTGGTTGAGAAAAAATTAGGACTCAATGTCCTTATCTACTATAAAATCAGAAAACATTGTAGTAGTATCATGTTGCACTCAAGTACTTTGGATGAAACAAATATTGAAGGATATGAAAATTGAATATGATGAACCCATTTCAATTCTTTGTGACAATACAAGTGCAATCAATATTTCAAATAATCCAGTAATGCATTCGAGGAAAAAGTATATATCAATCAAGTATCATTTTCTGAGAGAAAAGGTTATAGATGAAAAAGTCAAAATGGATTATATTGAAACAAAAAATAAATTATTAATCTTTACTAAACCTCTTACAAAATAAAAATTTGAGTATCTTAGACAAAAGCTGGGAGTGATATCTCCCTCATCTTAATTCATAAGAGGAAGTACAAGTTGAGGGGGAGTTAGTTGATGACCTAGTCATGAACCTGTTGGTGTTTTTTCCCACATAGGATTTGCAATTCTCTAAGAGGTAGCCAAACTCTATATTAAAGAACCATAAAGGTTAGTGGCCAACTGACATCTCCTACACTTCTAGCTCTGCAGGAGCAAGGTGGGTAAACCTAAACAATGCTCAAAACTTAATTCACTCATACTTTGACATTGTTTTACAAAGCAGATAATTCCCAATGAAAAAACACTAAGGGAAGCATTGACAACTTCAAACTTGGCTAAATTTTCAGCAACTCAACCCTCTCTTAGCCATTGGAAAACAAGACATACAATAACACAGTAAGATTAAGAAGGATTTTGCATTTAAATTTGTTCCTGAGATGCACAAACTGAAAAATAGATTAGTGTCAGTTTTGGGCCATGGAGTCAAACACATAAAACGAATTTCCCAGCATACAGACTTCAACTAGTGGATTTTAATTTGTTAATGCTTTGCATCAACTGTTAGTGCCTTGCACCAACAATCCTTCTCTTATTATCAATCAGATTCTCATTATCAAATCCAATCTGCACACCTAAAATCACAATCACCTGCTCAAAGCACTTAACCATTTCTTTGAAACATAACAATGAACAGACAAAACAATCTCATGAAACTTGAGATGATAAACTCAAAGACACTTTGTATTATTGAATTTACATGAATCAAAGTGTACAAATATGGAGACAATTTGAAGACATTCATGAATGTGGAAACACCTTCATGATGTTAATTGCATAAATTGGCTGTATTTACTCATGAATTCAGAAAATTACAGCTTACAGACTCAAACAATGACTGGAAAAATACAATTTTCTATCTACCCAGCCCAATACAAAAACTCAGAACCTCATCTCAGAAACCTTTACAATGAGAGAATAATAGAAGATATAGAAGAAGAGAAGCAAGCATGAGCAGCCCTAAATTTGATCTGGTGATGCCATCTGGAAGCTCCATTCATGTTGATCAAATTGAAAAGAATATCTTCTCTTCTTCCTTTGCAGCAACAAACATATTCCCTCGAAAACAACATTTTCTCATCATTGCCCAGCTACAGAAAATCAGGTTTCTGACACTTTTGGAAAATGGTAAAAAATGGCCAAGTTGGCCCAAGAATCTATCTGGGAAATTGGTCAAACGACCTCGTGGAGCCATAAAAACTTGCAAGCATATAGTCATTTGATCCGAGAATACATAGAAAAAAATGGCTTGGAGAAATCAATCATGAGGTGAAAGATATTAATCAAAAAAGTTGCCCAGTTAGGATTTTATGAAACAACAGTAGTTCAGAACCAACTAAAACTCACTTAACTGCCAATTTGTAAAAAAAAGTGAATCAACTCCTGGCGAGCTGCCATCAGACATAGTAAATCATTTAGGTACCCTGAGCATGTGTGCAAAAGGAAATTGCCAGAAACATCATTAATCAAAAGATACTGATAGTCGAAGTTAGCCTCTCTGAAATGTTGTTAGGAATGCAGGTGTGAAACTGAACAAACTGCATTCGGTTTCGATCTAATAAAAATAGAAAATCAGATCATGAGGCTCTAAAAAATGACACTCGAGATCATCTAGGTATGGAGAATATGGAACGACATTTATTTTGACATGACAGTGAACTGGTTGCGAAAACCAAGCTCAAACAGGAAGCTATTTTGCAAAACAAACATTCTGCAAACAATAGAACAGTGTCAAAACCCTCCAGCTTCACTTTTCTAAACTCTATCAAAACTTATCATGGGAAGCTAAAATTTGACATGCATGCTCACATAGGTCAATTGAGTATGTCTGCAAATGGGTTTTGCACGACAATCAATAGGATTTAAATTATAAGCCTCCAAAGTGGGTTACTCGGGACTGATTCTTTAGGTGCACGTCTGAAAGTGCAGAAGCAAAAATTTGAAATAGGCATCTCACATTTGCAAAATTTGAGAGTGCCATCAGTGGCTCCGACTGGGGATGTATGCCCCCTATGGGCATAACAAGATTCCAGATCTCTGGAGAGTAGACCAAAAGTTGAGTCCATTAGGTGTCCTCAAACTATTCTTTTATTTAACCTTATTTTTTCAACTTCATTTAATGACCCTAGGAAACCAAATGAAAAATGGGAATCAACATTTACCTCTGTCAAACACAATTCTGTAGAAAGAGTTGATCTCCCTCAACTTATGCTTGCCTTTGTCAAACCACAACAACACTGGTGATTGTATCTTTGCAAACAACAATACCAAAATGCCCTTGTGCAAATTAGAACTTGCTCTCTGTTTAGCATTGTTATCACATGGAAACCAAACCAAACAGACCACATCACTGCCACTCTCTTCATTCTTTTATTTTGCATCAAGTGACATGATTCGAAAATAATGATCAAGACCATATGAAAGCATAGTCTGATCACAACCATTTGCCTGATGAAACATGTCGTTATCTCCTAACAGGAAATCATATTCAATATCATCAACATGTTCACAATCACTATGCATTTGAAAGTTAGACATACTTTAAAAATGTTGATTATTATGTGGCAAGAACTGATTACATTCATCATTTAAATCATTTTCAAGCTGAAAATAGCTTGCTTCAGTGTTTTTCACATTGCGACATTCTATGAAAACCTCTTCCAGCTGACAAAAATAGCACTCACATTTTGCCTTGTGGCTGGAACTGTTAAACTCAAACTAATTACTAGTTTGCATATCAAAATTAAAACTATCACAAGAACTTACCAAAAGATCTTGCTCATCATGCAAACCATCTCCAAGTATGAAAAAAAATACACTCATGCATTAGCACACTTTGTGACTGTTCTTCATCATGTTGGTATTGAGAGTCACCAGAGATTTTTGACTCATCATCATCTGCAATCATATAGTTATCCTCTGAACATGAGGTATCAACCTCTTCAATATTACAAGTTTTCTCAACAACGAGCAATTCTGGTTCAGAAGAACAATCTGATTTCTCATTTAAATCAGCATTAACATCCACATGAAAAAACTCATGTCTAGGCTCACTCAAGTCAACAAACAAAGACTTGTTCAAATCTGCATTACAATCTTCAATAGTTGGCTCATTGGATGTATAAACCTCATGGTTATCTGCTGCTTCAAACTCATCAAAAGAGATTTCTAAACTTGCATCAGTGTCCATATCTTCATACTCATCATACAATGCATCATCACAATCAAATTGTTGTTCATCTTCATCCATATTATCATCATCATAATCAACTAGTTCATCATTGGAAAGAGAATCAGAGTCACTTGCATCATTCCTTGCATCTTGAAGGTCATCACCATTGTCAAAGTCAATAGGGGCTGCACACAAAAACTGAGAGTTGTCCTCATGTGCATATTTCTGATATCCTATGGTCAATAGATCTGAAATTTGTTCACAACTCAATGGATCACTATTTTTATCTTTTGTTTGAACCACTTCCTCTTCTTTACCTTCACTTGAATTGGATGCATTATCAAATTGCAAATCAGGACATACCAAAGTATCATCATCTTCAAAGTCTTAGAGAACTCAGTAGGCTGATCATAAATTGGATCTCCCCAACCATAGGAAGCTGAATTGCTAACAACATTATCACAAGAAAAATTATAACTAGTCATAGTGAATAAACTATCCATTTCTCCCTTCTTACTTTCTTCTGGGTTGTCATAACAACAATCCACATCACTTTGCATTTCAACATCAGATTGGGTATCATCACTGAACGTGTCACTTGCATTGTCTTGAGGATAAACACAAATGTCTTCTTTATCAAACTGAAAACCAAAAATGGTTCCTCATTGCAGCTGCTTGTGGCTTGTCTTTCAAACTAAAATTCATCACATACTTTGTCACTTGCAGCTGATACACGAATGTTCTCAAGAGTGTTCTTTGAATCAACAAACTCCCTTGTCTCACTAAGAAGACTTGCATCATTGCTAAATTCAATGCATATAGGCTTGATTTGATCAATTGTATCACAACATTTTTGATCACATATCTCTTCTTCAAAGAGTAAATCCAACTCATATTCTTCTTCAGGGTCTTGGCTTAGAAGACTCAACTGCTGATTTGCAGTTGGGTATACTGCTTTTGTAAGTTGTTCAAAGACAACTTTCTCATCACTTGATAATGCATTCTTCTCATTTTTTACCTTCTCAAGTATGCACTTGTCTGAAGACATTTGATCATTTTCATTCACACTAATGCTGATTTCATCAATAGGTTTTCCCATAACTGAAGACAACAAACTTTGAACATACTCATTTCTTTGTTTCTCCAAACTATCCAAAATTGTGTAAGCCATCTACATACTCATTATTTTAAAATATTTTAATAGTGCACTAGATCCTTCTTCATAAGCTTCAAAATACATATGGATATAGTCTGATGTACTAGGTCTAAAATTTTCTAGGATTAGTGACAAGGAAACAACAAATCTATGACTGAAATCAACACTTGACTCTTCATTTTATTTCTTGATCCGCTTTAACCTCACAATAAGGTCTGAGGGATATCTTGCAAATTCTTTGTTATAAGTAGCCACTAATTTATCCCAACAAGGAAATGACTTCTCAGGAAAGCTTAGATACCAATCCTGAGCCTTTCTTCAAGAGATCTGACGAAAAATCTCATCCGCATATCTTGATCTCTGAATGAATGTTTCTCCATGAAGATGGAAAAACTTTGAAAATGTCCATCTCCTTCACATATGGTATACCCATCAAATCTAGGCATCTCCTTATAAACTTGAGCTGACATACTTTTAGTTTCATAATCAACCCATGACAAATCTAACTGAGCATACAATGGGTCAAAGGAATTGACAACAGATGCAATGAATTCACAAGTAGACACAGTTTGATGGTCTCTTGACCGAGCTTGTTGGAATAGCTAGTATATTTCATCCATTTCTTTAAGTCCTCTTTCAAATACATAATTCCATTTAGGACTGAACCTAGGCTTATTAACTCTTGGGTTCTTACACTTTGGGATATTAGATGCTTGAAGATTATTATACTTTTGACACTTCTTGACAAGCTGAATCAATGTATTCACTGGTATAGCTACTTTATGTTGGCGATCCATGGATATTACAAATTAAGGCTCACTAATTGTGCATAATTACAATCCTGATCACATGATGGAAAACATGGATAGTTACTGGCATAATGACAACCTAGGCTTGAATATTATGACAATACAAATGCATTCTAACCATCCAAACTAGTAGATATTTGACCACTAAACATAATCTTTCAATGGAACTGCAATTACTTTCAACAGATCCAACAAATAAGAGTGTGCAAATTTGAATTTACTATTCTTTCCCTTTGTTAGTGCTAACTCACTCAATAGGGAAGCAAAGGTTCTTCTAAGAAGTTCAAATATGGTTTTCATACACAAGTTTCTTTCAAACCAAAAATGAGGAATACCTGGAAACTTTGGAGTTCTTGCAAGTTATCTTCCTGACTGGTAATATTTGTAGATCTAGAACTTTCTTCAATTTTTTAATAGGTTCTATCAATAGAGTTTCCACCTCTTTTCACAGAGGACTGGATTTCAAACAGTATGAAGTTCTTTCACATGTAAAGTTTATTTCTCTGAGTTCCTTTCCACCAACAAAGCACCACATATTACAAAACTGTTCAGGTTCACTGCAACAAATTCTTCTCCAGGGTTGAAATCCTTAAAACTTTGACCTAAATTTAGAATGACAAAACATTTGACTCTATGCAATGACTCTTAAGGCTAGATTCTACAATTAGAATTTTCTCAAATTCTCCCTAGCGGAGTCACCATTCTGTTGGTGTTTTTTCCCATATAGGATTTGCAATTCTCTAAGAGGTAGCCAACCTCTATATTAAAGAACCACAAAGGCTAGTGGCCAACTGACAAGATTCAGTCAAAGACTGACATCTCCTACACTTCTAGCTCTGCAGGACCAAGGTGGGTAAACCTAAACAATGCTCAAAATTTAATTCACTCATACACTTAACATTTTTTTACAAAGCAGATAATTCCCAATGAAAAAACACTAAGGGAAGCATTGACAACTTCAAACTTGGCTAAATTTTCAGCAACTCAACCCTCTCTCAGCCATTGGAACGTAGGACATATAATAACACAGTAAGATTAAGAAGGATTTTGCATTTAAATTTGTTCTTGTGATGCACAAACTGAAAAATAGATCAGTGCCAGTTCTGGACCATGGAGTCAAACACATAAAATGAATTTCCTAGCAAATAGACTTCAACCAGTGGATTTTAATTTGTTAATTCTTTGCATCAACTGTTAGTGTCTTGCACCAACAATCCTTCTCTTATTATCAATCAGATTCTCATTATCAAATCCAATCTGCACACCTGAAATCACAATCACCTGCTCAAAGCACTTTAACCATTTGTTTGAAACAGAACAATGAACAGACAAAACAATCTCATGAAACTTGAGATGATAAACTCAAAGACACTTTGTATTATTGAATTTACATGACTCAAAGTGTACAAATATGGAGACAATATGAATACATTCATGAATGTGGAAACACCTTCATGATGTTAATTGCATAAACTGGCCGTATTTACTCATGAATTCAGAAAATTACAGCTTACAGACTCAAACAATGACTCGAAAAATAAAATTCTCTATCTACCCAGCCCAATACAAAAACTCAGAACCTTATCTCAGAACCCTTTACAATGAGAGAATAATAGAAGATATAGAAGAAGAGAAGCAAGCAGGAGCAACCCTAAATTCGATCTGGTGATGCCATTTGGAAGCTCCATTCCCGTTGATGAAACTGAAAAGAATATCTTCTCTTCTTCCTTTGCAGCAACAAACATATTCCCTAAAAAAAAACATTTTCTCATCATTTCCCAACAATAGAAAATTAGGTTTCTGACACTTTTGGAAAATGGTAAAAACTGGCCAAGTTGGCCCAGGAATCTATCTGGGAAACTAGTCAAATGACCTCGTGAAGCCATAAAAACTTGCAAGCATATAGTCATTTGATCTGAGAATACAGAGTGAAAACGGCTCAGAGAAATCAATCACGAGGTGAAAGATATTAATGGACAAAGTTTCCTAGTCAGGCTTTTCTTAAACAACAGCAGTTCAGAACCAACTGAAACTCACTTAACTGCTAATTTGTAAAAAATAGTGAATCAACTCCTGGCGAGCTGCCATCAGACATACTAAATCATTTAGGTACCCTGAGCATGTGTGCAAAAGGAAATTTCTTGAAACATCATTAATCAAAAGATACTGACAGTCGAAGTTAGCCTCTTTGAAATGCTGTCAGGAATGTAGGTGTGAAACTGAACAAATTGCATTCGGTTGCGATCTGCTAAAAATAGCAAATCAGATCATGAGGCTCTGAAAACTGACACCCAAGATCATCTAGGTATGGAGAATATGGAACAACATTTATTTTGACATGACAGTGAACTGGATGCGAAAACCAAGCTCAAACAGGAAGTTGTTTCACAAAACAAATAGTCTGCAAACAACAAAACAATGTCAAAACCCTCCAGCTTCACTGTTTGAAACTCTTTCAAAACTTATCATGGGAAGCTAAAATTTGACATGCCTGCTCACATAGGTCAATTGAGTATGTTTGCAAATGGTTTTTGCACGACAATCAATAGGCTTTAAATTATAAGCCTCCAAAGTGGGTTACTCAGGACTGAATCTTCAGGTGCACGTCTGAAAGTGCAGAAGAAAAAATTATGTCTTGTGATTGGGAAGTTAAATAAGACTACACATGATGTATCTTAGTCTCTAGTTTTATCCGTTTTGAATTACATAGTAGTAAGTTAGAAGTGATAGATTAAATTCCATGTTTGTTGATTGACTATGAATAATATTTGAGTATTTGCACTAGATAAGGGAAGTGTGTGACAGCTAGAGAAAGTGTGTGAAGGTAAATAGGACTATTTAATATCATGGTAGGAAGTGAATAAAATCATCTTAAACCAAAGATGATTTGGGGTTGAGCGGACTACACTTCCCATATTATTTTTGAATTAAGGTTTATCCTTGATTGACATGGATAATTGCAGACGATGTTCAAGGGTTCTAGGATAACATGAAGAAGTTTTTAACATAATGAAATAGATATATATTTCTGATCATTACATGAAAATAATAATATATATAGACATAACAATAAGAGAAGGAGTGGAGTGTGCAAAATGTGTGAGTAAATGAAGAACAAACTAAGAAGACAAGACAAGTGTGTTGAGAAAAAATGAGATGTCATTAAAATATGCGTTTTCTTGTTGATGTAGATCAGTTAAATAAAATAAAATATACGTATCTTTCTATAATGTGAAGTTGAAGCCTCTTAATATGAGTTGATGCTCAATAACTGTCTGAAGCTCAGTCTAAGGGGATTGGTGTCTCATGTAGGTTGTGCCTACAAACCAAAATTCAAGGGGATTGGTGACTCATTTTAAGGTTGTAATTTTTGTGGGTTGGTGCTTGCAAAATTATTGTAAGTTCTATATAATTTTGTGAGGCTGGATTTAAATAGTAGTTTCAAGAAACTTTTCTCACTATGTTTTTTCTCTTTAGGGTTTCCATATAAATCTAGTGTTCTCTTGTGTGGATTTTTTCATTACTTGCATTTCCATTGATTATGCTTTCATAGTTTATGAATGTGTGGTTTAAATTAAAAAGCATCAAATACTTATTCAACCCCTCTCAGTATTTGTGTGTCTAACACTATCTCCTTGGACTTGTTCCTAAGCTACATAGCTATGAACATAAAATACATATGGTTTAACAAAAATGAAAAGTTCTATGAACTAATATGTCTTACTATTTTTCAGGATTTTATACATCACATAGAGGACACTGAATTCCCTTTCACTGCTTGGATCATCATCCACCAATTACATGGAGAACTTGGATATTCATCTAATAGTGATGTTTCCTTGGATGATACCCAGACTTCTATTTCCCCATATTGTGTGGACACATCCTCAAGGGATGATTAATTTATTTGGCTGACATATAGTGACACTCCATCTCCTCCATCTATTTTTGCATCTATATATTCCAGTGTTTCCTCTTCAAGATCTTCCAATGGTTTGATGCAACAAGTTACTCATCATCTTATATATACATCTACTTGGGATAAGTACTTGATAAACATTGTTGGTTTGTTTTCTAAGTCATATCTTATAGACTTGAAGAACACTATTGAGGATATTCATATTCTCTTTGATGTTAGCTCCTATAGAGTTGCATCATTTGAACTTCATATGTTATGAGTGTATATTTAGAGCCTCTTATTCCTTCTCTACATCATCTCTTGTCATAGTTTGACAATGGTGTGGAGAGATTTGAGCAACATTTGGAGGGCTCATCATTGAGTTTTCTTTACTAATATTCCTTACAAAAATGGGAGGAAAAATTGCATACTTCTATGGTTTTATTTATTCATAAGGGGAGTAACGTTGTTCAATGATATTAAATAATATTTAACATTTATTTTCGGGCATATACTATCACTATAGGAGATTCTACATTGAGGGGGGGCTGCATGGTATCACTTCTTCTTCTCTCTTATGAGAAGGATTTTTTCTCACTTTGGGTTTTGTACTTCTCATCTTTTAGAGAGCATATTGTTACACTCATTTGGGGTATTTTTTTGACAACGTTTTCTCCTCTTCTTTATGAGGTGTATTGTACTTGGGTACCTTATCAAGCCTTCTTGCCAAGACCCAATATTTCCCCACCTAGGTTGTGCTTAAGGGGGGGTGTTGGTGTGAGTTAACCAACTTAGTTGGAAGTTAGTAATGCTTATGTGGAAAGTTAGTTATAGAGGTAGTTAGGATATCTATCATTTATATTCACCTTTATTTCTAATGTAAATCATATCAAATCTTCCATTCATTTGATCTTCTATTTTGCCTAAAATTTGTATTCATTTTTATTTCCATTTTCAGTTATATTCTTGGCTTAATTTACAAAACACATATTTGGAATTGATATTAAATCATCAAATTGTTTTCCCATTTATGAGAAGTGACGAGTTGATATGTCTATCAATTTGAGAATCAAAATAAAGTGGCAACTTCTAGATGAAGCTTAGGTTAAAGTAAATTTCAATGGAGCAGTTCAGGATAATCTTGAATCATCAGGAGTAAGTTGTATCATAAGATATCAATCAAGAAATATTCTTATGGAGATGACGAAGAAACTAGAAGAAAGAACAAACAATGAAGCTGAAATGCAAGTTGCATGGCTAGGAATCAACCTATATAGGTGTTTTGGTTTAACAAAAAATACATTTAGAAGGAGAATCAATGATTAAAATTAATGCAATTTAGCGTCAAGTGACCCCTAATTGGAAGCTTGAGAAACTAATTTCATGAATATAGGAAGGACTTGCATATTTAAAAGATTATAGAGTATCACATATCTATTAGGAAGGTAATTTAGAGGAAGATAGGCTATCAAATATTTCCATTGATCTCATCGATGAAAAAGTTGGTGTGCCGGTAGTTAATGTTGGAGTATCTATTGAAAGAATGAAGAAGGAACCCTTTAATGTGTTGTTATTGATGCCAACATTAATTGCTGACAAGTTTCTCTAATTTGGTGAACATAATAGAAATATCTTAACCCAAAATTTTGATCTATATTTGATTGTGTAATAAGACTGACTTATGAGGTTATAGTATGTTATTCTCAAATACTAAGTGCATCTATTTTCAAGTTTTCAATGATTTTGGATGAATAGATTGAAATTTACAAGGGATAGTAGTTCACAATTCAGTTTTGGGCTTTATATAGTGTAAATGTGTATGTGTAATTCGGTCCACATTCCTCCGATGATTGGATTCAGTCTTTACAATTTTGGGAGATATTTTATAGATGTTTGTACACTACATATTCTATATGGCACATGATTATATGATCAAATGGGTCATTGGTGGTTGATTAGCTAGCTTATTTTGTGATTAGGTCTAATTCTTGGCCGACCTAATGCATGATATAAGTTGTGGAGATTAAATATGCATTGTAGATGTTAATAAGGTCTATTTTAGGTCCATGCTGATCTAAATTAAGTGTTGCACATTTTTTTGAGCATGAAGATGTTTTTTGATTCAAGTGTGGAGCCAACAAGACAATTTTGGTTTAATATAGGGCTACATCTAATTAGGTACATATATATGAGATATTTTTGAGTTGTATGATTATATGACATGGCAAGAGATGAGATGTAATGTGAGATGATATGTGATATGATGAGAACATGTGAACTTGTATATGTGATCCAAATAAGAGAAAAATTGTTGTGAATGTTGAGAAATTGTAAAGAGGATTAGTATTTTGTATTCAAAGCTTCAAAGGAACTAAATTCAACATAAGAAAGGTGCACTTTGTATCAGTTCATATTTTTGGTTGTCTATCCATTTCTATTTTGTATCTATCTCTGGCTGTGAGCCTTATTGGATAGTGTGTCCTAACAATGATCCTATTTAATATCTTATAATTGGTTATAATATATTGTGAGCTAATCCTCATCATTTTTTTTTCCCTTTTTTGGGTTTTCCATGTAAAAATATTGGTGTTTATTTGTCATCTGATCTTGTGGTTACTTCATGTTTTCATTCATAATTGTAGTTAGATATATTTTTTTAATTGGATGGTTCATGATCAAATGGTTTAATAGAATATTGATTCACCCCTCTCTCAGTATCCTAGGATTTCAACAATTGGTATTAGAGATTGGTTACTTTTGAGAAGCCTAACAAATTGAGGAAGATCTTGGAGATTAAACATATGGTTGATAAAGAGTTTTCAGGTCTTACTATTGAAGATGACTGCATGATTGACAAAGAAGAACTTAAAGTTTCTCTTGAAGATCTTCATAGAGTTGAAAGTGAAAACAAAATTCTGAAGGAAACCTAGAGGAAGCAAATGAATGTATCAAAAATTTGAGAGAACAAATTAATAAATTTAGAGAGAGACATAGAGAAGTCAATGAATAATTGAAGAAAGCAAATGAATACATCACTAGACTGAAAGTACAAGTGGAATAAAAGAAAAGAATTGAGGATTGCCTAAATGTAGTGGTACAAAGCAAGATTGATGAATGCATAAGACTTGAACAAGAAGTACTAAATCTAAGATCAGATCTAGAAAAATCAATAGCTCATGAGGAAATATTCAAAACAAATACTACAATGCTTGATGAACTAATTGTTATACATCATAAACCATCTAAATATAAAGGTTGTTTGGGACTTGAGGAAGGAGAAAGCTCAGAGGAAAATAAGACCCCTAACAAGGCTGCCAATCAAAAGAAGACTTAAGGCAATGCAGACAATTCACAAATCAAAGAAGCAATGTTGGAAGACCCCCTATCAGACAACCAAATGTTCAAACGTACTAATTTTGTAATGGTATTTTATTTTCATGCAATAAATTTGGATATAAGGCAATAGAATGTAGAAGTAGAATGAATCAAAATTTTGGATCCTTCTTTGGATAATGTTTTGCATGCAAGAAATTTGGACATAGAGCTATTGAGTGCAAAAGTCAGATGATGAATAGATATAATGCTAGTAGAATGATTCTATCTTTCAATGGTTATTGTTATACATGCAATGTATTTGGACATAAAGCTAACCAGTGTATATCAAGATTGAATGGAAGAGTTTAGTCAGAAATGTTTTGTATGCTACAATTGCAACAAACTTTGACATATTTGAATATTTTGCAGAAGAGAGAATGGAAGGCAGACTAATCCAAGAAAGAGGAAAGAACCTATGAAGAAAATTGATCCTACTGAAGTAAAGAAGGAAATGGAGAATATTTGGAGAAAGAAAGTGGAACCTGAGAATAAAGATGAATCAAATACATCTATACCTCCCTCTAGTGCAGATAATTCTCTTGAAAATTAAACCTAGGCATGGGCTTAGGTGGAGCAATAAAATAAAAATAAAACAACCCCTAGAAATTTGAGGTGTCAAGGAGTGACACAAAGATATACGATGTAAAATGACATGATTAAGCTTATAGAAAAGAAATTGATAGGAAATATAAAAATTTGAAGAATTACAAATAATTTTAGGGTTTATAGTGTATCAGTGAAGGGTTTCATTAACTTTTTAGAACTTGAAGCATTCAATGCAAAATTAGGGAAAATCACTAAGATATAAAGTGAATTCCTAAGCCATTTTTAATCATATTTGTGCATTTGAAGAGATTGGAATGAATTGAAAGAGTCTTGAAGGTGATTCAAAGCAATTTGATGCAAACCCTAGGTCCGATTGTGTGCATAAAAGGTATTTATGACTATCTGTGCTTTTTGGGCTTGAAATAGAAGTGATTTCATAAGCATTTGAGTTTTAATTGAAGTTATAATGGCCACTCCAACCATTGTCAACATCACTGAGAGACCTAGACCAAAAATTAAGAGGTAGAACTCACTAAAAGTCTTTGATAATGAGCTCGATGGTGCTTTTTCAAAGATTCCTCATAGGATTTTATCCACAAAGGACACTAGGTATTACATACATGGAAATTTGGATGAATAAAATAACCAAAGGATTAAAGATTTAAGGTCAAATGAGCTAACTAGAGATGATTTCCTAGTGAAACCTAAATACATTAACCTACTGTGAAAGAAGCATGATATTTCAAATTAGTTCCCTATCTATAACAATGATATGGATGCTAAGTATGTGAAGCAAGCTTTGAGTAGAATGCATGAAAAATTCATGTGGATCAACATGCTCGAGGACTGATTTCTAAGTCCAAGTGATTAAGGTAGTGACTGGGTTGTGGGATATCAGACTTGCACTAGTTCTAAAATCTATGAAAAATGATGTGGTTATGTATTTAACTGGTGCTACCTTTGATAGTATAGAGTTTTGAAAATAAAACCTATCAGCAACCATGCTATAAAATATGCTTCAATTATGATGGGTCACAAGATTTACTTTACAAATAGGGATAATTCAGTTTCTACAACTGCTATTTATGTTGCTCATGAAATGGTGGTGAATGGGAAAGAATATGATCTATGTGAGTTTCTCCAACAACAAATTCTTGAGAAATTGAAGCAAACTAGAGAGAAGAAGTATGCATTTAAATTTGGAACCCTGGTTATGTGTTTGATATTTTACTTTTTAAGAGAGCTTCCTCGTAGAAAAGAAATTGTATGGGACAAAAGTAGACTAATGAGATGAAAAATCTTTGAATATATGCATAACTTAGGTGACTAAAAAGCTCAAGGTGATGCATTGACTGCATTCTTTGTAGTGTTTTAGAAGAACATGGATGAAAGAGAAAGGATTCCCTGGAACCTAGTGGAGAAATATGCAAAATAAATTATATTCCTTATCTTAGCTGATGAATGTATAATAGAGGTTGTTGAACCAAGGATAGTATGGATTGAGCCTCTCGGATATGAAGTTTATGAGAAAGAAGTTGAGGGTTATGTTGAATTGTTTCTAAAAATTCCTAAGGACCCCTCTCTTCCAAGACATGGAACTTATGAGGAGAAATCATCAAAATTTCACGAGGAACTTTCAACACCTGCAAGAAATAAAAAAGGATGACAAAGAAATTAAATGAATACTTTTTAAATCATGGAATTTCAAAAGAAGAAGTATAGAGGTTAAGGAAAATAGCTACAGAAAGAGAAGCCAAAGAAGCTGTCGAGTCCTCTGAATTGAGAAGAATAGTAAGAACTACTTCCACCCCTTCCTCTGCATTTCCCAAGTCCTTCGAGGCTACTACTACTAGTGGTAAAGGGAAGAAGGTGGAGCCTAGTGCTCTAGTAGTTGAAGAAGTTTTTTCTCTCTCCAAAGCAAGCACAAGAATGAGAAAGAGGAAGAATAAACCTCTGGTAGCAACCCTTTCTACCTCTGGAAAAAGGAAGAACTAAAAAGAATTCATGGAGAAGAACTTAAGTATTATTGTGGAGGAAGAAATTGAGCTCAGATTGGAGCATGGAGAACAACTTACAAGGAAAAGAAAAAGTAGCGCCACCACAAGCGGTGAAGGTGCTTCACAAGAAGTGAACACTGGAAGAAAGAATCCTAAGGTTGACATTATGGACACTTCTAAAGAAGATGAGATAGAACTAGAAAAGGAGGCTTTAACTATACACATCCATAAAAATCTCGAGAAGAAGGATAAGAAATTAGAGGAAGGCTCCTCGAAGCCTAAAAAGAAAAAGAAGACAAAAAATCCTTCGATACGAGCTCACACTCCAAAAAAACTAGATGTTTTGGTTAGTAACATGCTAGAGAATGATGATTTGTTATAAGATAATGTGAAGTTGTATGATGAAGTGGGTGAAGAAGATAAGAAAACAATTACTGAAGTCATCATTTAGTATATTATCATTTTAGATGTAGACATGAATAAAATCAGGAAGAAGGTTCCTAGTGTTGTGTGGGATGCCTTGGTGGTAAGAAGGCATGAAGCAATTGAAGTTGATGACAAGATGAAATCTGATTCTTTAGAGGAAATTGGATCATCTCTATCTAAAAATGACAAGGCTACATTGGTTGAAGTGCACACTAAAGAATTCAGGGTTAAACAAAGAGTCACAATAATTATGGGTAGAGAAAAGGATTAAGCAGAAAATTTAAAGAAAGAAATAGTGAATACTGTTAGAGACATAGTAGAAAAAATTGGTATGATTGTTGCTTCATCATCTGGTACTACTCAAGGAAAGGAGCATGATGAAGATAAGTTCACTGATGTAGAGGAAAATATTCCTCCGACTATAAATTACCTATTTTTAAAGAAGTTTTGGGAGACATAAATGTCAATATTGCAGAAGAAACTCTAGAATTTGAGAATGTGGTGTCCTCACCACCACCAGTAGATGAAAATAATTCTTCCTTTGAGACATCTTCTCCTCTGGAAGATATTGAAGAGACCACTGGTGCCAATAATGAAAAGTAGAATGCAGGACAAGAACAAGAACAAGATAAGAATGATGTTGATAATGGTGCTGAAGACCACCATGATGAACAAAATGAAGATGTTGGAAATGAAAATGAGGGTAATCAAGATCAAAATGGAGAAGAAGGATAAGGGGGAAGGGAAGAAAATAATAAGAAAGATGATGAGGATAAGAAGGAGGATGAAGACAAAGATAAACAAAAGGAAAATCCCTCTGGTAAAGAAGGTGAAGAAGATAAAGAGAAGAATAATGAAGAGATTGAGGTTGAAAATAATGAAGACGAGTCTCAAAATATCATGAAGCTACCAAAGTCATCTAGAGAACCTTCTGATAAATCACTTAAAGGTGGTTTGACAAAGCAGATGAGGTTCTAACCATTAATTCTACCCCAATTGATACAACTCCCGATGTATCAAGGCATTGTAGATCTAGACAAGATCTCACCAATTCATAAGTTGGAGCTCAGAGACATCTTTCATGCCTTTGGTAGAAAAGAGATTATAGAGACACATTAAAAGGGGACACAATTGATTAATGACACTATCAAGTCTTTGCAGGATGCTACTCCCAGTGCCACTATTGATAATTCTTTAACCCCTGTTGAAAATCTAAAGTTTCTGGTTGATTCTCTTAAGGACTATGCCTCTGGTTTGAAGGAGCGGACTAAAAAATAAATTGAGTCAAGGTTTTCTGAGAAGAGACTTCTAGAGCTACAAGAGAGATGTGCATCTGCACATGAGAAAGTGAAAGAATGTCTAAAAGAAGTGTAGGAATGCGAGGATGAGGCCAAGACTTTGTTTTTGTATTGCATGAGGTGGTTGGATGTCACTCAAGGCATTAAGGAATTAATGGAATATATTAAGTCATATATAATTAATGCCTCTGAATCCTTTGACCTAGCAAAAGACAAATATTATACCTCTTGGATTGCCATTACGGATCCGATAAAAAAGTTTTTCACTTTACAATGACAAAAATAAGACATAATAAGGAGATTTGGACAACTTTTGGACTTGGTGAAGGCCAAGAATATACTAGTGTAAGTGACCTTGCTGATGCAGAAAGGATTGCAAAGATAAATCCAAACCCAAGTACTTTGGAAGAGGGAGAGGAGAGCTTAGTTGAATTGGAATCAATGTATAAATCACTTGCTGCAACCAAAAAGACTTGGAATGAAGGAAAGTTTGCCTGGAAAGAAATTCTTAAGAAGCTTGAAGGTTCCTCCTCCTCCAGTTGAACATATTTCACATGTTTATTCTTTCAGTGTTTTTAGTTTTTTGATGTACATACAGTTGGACCATTTTTGGGATAACTCCTTGAGGGGGATTTAGTACATTTTTGTTGTTTTTCTGTACATATGCATCAAGTTTAGAGCTTACATTTGTGTTACTGACACACCCTTTTTCATCAATGTCAAAGGGGGAGAAGTTTTGGTGCTAGAGATGTTTGATGTTTGAAAATTGGAGAAGTTTTGTTGCTAAAATGAGAAGTGAGAATTCAAGTGATAAGAAATGTTTTGGAAGAAGTTTTTTGATTGGAGAAGCTAGATAAAGGGGGAGATCATTGATGTTTGAAGCTTTTTGGTGATGGTGTATGCATTGAATTTGGAGATTCATTTTTGGAACATGTTTCCATCAATGAAAAATGGGGAGATTGTTGAAAGAATGAAGAAGGAACCCTTTAATATGTTTTCATTTCAATGCCAACAAATTAATTGTTGACAAGTTTCTCTACTCCGATGAACAAAATAAAGATATCTTAATGAGGTATTTTGATTCGGATTTGATCGTGTAATAAGATTGGCTTATGAGGTTATAGTATGCTATTACTAACTACTAACTACATCTATGTTCAATGTTTTAGTGATTTTGGATGAACATGATGAAATTTACAAGTGACAGTAGTTCAACATTCAATTTTTGGCTTTATACAATGTAAATGTGTATGTGTAATCCAATCCATGTTCCTCCAGTGATTGGATTCAGTCTTTAAAATTTTGGGAGATTGTTCGTAGATGTCTGTACACTACATATTCTAGATGGTGTGTGATTATATGATCATATGGATCATTGATGGTTGATTAGTTGGCTTATTTTGTGATTAGATCTAATTCTTGGTCGACCTAATGCTTGATATAAGTTGTGGAGATTAAATATGCAAATTGTGAATGTTAATGAGATCTATTTTAGGTCCATGATGACCTAAATTAAGTGTTGCACATTTGGTTTGAGTGAAAATATGTTTTTTTATTTAAGTGTGGAGAAAACAAGGAAATTTTGGTTTAATATAGGGCTACATCTAATTAGACTGACCTAATTGATGCATGCAGATGTAATTGGGTATATATGTGAGACATTTTTGAGTTGTATGATTATATGACATGATAAGATATGAGATGTAACGTGAGATGATATGTGATATGACGCAAACATGTGAATTTGTATGTGTGATTTGAATAAGAGCAAAATTGTTGTGAATGCTGAGCAATTGTAAAGCAAAGTAATATTTTGTATTCATAGCTTCAAAGGAACTAGATTCAACACAAGAAGGGTGCACTTTGTATTAGTTCACATTTTTGGGTGTGTAGCCATTTATGTTTTGTATCTATCTCTATTTTTGAGCTTATTGGACAGTGTGTCTTGGAAGGGAGACTTTGTAATATCTTATAACAAGTTATAATATATTGTGAGCTAATCCTCATCATGGTTTTTCCCTTTTTGGGTTTTCCACATAAAAATATTGATGTTTATGTGTCATGTGATCTTGTGGTTAGTTTATGTTTTCATTCATAATTGCAGATAGATATATATTTTTAATTAGATGGGTCATGATCATTTGAATGGTTTAATAGAATACTAATTCACCCTTTCTCTCAGTATTTTGGGTGTTCAACAGTATCCACACGAGTGGAGGACAGTGATGGGACTGAGGTGGCCAAGGGGCATTAACGCCTCTATTAGGAAAGTTTTAATGGTATGGTGTGGATGGTAGTGACATGGTGTTAAAAATCCAAGGTAGATCATATCATCAGTAAATAATGAAGGAATCCACTATCTACCTTGGAGGAAGGGACCAACATATGGCATTTTGATGGGTGGTGACAAAAAACCACCCGAGGAAGATATTTAACACCATAAAGGGAAAGAAACTAGAGGAAATAAAGATAATTTGGCCACTATATTCCTCCTCTCCACCTATCTCTATAGGTTTAAGACAAATGTTACCTCCATGTTCATGGCATGGCTATTGTATGTGCAAGAAGATAGAGAATTAGTGAAGTGGTTGATGAGGAGGCTGTTGAAAGACCAATGGAGGGAGGTAATGTATTATTACATAAAAATGGTGGTGGTCAAGTGGGGGATGAGTCCAATAATAGGGGTGTGGCCAAAAATCACCATCCAATACAAAAAACCATGGGTGTTGTTCTTGGTTTGGAGTGTGGGTGAAGATATAGATGAAAAGATGCAAGAAGTGTTGGGTAATATTGCTCTGCTCAAAGAAATCATAGGGGCTTTCAAGCCCATGGACCTACTGATGGTTTTGGCCCTTACAATGGCTTTAGGAGCGCATGACATGGAGGAGGATCAAAAGGAAGACACCGAGGTCATGGTGGAGGTAGAACCAGATCTATAATAAGGAAGAAATCAAAGCTTTTTGCAATTTTTATAATTTTACAAATGTTCTATCACAATTTTTAATGATGGAGTTATGGGTTTGACCCCCATAATACATTTTTATTATATCAAAGAAACATCAAAAGGTTTTAAAAAACATCATATTAAAACACTTGATTAAGAATTAAATTATAGATATATATTTTATATTTACAACTTTATTCACATACTTGTTATTATTATTATATTTTTATATTTAATTTTCTTGTAAAGTCATACTACAAGAATAATTATAATTTATAAATTAACAAATCATAATGTAACACCCCTCTGTTTTGCTCATATGTTTAGATTACGATGCTTTGATATTTTGATCACAATTTATAGAGCGATGTGGACTATGTGTGTTATGTGATGTACCTTCTTCGATGTTATACTTGAAATGATTTGATTAGAATAATTTTGGTTCGTTATAACATGAATATTGCGCATGAGTATTTTATTTATGATGAGAACTAATAGTTCATGATAAGTGTATTAGTGAAGGGGACAAGATTGCATCACTCACTTGCGAGCGCCTTGCGATTCCATGATTTCCTCTTCATGGTGTGTTTAACTATACTATTGATATACATGTGCTATTGATATCTTGATTATAGGTTTGTAGGTACATGACATCGACTCCACCTAGCTTCACAAGTTTGAGCATGTTGACCCAACGATAAAGATGACTGGGAGATAGTAGCTAGGTTACTTGTGTCAGGTCTACACCCTAGCCTCAGTGTGTCATTTGGTTTAGTCAGTTGTGTTTGTTTAATTATGTTAATTATTGCTTTATATTATTATGGTAAAATGCTTTAAATTTTTTTTAGTGAAATTCATTATTAAAAGTTGAAAAGTAGATTATGTTTATTTTAAATGTTGAGATGTTAGAATTAATATATTAATTAATTTAATTTAATTAATAAAAATATTAATCTTAGGATTAATTGATTAATTAAATTAATTAAATTGGTTATATTTGAATGAGAAATGTTTTAAATATTAAATTTTGATTATTAAAAGATTTTATGATTTAGTGGGTTGTTGAAAGATATTTTTGAAGTTGCTAGCAAATGTTACAAAATTAATTAAGTTTTTTGGGGAAATTAATTCCCGAGAGTTAATTGTGGCTTTGGGTGAGGAAGCGGAAGGCTTCTTCACGACAAAGCACAAGATATTTTTGGAGGTTGAAAATTTGGGAAAAAGAGGATTTGCGTGCTGTGAAAATTATGAAAAGATTTTTGGCTGTAGAAATTTGTTAGAGATTTTGTATTCTTAGGTTGTTTGTTGAAAAATTGAAAAGAGGTTCTCGGGAAATATTGTGGGCTTTGTATTTTACATTTTTCTGGAAGTGGTGATTTTGGAAAAGGTTTTGGAAATTGAGTTCTGAAGGTGAGGCTCTGCTCCAACCTTCATTTCTTCAAGCTTCAAGAAAACATGTTCTTTTATTGTTTAATTTATTTGGTTGATTTAGAAAATATTATTTGTACAAAACTCAACTCTGTAGAAGCTTTGTTTAAATTGATTAAAAAGAAATGGAAAGATTGCTGTGAAAGAGGATTTTGTATTTTTAGTAGAAGCTTTTAGTTGTTTTAAAAAGAAATTGTAAGGCTTCTATATTTGTAAATTTTCTGTGATTAATTTAGTGCCTTTGTAGGAAGATTTTATAGTGAAATTAGGGAGCTTATATTGTAAATACTCCTGTAAAAATGTGTCTTATATTGTTTCCAGTTGGATCTATATGACTAAGAAAATTGTAAATCCTCTATAGCAATTAGCTTATCCGAAGGTTTGGGTAAAATATTTCTTGTACAAAATTTACTATGGGATTTGGTAGAATAATTATGGTACATCTTCCTATAGCTTTGCATCTGGAAAAAGATTTGAGGAAAAACCTATGTGCTGAGTCTTGTGGGATTCTTTTGTAGAAATTTATTGTCCAGATCTTTTGAATTTATTTATATATAGTAAAATTGAGAGTCTATGTGAAAAGATTTAAATTTGTTTACCTCAAGTAAATTTGATAATCTCTATGAAAAGATTGAATCAACCATCTGTATTCTCTGAAAAGTTTGTAAATTCTTCCTGTAAGAAAGGAAATTATGAGAATTTTCCCAATTAGATTATTTTCATTGATTTGATTATAGCTGTGAAATCTATACTATGAATTGAAATTATAATAATTTCATTTCCTATAGGAAGAATGACTAGTGCTGAAAAACATAGCTCCTCTAGAACAATGTGCAAGCGAATTACAACTTGTGTGAAGATTGGATGTAAAGTTTTGATTAGAGGTAAAAAATGGGTTTTGAAGGGGCTCGAAACCCTTTACACAAAAAAGCAGTTGAAACAAAAGATAAAGTCAACTAAAGAATAACAACCCACCCACAACAAGACCACAACAAAAAGTCAACAAAATAGTAGGACCCCACCCAACAACATTACACATTTTTTAGAATATCTGTAGCCTCCACATCACATGACATATTATTTATGCCTTTATCCCCAAAAGTAGACAAATCATGAGCAAGAGCACCTGCCTGAGCTTTGGTCTTGTTACGGGTTCTAACCCCAGGCCCGCCCGATTTCACCTCATCAATCAAAACAAAACCATTATCAACACCCTTATCACCAAGCTTTTCCCCTTCCATTAGCTTGCCATCAACATCATCATCATCAACATCCTTACCTTTTTTAACACTATCCATGGGGGAAGTAATACCAATAGATTCAACATTAAACCTAGTTTTGTTCCCCTCCCTTCCTTTGTCCAGATTAGCATAAATCCTTTCAAAGTGATTTTCTAAGGTGAGGATTCTTCCTTCAAGATTCTGCTTCAAGAGAAGCATTTCCTTTGCCACAATCTTTAGGGAATTGATTAGATCATCAATCTGATCCTGAATAGAGGAGTCCTCTGCTTTGCTCAAAACACCCCTCACTTTCACTTTAGTCATATTAAGTTCATGGAAAATCCATTTAAAAATATTATTAAAAATAATGGTACCCTCTTTAGCGGCTCCCAAAACATCAATAATATTTTCTTTATCAATATTAAAAAAATATTTACCCTCTTCATCCTCCTCATTCAAGGAGCTAACCTTATCCACATCAACAACAGTTGGTGTTTTGATTTTTTGAATGGACTCCATGATCTTAGCAGCAAATGCCATCATTTTCATCTGCGTGTCTAGGTCCACCATAGGAGAGTCCACAATAACCTTCCTAGCATCAGCCACAACCTTCTTGTCCTTCTTCTGATCCCGAAGCTCACTTGAAGAGACCATCACTCTGTTCCTTACCATTCGGAGACCCCACAGCATCCGGTTTGCCAACCATTTTAAGAGGAGTATCCAACTCAAGTATTTTACTAGTAGACCTCACCACCTTTTTCTTACCATCACCCACAATCATCTCCCTATTTTTTAGAATAGGGGGAAGTGATGACACCTCCCCAGCTATATCCTTCATGTCTTTTATGCTCTGACTCAATATTTCATCAGCAAGCTCTTCACTGCAAGTGTCATATCCCTTGTTAGGGCTCGACTCCTCTTTTTTGTGCTTCCCCAGGGAAAAGGATCTCATATCTTCATCTATAGTAGCTAGGGATTCCAACACAAAATCCACATCATCCTCTGACTTTGACTCCTTTTCCAAGATAAGCTTCCATCTTTTCCTATTTTTGCAGGTCACTTCCTCCTCAAAAGTAGTCTCATAACCCTTATCTTGCTTTTGTTTCACATCCTTAGGGGTACAAAGCGGCTTAATTACCTCAAAGACTGACATAATAAAAAATAAGGAGAATCAACCCCACATGAAGAACATGGTTCTTCAGATTTTTCTTATGGTTAATTATGCCAGCATCCAAAGAGGCCAAAAGGTAAAAAGGAAAGGAAATCCTTTTCTTGTGACGAAAAATAGTTAAGTAAGACAAAGTGATAAGAATTTACTGCAAAATACTGGCCTTCAAGAAAAATGAATCACATTATCTCCTCTGCAATGTCCCCCCACATGGCCTTGATAGATTTCCTTTGAGAACCCCCACCCTTTGCCGCTTTAAGGTCCTGGGCTTCCTCTCCTTTGAAGAAGATTTTCGTGGCATTTTGTGCTTCTTTCTTGTCTCTGAAGAACTTCATACCTTCCGTCAATAAACCAGTAATGTGGGCTATGAGGTCTTTGTTAACATCAAACTCCGTACCTCCAAGTTTCAGAACCTTCTTATTCCAATTCTTGGCAAACAGAGTAGCTGTCTGAGGTTTATTACGATGCAATCTCTCAAGATAAGGCGTCAACCCTCCCTTCTCAAGAATTATCCAAACCTCCGATTTCTTCTTAATCGTGTCACACGAGAAAGGCTTCACATGATTTTTGTCTCCACCCATGGTAGCTGAACTAACAGAGTAAAAAATGTTCACAACTCTCAAAACAGTGAAGAAAATTCTCGAGAAAGCACACTTAGAATGCCCAAAATCCATGTGAGAAAAGAGACGTGCCAAAGGTGATTTATTAACATAGTAATATGCTCACTACAGATATCTTCCTTAGTACCATTAGAGCAAGCTAAATCCTAATTACCACTCCTCCATATCATAACCTTCCATGTGATGATAAACATGCATGCCCAATGCCATACAAGATCATAACTACCCTTAGATTTATGCATCATAATTAATGGTGACAATAGCCTCTATAGGAAGAGGGTCATTCAAATCCCACTCTCGGGTCCCTCCAACCCCCAAATTAGCAAAGATATCAGCCAGACTATTTCCTTCTCTCAAAATACGAGAGATATAATAATCATCAAAAGAATTAAGGATATCAATGGAATCCTTAACCAAATTTTCAATAGTCCAAGAGGAGGTAGCACATTTCTTCAAATTATTAATGATATTGAGAGAATCCCCCTCAAGCCAAACTTTCTTAAATCCTTTCTTTTGAGCCAGTTTGAGTCCATGATAGGCAAAAACCACTTCCGCATAGTGGTTTTTTTGGGTTCCCAAAGGGAGCGCCACCGCAAAAATAAGTCTACCATTAGATTGGATGTAAAGTTGATCGTGCATAGTGCATGGTTTTTTTAACAAAATGGGTTATCCAAATCTGAAAAATACAAAAAATTATTAATTCCTTGTGAAATTATGATAATTTTAAAAAAAAGTTTACAATTTTTTGATAAGTGGGGTGAAAGTTGTGCCTCATCAAAATTCACTTACAATGCTGACTTCAGAAGATAAAAAATGCTAATAAATAGCACAAAATCCAAATCATCTCAATATAAAAAAATTGAATTTTTTTTTTGACTATTCACGATAAGAAAATTTGACTCTTCTTTTGCAAGCTATACAAAATTGAAAAAGACTGTCCCTCTTGTAGACACTTGAAGGGTACCAGATAATTAGTCTTGAATACTAGTGGTTAAAATAAAACGTTAATGGTTAATGTTTTTAGTAAACCATTAATAGTTATAAATAATGCAACTTGAAATGTCAATAAAAACTATATATGTTATGGTTACGATATTTGACCAACCATTATATGTGCCCAAATCGAGTTAAGGGGTAGGTATGTGGATGAGCTAAAAGCATGTATTGTTGAACAAGTTTGCATGAGAGCCATTGAAAGCTATACTTTTCTACAACTATGTCAAACATTTCCAGGAATAGATTGGGGACATGTGCTGACTTGCACTACAAAGGAGGGCTACACATAATAAACAAGTGTTGGTAATACCTCCCTACAGAGCTCCTATATTTTCTAGATGTGATGCACCTATAATAAGACTTCACAATAGATTATCAAATCTTCTTTTCATGTCTTGATTGTAAAATACTTGAGTGCATTTGATTTGTGACCAAGATGAGGTATGATTTATATAGCAAAGAAGATAGACCCAACAAAAAATAGTAAGAGAGCCTGTAACTCTATGAAATTAATTTTGTGTAGGGGCGAATGGTTGTAGTTAAGGTTTTCCAAAAAATAAACTTGTAAATCCACACGTCATGAGCCAAGAATGAGCACCAAAATGAGAATGTTGGTGATACAATTCTCGCATAGCAACAAAGAAAGGATTTTTAATGATGGTAGGCCACATGAAGATTGATGGAGCATAAATTATATGTACAGGGTCATGGTTAATGCCCCTTGATCAGCTTGCCCATACCTTAAAACTCTGTCAAGCATAGGTGAATCTCCCTTGGTGATGCTGTGTAGGGTTTGTTGGTCACTATGTGGCGTGAAAACTTAGGGAAAATGCTTACTTTTGCAACCACTAACACAGGTCGTGGAAGTGTCCATAGGTTTTTGCCTCAAATGATTCTCCAAGAATGATTTAGTCTCAAAAGATACCAGCCACTATCAGATATATTATGTGATGGTTTAAATCATTGCCAACAATTCATCGACGGAAAATTCACTGTCAGCAATTCAACATCATGGAAAATTCACGACCAATCAAAATTCATAGCCAACAATTCACCCCAGCAGAAAATTAACCATATTAACATTTTTAATAAAATCAAAGTTTTCAAAATATATATTAAAAAATATCAATGCTATTAATTTTCCACAACGGTGAATTGCTGACAGTGAATTTTCCGTCGGTGAATTTTCCATAGCGGTGAAATTTCCATGGATGAATTGCTGACGATGAATTTTTCTAGAGCCTAAATCAGTACACCAATTTCTAAGCATACACTTTGATGAAAAAATGTAATGAAAACCCTATTTTGAACCTACAAATTACAAAAAAAATGATAAAAAATTACCATGAAACTTGCAAGCAGGTCAATAGACAAAAAATCTTGCAATGGTACCATTCAATACCCTTTAAACAGACCAAAATGGCCACATATTTCTTGAAATACGAGCACAATTATGAAATCTTCATCGATTCCAAAAGTAATGGATGTAATAGAATAGAGAAAAATTATAACATCGACCCAAAATGGGTGGATGGGTAGAGGGGTAGATTGGCCCTCTATTATTTTTTTAAATTTTTACTTTTTGAACAATGGTAAAAAATTGCAAAAATAAAAATTATCAAACTTAACAAAATGAAAATTATTTCTTCATTTTGTGGGTCTTTCAAATGCAATGTAAGTGTGTTTTTGGTTCCATGATGCTGCATTGATAGGGCTATATATGAGAGTCACCTTAATTTAGGAAGGAAAGTGATCTCATGGCTCTAATACTATGTTGGAGAATGCCAAGATCAAAGAGCATGAAAAAACCTTCCATAAATGAAAATATGAGCATAATAGTATGTCTATCAATATAATATGAAGAGTGTATAATTCTATGAGAAACCTTGCATATATAGGCAAGGTACATGAGGTAGGAAGGTAGGATTGAATAATTGACTAAACCTCTAAAGATGGAACACTTGTGAGCTCACTTTACAAGTGTGTGAGAAAGTGTCAATAGATGTCTCAAGTGATGAGGACACATGTCTCAATGCTATGAAGTGAGATAAAATCAAAATAAACCTAAGTAAAATTAAGATAGGTGGGAAAGATTTGTATCATGTTTACCTTGAGGCTTTTCATACCAAATCTCTCGGTAATTTAATAAATAAAGGCAATATCAAATTCATACCTAAGCTTGGGGATCCGAAGGACATCTGCAACTAGAGGCCCATCATGCTTCTCAATGTCTCCTACAAGATCATAGCTAAGGATTTGGCTCTGAAAATATGCCATCTCTTGCCTCAGATTGTGCGCACAGAGAAAACTGGATTCATCAAATCCAGGTTTATTCTGGATAATATTATTGTTGTCAGGGAAGGTGTGGAATGGGCCTGACATTCAAACCAGAAAACTATTTTCATTAAAATTGATTTTTCCAAAGCCTATGACCGCATTGAATGACCGTTTATTCTTGCGATGTTGCAAGCTTTGGGGTTTGGGCCCAATTTCATTCAGGCTGTTCATATGCTTTTTGTGGATGCCTCAACTTGCGTTACCATTAATGGCCACCAATCTTCCGCCTTTGGTTTTTTTGCTCAATTCGGCAGGGGTGCCCTCTTGCCCCCTCTTTGTATGTGCTTGCGGTTGAGGGTTTTGGCTACCTTATGGCCCATGCGGTTTCTCAGCAGTGTGTCAAAGGGATTTCTCTCCCTAATTCTCAGGCGCAACTTGTTAATGGCCACTTTGTGGATGATTCCTTTCTCACTCTCCTGGAGGAAGCAAAATCGATTATAGTGGCCCTTGATTTCCTCAACACCTTCTGTTTGGCATCTGACTCTTCCAACCAATGGCACAAGAATTTATGTTACAGATAGTCTGTTCTACCCACTCTTGCTTGGCTTAAAAATTATAGTTGGAGGAGGATAGGGTAGGGAGAGATATTTCATTTCCTGGGCATTCCTTTTTCTTTCCAGGCTTCTCCAATGGAGCTTCGGCAAGCTGTGCTCTCTAGGGTCAAGAAAAAACTTTCTTACTGGATTACCAAGCCTCTCTCTCTGGCCAAAAACTTCAAGCTATTCTCTAAAGTGCTGACAACCACCCATGTTTATTATTCCTCCTATTGGGCTCCTTCCAAAGCTTCTGATGGAAAGCTTGAAAAATTACTTAGAGATTTTCTCTGAGCCTCTTCTGAAACCCATAAGGGTTTTCATCATGTTGCCTAGGAATTTTTCTGCCTACCCAAAGATTCTGGAGGGCTTGGGTTGCTCTCCACTCAACGGAAAGGGACTACTTTGTGTGTCAAGTGGATTATCCATGCTCTCACTAGAAAAAAGGCCTGGAAGATTCTTCTCGGACATTGTATTCATTTTGGGTTTCCTACTCACAGACCCGCTTGGAAGGGGATCAATTTTTAGAACCTTCTGGTTATGAAGGAGCCAGTCTAAATTATTGGGAATTTTGTGGCCAAAAGCATCTAGCATGCTTGGGAGGCTGTTAAGCATTGGATCTGATGCACCAACTTTGGATTTCATGATTGGATTTCACTCAATCAACAAAAAATTTGGTGGTCTCCTCTTTTTGAGCATAATGGTCAACCTTTGGCTAAATCACCTTGGCTTAAAGCACTCAAATTTCACAAAAAGGGTATTTAGATCCTGCAACAGGTCTTTCATAGACCCACTATGTGTATCATGCAATGAAAAACTTTTAGGGCCCAGTACCGACTTCAAAACCAGGATCGTGCTACTTACGATGGTCTAGTGAGTGCCATTCCGACAAAAATGTTTCATAAAATTGGTATTCATGTGAACAAACCTTGGTGGAAAGATTGGAAGTGGTTTCTAGACACCCCTTTCAGAAATTACAAGCCGTGACTTGGTTATAGGTGGCTTTCACCCCATTTTCTTATGATTCACAATTTGAATTAGAGGTGGCTGCTCCATTCTTCTGCTCATGTTTGGCGTAAAAAATTTGCTGCCACTTGGTTTGCAAGTGTTAATCTGAAGCTTGCCCACTTTTCTTGTTGTATTCTTTTCCAAGGCCTACCGGTGGGCTCTCAGCTTGTTCACTTGGGGGTCTAGGACCCTCGATTCCTTTTTTGTGGGCAACTTGAAAGCTTTAAGCATCTTTTTTGGTTTTGTCCCAAAGCTTCGCAACTTTGGACTTGGATTCATGATTTCTTTCGGCCCTTTAGGACGAAACCTTTTTCTTGGCATATGGTCTTGCTAGGAGATCCGATTGGGATCCTTGCTAAGTTTACCCAACTTTGACACACTTTCAGGGTGGAAATCCTCTTCAATATCTGGAAAGATAGAAATGCCTGCATATTTGCTCATTCTCAAATGGATATTAATGTTTCTCTCTATGCTAATGTTGTTATTTGTTCTAATGTGATTTTACAGATACATGTGCAAGCAAATAAGGTTGCACTGGAGGTTTCTCACCTCCAAGTCCTATTGGACCATTGGGGCAATGCCCCATGTACTGTGGCTTGGGTCCATGCTTCGCCTTCATCCTCCCACGACCGGTCGCCTTCTCGGGGCCGGTAACGGAGTGGCTCCGTACGCCCCCCCTCTTAGCCTTCTTCTTGGTGGGAATCTCACCCTCCTTGGCGTGCTCGCTCTCCTCTACCACAGGCTGGTCAGGGATGGCCTTCTGGTGGTGCTTTGGGGAGCGGCGGTGGTGGTTCCGGGTGGCCCTCTAATACTCTTCCTGCCATTGGTTCTAGGTGGCCAGATAGTGGTAAAAGCTTTCCGCGTCTGGTGCTTGCAATCTCTCCCTGATGTGAGGAAGAAGATAAAGAAAATAAAGATGATGATGATGGTTGGGGTGCTCCTCCCAACGTCACTCCAGACCCTGCTGATGTATGGGGGAAGAATATGGATGAAAAAGACCCTCCTGGCTCTGCTGGCACTGATCTGGCTGCATAATGGCCTTTATTATTATTATTATTTTGTTTTATACTCTTGGATTTCTAGGCTTGGCCCATGTGACTAGCTGCTAATTTTTGGTTATTTCTGGGCACTGTCAATTTGATTTTCAGGGTGTGCCTTTCTACCACCCACCCTTTTTTTATGAATATGTATCCTTATCTTTAATTTAATATAGATAGTTGCTTATTCATCAAAAAATAAATTAAGATAGGTGTGAATTGGTCAATCATAGAAAGGTGATATCTTATCGAGATGGATAAAGACACTATTTACACTAACACAACCTAAACATATTTCTTAAGATAAATTTTTAATTTTAATAAATACTTTACAACTAAAATCTAAAATAAAATTTAAATAAATTAAATTACTCCACTAAAAAAAAAATCTCGAAATCTATAATAATTAAATATAACATTTATAATTATTTAAATCTTACATCACCAATCGATTAAATATTTTATATTGTTTAATTAGCTAGGCTAATTTTTCCCATTCATAAAAATAAATAAATTAATTCATTTTCACTAATTAACTAAATAAATCTTATTATTTAGTTAATTTTTTTTTTAAAACTATTTATGTTAAAATAATTTAATATGCTTTCTCCATTATCCACAAATAAATAACAAACAACTCAAATAGTTACATGATTTGATTAAATGTAATTTAAAATCAAACTAATCTTACATCTTTACTATTACTTTTCACACTATATCTTTAAATCTCAACCAATCCTTTGTCAAATGCAGAATCATATTCTTGAGCTCAATAGGTACATATTATAGAAATATTGTATGAATCCTTGAGGTATCCACATCAATCACATCTTGAGCAATCAACTCCAACAAAGGGGGTTTATATTGGTAAGAGTGTTAAGTGTTGATGCAGGGGCATCACAAATTCAATTTTGGCTTGCTTTATTTTTGGTGGCTTGTGAGGTGATGGGGGGACCCACCTAGCTATGGAGGAAGCTTGTAGTTGTAAAGTTTAAAGAAAACAACCCAAACCATAGGCATAACCTAATGCGAGCTATTCATGTCTCATTTTATGCCACATTTTTCGCCTTCTTCATATGCTTTAAATCTCATTCTAACATTCCATTTTTTTGTCATTCCATACTATTTTACCATTTCACATTGCATATGATTTAATATATATAAGTGATGTTTAATATAGTTTTTGGATTAAAATATGAAAATAGTTATTGATTGTTTACTAATAAATGTTCCCTTGTAGCATGAAAACTTCATGTCACCTGTTTGATAGGAACCTTCCTATCATTCTACTCTTTCTTCTATCATTTCCATATGGACTTTGCCATGTTTGATTTCTGACATGTGTATTCTATAGGCATTCTTTCTATAACTTGTCCCATCCACATTCTTCTACATCAGTTGAAGAATCTACTCACATTGTTGTTTGATGGCAGTAGAATACACACAATATGCTTCCTACCACAAAATTTGGCTACCTCAACATTACTGTCAGATCTAATTATTGAGAAATACATTTGTTGTCCATTGAAGGAAATTGAGATCTTCCCATTTGCCAGTTTTATCTATTGTTATAACAAATCTATTGCTTGTTGTTGTGGCGAAAACTGAAATGTTTTTATTTCTTGTTTCCATCTACTGTTGTAATCGAACAAATTTTAATTCCTGGCTAATAGAGTTGAAGGTTCCACATAAAATATTATATTATTTAGTTTGTCGGTGGCCAAAACAAATAGACTATTCTTGTACGAATTTGTTATCTAGGAAACATGTATATATAAGCAGTGTAAGGAAAAATTCGGGAGGAAGATATTTAATATATTATCTTTGAGAAATAAAATAATATTTTGTTGATCAGACCAGCGTAGAAGTTCTCTTTTGTCTCACCACTCAAACTAAGGAGGGGGCCCACTTATTAGGGACATTTGGTGATTTCCAACTTTCTTGTTGAATTTACAATAATGTGTATTTATTTTATGTTGCATAGTGTTTTGTTTTTAATTCTTGATTAAGTGTGATTATTGCTTTATTACAGTTTCAATTTAATTAAGCATTATTTATTATTAAATGAGATTGTTAAATCATTTATTGGTATTCTTTCGAGTTATAATTTAATGGTTAAAATTATTTAACAACAATCTTGCAATCTATAATTTATATGTATGAAATTGTTACTATTAGTATTGCAGGTAGTGATAGTGCCTGTCATAATTCTTGTTGCAATTCTGATAAGTAAGATAGAATAGGAATTAAATACAATTTTTATTTAAGATTTTTTTTTGTGTTATAGCTTCATTTCATCCCTACTCAACTCTCTATCTTCACCCCTTCAATAACCTTTCATAAGTCCACGCCCCTGGATTGACACATATAGACCAAACTGAAATTTATTTTAAAGCATTAAATCCTTTTTATTCTTTACCCCAATGTTGGCCTATCATAACCCACTATTAGGTAAAAGGTTATTTTGGTTTAAGCTTTCGTTGAAGACAAGATAGTTACAAAAATATTTGGTAGGAAAGGGAAAAGAGTCTAAATAGTTCTTGGTAGCTAAAAAAAGAGGAAAAAAGGTTTGAAGAATTTTTGTGTGAGTCTTGAGAGCCAATTCAAAGCAAGTTGGTTATTTGAGAAAGACCAATACATTCGCTGGTGGCTACTAGCAATTGGTTCTGAAATAGAGACCACGGTTTGTTGTTTGGAAGAAGCCAATTCTAACATCTGGGGGAGGAACCATTCCTTTCAGAATCGTTTTGTTCATTAAAAGTATCGATGCCTTTGCTTATGGAAGTTTTGATTGGAAAAGAATTAGGAAAGATTGATAGGTTTTGAGAGCAAGAAGGAATTGGTTCAGTATTGCAATTTGACCAATTCTACATGCGAGTCAAGTGAATCGCTATTGGGTGGGAAAAGAGAGAATGAATAGTAGCAAGGAGAAAGGAACATCAAGGGGAATGGAGTAATTGAGTTGGAAGAGACTCAACCAAGTTTGTATTCTGTCTTGCATTGTTTTTCATACGGTTTTCCTTCGTTTATCTATAGCAAGGGTTTGAGGAATTTTTGCATTGATAAGTGAAGAAGGATTGAATCATTGTATGCGTCTGTCCTCCTTATCCAAGAATTGGGTTTTGTATTATGTTTCTTATTGTTGAACGAAAGCATTTGTTTCCTGTTATATTGGAAGAGTGATGGTTTGAGACAAAATTTGTTGTCCTCTTTTTTGCCTTGAAGTTGATTTCTGTTGAACCTTGAACAATTCTGGAGTTTCAATGCTTGGTTATTTAAATGATGCTTGTGTATGATTATTTTTTTATTTGATCAATCGTTCTAATTGGCTATTAGTTTGTAGTTGCTTTTGAGTTTGATTTCATTAGTGGTTGGCTCCATCATTTGGCATCAGAGCCGAAAAGATCTGGGAAAAGGTAGTTATTTGTGGTTCATATTTGATAGCTCATATTTTCCTGTACAAAGTGATGCAAAGGTGAAATTGGATGTAAAAGACTGGGTAAAGAAGATTGTGAATATGTAACAACAAATTCAGAAAAGAAGAATGAAGACAAATAAGAAGAAAGTTCGAGAGAGAAGGACAAAATGAAAGTCAAGAAGACAAGACACAATAAAGAATTTGAAAGAGAGATGGAAGAGTTAAGAAAAGATTTGGAAATGGTGAAACTATTGTTTGAGGAGAGAAACCAAGGTTATTTTTGGGTTTGTCCAATGAAGAAGAAACTAAAATGGCCTATAAAGATGATTATTGAGGAAAGAAGAAGGAAAAACATGAATGCCTTGAGAAGAGTAGATAAGAGAGGAAAGAGTACCCATAGAGGTTGGGACAACAAGAGGTTGTTGGATGAGCAAAATACACCAAAAGTGGTGAAGCAAGTCCTCATTGAAGAGAACATGGGAGAAGATAAGAAATAAATAGAGGAAGAGTAAGAAGTGTAGCAAGTAGCACTTGTGAAAGAGAGAAATGAAGAGAGTAGAGTGTCCATGAAGAAGACACTAATGGAGACAATGTGGTCTCTTATTATTTTTGCTAATATTATGTTTACAAATGTGTATGCAGGTATGAATAATTCTATAGGGAAGGTCAAGGATGGGACCTTGAAGATGATGAAATATGGGGAAAGGATAGCACTCGAAGAAAGATTTGAAGATGTGAGGAGTTTGGTTTCATCAGTGTGGCAAGAAGTTGCAACAAAGATACATTGTAAAGTGTTTGCAAATGAAGAAAAGAAGGATGTTGAAGATGTCCAACAAAATAAAGAAGATGATGAAGAAGCCATGGAGCTCTATAATGCCCTCAAAGATGATGCAAATAAAGAAAAGGAATATTGTCAAATGGAAGAGCCAACAAGCCATGAAGCCAAGGTGAGAAGCAATTTGGGACAACAAGTCAAGGAGGGTTGTAATGTTGATTTCCAAAAGAGAAATGTTAGTTTTGATCATGTGAATAGAAGTGTGAATATATATGGACAAGTTTATAATAAGAAGAAGAAAACAATGAATCATGGGTACACAGTTCCATGTTGTCAAAGGAAAAAGATCGATGAAGGGAAGTAGTTAAAATGTAAAGAAATGGATTCTTTTGATCATGTTGATACTAATAAGCAAGTGCAAAGAATGAAAGATGTGTAGATGAATAAGTGGCAACTAGATTTGAGGGTAAGTTGGTAAGAAAGGAGGCCTGGAGAAGATATTTCAAGGAAAAATACAAGAAGACCAAGTGCAACAATGAAAAGAGACCAGTACAAGGTTGTGGCAAGCAAAGTATGGAAATAAAAGTGTGGTAGTAGAGAAGGCAAGTGGTACTGCAATAAATGATGTTGAGAAAAATAAAAGAGTGGAATTTGAAAAGGAAGATGTTGATAAAGAGCATGTAGAGGAACTTGATGTGAACAACATTGAGGTAGTAGATTGGAAAAAGTTAGCAAATACCACATGTTGATGTGAAAGGTAAACAAGTTGAGTTAATTATTGATGTTTTTGAAACTTTGGGTGATTTTGTTAAAGGAAAAGATAGGGAAAAGTTGAACAAGGTGCCAGGTGATTATGATGATGATGATTATGAGTATTTGAATGAAATTTATGAATGTGAGATGGACATGTGAAAGATTGTGGATGAGAAGGACATGAGGAGGAGTAAACATTAGAAGAAAAAGGAAAGAAAGCAAAGGCAGATTGGAAAGTCTAGAATGGACAAATTCAAGTGTGATAGGTACAAGGAGAAGTTGGATAAAAGCCCTGAACAACAAAAGAAGACAATAGTAGCATATGAAAATGCAAATTTGGATAAGGGAGTAGCAGCAAATAAAGAAGGTAATGTTGGAACAACAATGATCCAAGAGGAAGAAGGAAAACAAATGATTGGTGAGAGATAGAATTAGAGAGAGGAGAAACAACTAAAAACACTGAAGAAGATTTGTGGAGGAAATTTGTAGCCATTGAGCAAGAGTGGAATGGGAAATTCGAAGGTTTGAGGATGCGTGAGATAGCAAAGGACACCCTAAAGGAGGTTGTGGACAATGACACAAAAGTTGTTACAAAGATGCAAGTAGAAAATGTAGCAGTTATAACAGATTTTGAGATGATTTTGATGAGACATGAGATGAAAGATGAATATGAAGATAATTTGTTGCAGTAGTTGGCCATGGAAGAAGAGTTGGTAGAAAGAATGTTGGAAGAGCATGTTGAGTATGAAATCAAAATGGTAAATGTTTATGATGAAGTGGGTAATGTTTTTGATTAAGGTAAAAGTAGGTTTTGAAGGGGCCCCGAAAAACTTTAACAATAGAAAGAGAAAGGATAAAGCATTAAGAGTTCAACTAAAGATGAAAAGCTTCTAGGAAAAAAACCCATAGACCATCGAAGAGACAACACAAAACAAAAAAATAAACAAAAAACTTGCAGGAAACCAGCCACTAGGCAAGATTTCTCAGGATGTTCAGCGACCTCCTTTTCCAAGTTGTCCATGTTAATAGAAGCTTGCTTCATGTCCTGCATGTCCATAGGGGGATTTTCCAACTTTCTTTTCAGATTGGCTCTAGTGCGTTTGCTTGGCCCAATGCTTTCAGCCTGGCCTGGATCGTTAACCTCCTCCACATCCACCACAAATTTTACCCAATGAGCCTTTTCCAGGTTTTCGGCCGTCATGCTCATGGTACTAGCAGTGGACTTAAGAATTTTGTGGCTCATTTCCAAAATTTTTTGAATAGATTCTCTGAAATTCTTTAGCCTCCCCTCAATATTAGAAAGTTTGCCATCATGATTGTTCTTGAAATGCTCCAAATCCTCCACAATTTTCTTCAAGCACTCAACCATATATTTATTTTCATCTTCCATCCATAGGTCCTTAGCTCTGCCTCTATCCTTGCTCACATTATCAACCCCCTCCAACTTTTCCAACCTACTATTATATCCCCTTTGATTAAGCTTAATCTCCTTAATCTCGAAGAAGGCCCACCTGAATAGACGAAAAAAATTAACAAAACCATTGTGAGCAATAGAAAGGATGTCACCAAGATACTCTCACTCATCTTTGAGGTAGTGGTCATCTTCTTTGAGGTCACTGGGTACCGTGGTCTATCCTCCTTGTCTGTAGCTAGATAGCTAGAAGTTTCAAAAGAATTGGTGTGTTGGGGTTCCTCTTATTCAATGTGGTAGGAAGGGTCCTCCATTTTTATTTTACCCTTCCCCTTATGAGAAACACATGGTGTACCTTTTGGCTTCAAATTATTAATATCAAACCTAGGGTAAATAATTTTGGCCCTGCTAGTAGATGTCATTGCGCTAGGTTTAGGGAGGGCACAAGACTTAGACTTGCTTTTGACATTTCCCTTCTTCTTAACTACCACAGGGTGCTCTTCCTCCCCCTCCATTTCAGTATCCCACTCATATTTGTTTGTATAACTATCACCCAACTCCTCCTTATCAGAAATAGAGTGAGGAAAAGGGGAATGATGGATGGCTGGAAAAGATCTAAAATGTTCACAGATGCGAACAAGTAACCCATCATGAATTATGGGGTATCTAACCAGATTAGACACATGGTCCTGAAGACTTGAATTTAAAGAAATAGAGAGGTAAAAAGGGAGGGATACCCTGACCTAGTGCCTGAAATGGTTTAGGAGCACAAAGTGATACCCAAATTTTTTGGTATATCTGCCATCCAACGTGATATACTCAATAAAATCCCTCAACACCTCCCTCCACAACAATTTGATTTTCATAGCATCATAGCTACTCTTAGTAGCCCACAGTAGGTCCTCCCTTTCCTTGTCAGTGCAAGGGAAATTTTTAAGCATCTGGTCAGAGAGCTTCGTGTCCCTGTGAAACTTGAGACTCTCCATCGGCATCCCAGTAACCTCAAAAATTAATTGCTCATCAATCTTCACTTTCCTACCAAACAAATTAATTCTGCCATTATTCCATTCCTTCACAAAAATCCTAGTAATCTCCTGATCCCTACCATGGAGTTTCTCCATATAGCTCATAATGCCACCCTTCTCCAACACCCTCCATAAATTTTCATTGGTCTTCAGCTCACTGCAATCAATCGGTTCCAACCTGCAACGTTCGCCGCCCATTTTGTCTGCAATGTAACCTTTCTTTGAATACTCCAGAATTACTCTTTTCATGAGCGCAAAAATGCCTAGAAAGCGTGCGAAGCCCCAAAGATTAATTAGACTATAAAATCCATGGTACTTCATCCCTTGAAGAAAAATGATGAAACAAAAGTACCAAGGCTTCTTAGGAAAACCCGCCTTCACCTTAATCATTAGTTAACGAGGGGAATTGAACCTTCCCATGGGTTCAATCATACATGATTAAGGCCATGATGTCAGCCTCAAGACCATCATTCCTTTGCCATGCCATTTTCTCATTCACCTTCACCCCCATATTAGCGAAATAATCCACCACTGTATTGATCTCCCTATAGACATGGGTGACAAAGTAGTTCTCAAAGGAATTCATAATTTCCTTAGATAAATTAACCCAATTCTCTATAGTCTAGGATGGCTTTTGAGACCCCTTAATACATTGGATTATATTGTTAGAATCTCCTTCAACCCACACATTCTTGCACTTCAACTTCTTAGCAAGGTTAAGGACTTGGTAAGCCCCTATGGCTTCAGCAAGGTGGTTAGTCTGGGTGCCCGAGGGGAGCACCACCGCTGAAATAAAGTTGCTATTATCATCCCTAATCACTCCCCCACACCCAATAGGCCTAGGATTACCCTTGGCCGCCCCATCAAAGTTGATTTTAACCCATCCAGGGGGAGGGAGTCTCCAAAGGATTCCATCCCTAGGCCCCTTAATAGGTTTGGGAGCTTGAGACACATCAGCCTTGATCACCCATGCTTCAGCAATTCTGATATCATTTTCTTGGCAACTGTTTTTCCCTTTAACCTTCATGTTTCCATTCATCAAGTTCAAATTCTCTCTCAGAGCTCTGATAATTTTCTCAAAGACCACCTCCTCCGAGAGGGCAGAGTTCCTGAAGATTCTATTGTTGCACTCCTTTCAGATTCCCCAAGCAACGTGTGGAAAAATATATTTCCAAAGAAAATCCAACACTTTATTTTTCGAGGGAACTTTCCACTAACTGTAGAAATCCATGATAGAACCAGGAAAAGCCCAACTGAGATTCCACATCTACAAAATCTTGCACCATATGTTATAGAAAAAGGAACAATGAAGAAACAGATGTGAAACACTTTTAGCATCCACATAGCAGAGATAGCAATGATTGGGAAAGGAAAAACCATGCTTACAAAGATTATCATTAGTCAAGATTTTGTTCTGGAGCACAATCCATAAAAAAATATTGATTTTAGGAGTAAGGTTATGCACCCAGGCCTTTGCCTAGACAGGAGGGAGAGAGAGATAGTAGCAAGAAGCAATGGCCAAAGAGACATAAAAGATCCTAGAAGGAGATCATTTCCAGATTAGATGATCCCCCTGGCCCCTAGGAAGCAGCGCAACAATGAAGTGGGTAATGTTGTAAACATGGAAATATTTCCATTTGTTTATGGTGTGTTGTATGTGAATGAAAGGAGGATCAAAGATTGGAGGTGGACAATAATTGATGAAGATAGCCTCATGAGGGCAACACACAATGTTTCACGACAATGTTGGAAGGTTGTGGCATATGAGCTAGAAAGATAGTGGAAGACACAAAAGACGAAGAGTGAGAGATGATTACCCCATGTGCAGGAGCACATGTTATTTTGTCCCTCAGGGATTCTGATGTAGGGGCATTGCAAATTCAATTTTGACTTGCTTTATTTTTTGTGGCTTGTTTGTTTAAGTTTTGACTTGTTAGGTGATGGGGGGACTCACCCAACTATGGAGGAAGTTTGTAGTTGAAAATTTTAAAGACAATAACCCAAACCATAAGCATAACCCACTACCAGGTAAAAGGTAATTCTACTTTAAGATTTCATTGAAGACAAGATAGTTACAACGATCTTTGGTAGGAAAGGGAGAAGAGTCTAAATGGTTCTTGGTAGCAAAAATAAGAGGAAAAAAGGTTCGAAGCATTTTTATGTGAGTCTTGAGAGCCAGTGAGGGAAGTTGGTTATTTAAGAAAGATCAAGATCTGAGATGGTGGCTACCAGTGATTGGTTCTGAAATAGAGACCACAATTTTTTGTTTGGAAGAAGCCAGTTCTGACATCTGGGAGAGGAACCATTCCTTTTAGAACCGTTCTGTTCATTAAAAGTATCAATGCCTTCGCTTATGGAATTTTTGACGAGAAAAGAATCAGGAAAGATCGATGGGTTTTGAGAGCAAGAAGGAATCAGTTCAGTATTGCAATTTGACCAGTTATACTTGAGTCAAGCTAATCGTTGTTGGGTGGGAAAAGAGAGAATGAATGACAACAAGGAGAAATGAATAGTAAGGAGAATGGAGCGAATGAGTTGGCAGACTCAGCCAAGTTTGTATTCTATCTTGCATTGTTTTTCATATTGTTTGCCTCTATTTATCTATAGCCAGGGTTTGAGGAATTTGTGCGTTGATAACTGAAGGAGGATTGAATCATTGTATACGCATGTCCTCCTTCTCCAAGAATCGAGTTTTGCATTATTTTTTTTGTGTTGAAGAAAAGCCTCTGTTTCCTGTTATATTGGAAGAGTGATGGTTTGAGATGAACTCTATTGTCCTCCTTGTCATCTTGAAGTTGATTTCTATTTCCTTAAACAATTCGAGAGTTTCAACACATGGTTATTTAAATGATGCTTGCATATGATAATTCATTTTTTCGATCAATCGTTCTAATTGGTTGTTAGTATGTAGTTACTTTTGAGTTTGATTCCATTCGTGGCCGGTTCCATCAAGTATTTAAAAAAACAAGAACTCTTTTTCTTATTTTTAGATCTCTATAATTTATTTATTAATATTTTTTTTGTCATTCTCATTTGTGTATTTATTTTTACATAGCTTTTGTTATTTTTGAAGAACTATATTTTTGCTATTTGTGTACTGAATTATTTGTGTATAATCCTATTTGTGATCACTTGTTTCATATTTTTTGAGACCTTTCTTGTCTTTGGCTGTTAGACTATTCCAAGGATAGGGGTCACCTTTAATTTTCCTCTTTACTTAAGAAAATATTATTTATAACAAAACCCCCTTGTCTTTATTTATATAAATAATTTAATGTATTTTCTTTCTTATTATATTATACAACACATATTTATTGATATTATATGAACATTTTTATATAGAAAGAAAATAAAAAATTTAAATTTTCTTTAATATATATACATATACATATACATGTATACATGTATATATGTATACGTATATGTATATGTATATGTATATGTATATGTATATGTATATGTACATGTATATGTATATACATATACATATACATATACTAGAAAAATTCCACACATTTTTTTTTGCAACACATTACTTAAGTTAATAATCATGTCATAGTGTTGGGGTGAATGTTAACTCAAGCTTTATATAAATAATTAACATGAAAGCTATAGCTCTAATAGCCAACACAATCTCAAATGGTTTTTTTAGTAACCCTATCATCGCCTAGCAATTCATACACAACTCTCAATATTGCTAGTAAGGTGATTATTAAATTTAATGTTACCCTTGAGTCCTAAGGATTCATTTCATTGATGTACACAACATGTTTATTTAAAATAGCGTGGATAAGATCGAATGAATGTTTAATAAATATCTTTCGTTATGTCGAAGGTTACCATCCTAGATTGCAATTAAATGTCATTTAATCGTTCCACCATGCATTTTGTTATTAATGCCATTTCAACAAATGTTGTATGAACTTACATGGATATTAATCTTATAGGTATTTAATACCACCCCTCTATATTTACACTGATAGAAACTCTCAATCTTCGGGTGACGTTAATATATATTTAGTCATTTTTATATCACCATTATTTCACATCATTAATTAATTACTTAATTAATTTATTTTATTGTTTTTATTATTATCTTTATATAGGTAATACCTTTAGTTCCAACTCAAGTTTATTCATAGCTTATTAACAAAGTGGCATTAATGCTTTACTTTCATTATTAACAAGTCTAGATTGTAATAATAATATATTATAAGCAACACTATTATTTTTTATTTCACTTCTCTAATTAATAGCAATATTATTTCCACTATAACAAGGAGTTAATTTAACAATCAAATTTGTTATTTAATCGTCTATTAGCAATATTACTATTACCCTAATTATTTAGTATAATAGTATCACAAAAATGAAATCATCATCAATATCAATAAATCACATTAATATTAATGTTGCTGCATTAATTATTAAGATATTATTGTACTTATTCCTAAATACACTTTAATCACAAGTATTAATATCTAATAACAAGTCATTGTAATGTCCCCTTCTCATTTTGAACTTCAAGGAATTTTGACCTCCTAGTTTCAATCCAATTTCATGTTTGAAAGATAACACCTAGTTTGTTACAGGCTGCTTCTCAAATTAGACTAGTAGATAGAGCTTCAAAGTGGTGAATTTTGGTGTGTCTTTCCAGTTTTCAAGTTGTTGATTCCTACACAACTGAAGGTTGATTTTATTCATAGCTTCTTGTATAATTATTTTTGTTATGGGCATTCAATAAAATCATTGCTAAGGACATGGCGACCCTTCCTAGTAATTTTCAAATTTTATTTTGAAGGTTATGATTTATCCTTGCGAAATCGCCCTTGCTAGGGGCTGTATAATTTTGGGAGCATTGGGAAATGTGAAAGTAAATTAATGCTTTCTTTTTGAAGTTGTTTCTTCATCATGACATGGGCACCTATCCTCCAAAGGTTCATTGCATTTGATTTCACTCAATTAAGAGGTAAATTGATAAAGTTATAAGCATTTCATTGATTTGCAAGTTGCTGATTTACAGTTTCAGTTTGTTGGTTTTAATTATCAAACTTCAAAAAGATCAGATTTTGGCTTCTATTTTAGTATTTGAGAGCTTTATAATTAGGGAGAATCATCCTTCATGTATTTGCTTGTTCTATCTTTTTAATACTAGTAAATTGAAGAATATTTTGTTCGTAAGGTTGTGCATTAGTAGTACTAATCCAACCATATGTTATTGTTGCATTTACTCATAACTTTTTAAAGCCAACATTAATTACCCCTGGATGGTTGACCGCCAGTGTGGAGAATAAATTCTACATCTCTCATTGTACCCACTGAAAAGTGGAGAATCCCCACTCAAAAGTGGATGCCTGCCGCAACAGATGAAGTGTTTAATTGTAAATCTTTCCCCCCACTACTTTAGTGTAAGAGCATAAATTATCTCATGGCTGGTTATTCACCTAAGTTCTTTCAATTTTTTAATTAGCACTCCACCATGTGTTCACACCTCACCTTCTAAAGGATCTTGTGTGCACATTCTTGGTGTTGAGTTTAATTCCTCTCATTTCAGTTGTAATCATTTCAATTATTAATTCAGTAGATCTTAGGGATCCTCAGACCATATGCCCACCCCTCCTCCTTAAGTGGTTTTAGGGCGTATTCTTGGTTAGAGTTATTTTCTGCATTGTTTTTGCTGGGGATAGGGATTCGGTTCTGTCATCAATATATGCATCTAAGACAATAGTGCCTTAGTGATTTCAATCCAAAATCACATCAAAGACACAACCAACTGTACCATAAAGCGGAAGCAGGCACAATTGATCCCCCATTGATCCTCTGAGAGATGTGAATGTAAACAAATAATAGATTTAACACAAGAAGATAACCATGAAAGACAAATATGATGACACACAGATATACGCGGGGAAAACCCTTTCGGGTAAAAAACCCCACCTCCAAAACATTCAGCTCACTTGTATTATTCAGTAACTAAAATGGTTACAATACAAAGGCAGAGTTATGCTCTTTAGGATATTACATCTTGTTCATCTGGAGAAAGATATATAGGCTACACAAACCAGAATCTCACACAGTTACAATATCCTCATGACATACTGTGTAGATTCCCTTTAGCTCCTCTCAAATGACTATCACAACCAGCTTCATGGCCAGCCCAGCCTCTTGGCCTCACAGGTTCATATCTTACCAGATCAAAGAGACAAAGTGTTCACTGTTGAACAAATCGAACACTCTCAGACTCTCTCTGATATTTCTCATCATCTATCTTGAGCTACACACAAGATTATTTATAATCTTACACCATGTGCATAGCTGTTCAGCCCAAGCCTGCCTGCAATGGTCAACAGGATAATGAATCTCCTACTTGCAAGTACCCATACTTTACTAATAATGTGCATCACTTATACAGGTGCATCAAGCCACACAATCATTAACTCAGTCCAGACGTGTTCATCAACCTTCCATCAATAATACAACTCTATCGCAATCAGGAAATAACTCTTTGCCAATCCGATTTCAGAGCTCTCACCACGTGTCGCCAAACAATTCATCTATCACTTTTGACAGTCAATCAAATCGGTCCAACTTGGTCAATCAAGTTCTGAGCTCATTCGAACTCCTACTGTGCTATCACCGAGCTCAAAAGAAACTGTTGCAGTATGGCGTTGAGCTCGCCCGAGCTCACTTTGCCATTTACCACACTACTGCAGCCCAGACCATTTTGCCTTGCGGTATGGCGGTAAGCCATTCGAGCTCCCTCAAGCTATGGCCCAAGTCTTCACCGAGCTCTGAATTTTCTTTGTCTTCAACCAAATACATGCTGCCAACCTGCCATGTGTCACCCTGCCATTCGCTTGCCACTCTGACACTGAGTCCAACTCGGTCAAACTTAGCCCCGAGCCCATCCGAGCTCACATTGCACTACTGTAGCCTAGACAAATGCGCTTCGTGGTATGGTAGTAAGCCAAATTGAGCTCGCCTTAGGACTCCACCGCGCTACCGCTGGGCTTGGCTTTGCCCATCGTGATATGGCAGTAACTGCCAACCAAACCATCAGCGGTCTCACCGTGGTAGAGCAGTAACTGCTCTGGCAGACCGCCAGTGGTCTTACCACAGCCACCGTGATCACTCCGAGCATTGACCACAGTAGGGCGGTAACCGCCAACGTTGGTCGCCAACCATCCTATCACCGTCAACCGCACCACTGCGGCTTAACCAAACACTGCCCGCGGTATAACGGTAAACATCTTCTGCTAGCCCACCACCATTGTGCCACTTACCACGTTACCTCACCACCAACAAGAGCACCCCGTGGTATGGCAGTAAGCCAAACCTCCGCCACTCAGTCGTTCACCACACAATAGTGCCACCTCCAAGAGACCTCTGCGGTATAGCGGTAGCACCGCCCAATCGCCAGACAAAGTGGCTCACAGTACAGTGATAAACCACACAACCATGCCACCAAGGAAAGAATAGGCAGTGGTATGGTGGTAAAGGCCACAAACATGAAGAAAAAATCCTAAATATTCAAGGGAAAAGCCCAAAAAGTTGAGGAAAACTTTCCCAACAGTTTTGGTTTAAAGCTAACCTTAACAAGTGCTTGGTTACATTGTAATTGTTGTTGAAAATCAAAAAATATTGAGAGGGTATCTTTTAGTGGTATTAGAGTAGAAGTTCTTGACATCTTGTGACTTTGAACCATTCAGTTGACAAATGATTGACAAAGAAATCATATATTTTGTCAGAAATCAGGCTAGGTCTCAGATTCAGTTCCCACCTGTGCCAGAAGTAGAGACATTGCCAGAATCTTTGAGAGAGATGGGTAAAGTAGTTGAAAGAATGTCAGAAGATCCCATACTTTCAATGGAAGAAAAAGATGCCAAAGTAGAAAAGAAGTTTGACAACATGTTAGACACGATGGCTCATTTGCTAGCTAAATTGGATCAGCAAGCTAGTCAAAACAATGTTCATCCCCAACAAAATAAAGTTGGTGAAAATAATGGTAACAGTGGTGTCAATGGAACTTATGGCCATAACAATAATAATGGTTCAAAGGTAAATGGAAGGGATATAATTGTTGGACAACATGTTATAATTGCAAGAGGATCTTCATCTAGACCTCTTCTCTCTACATTCACTCCGAGGGAAGAACCACTGCTAGAAGTTGGGATACCTTTTGCAGATGATGCTAGACAAACATATATGGAGTATATCACTTTGCCACCTGATATGCGAGATGCTTGGACCTTTGATAAATTCATGAATAAGAGGATTAGAAGAAATGGTGGAAGGAATGAACATCGTCCTCTAATGAATCATAGAAATTATTTTCAACAAGCTTTGAGAAAGATAACTTTGGACCATTTTGATGGTAGTAACAAGTGTATAGCCAGGGCATGGGTGCAAAAGTTGGATAGTTATCTTTCACTTAGACCAATGCTAGAAGAAGATGCAATAAAATTTGCCACATTGCACTTGGATGGAGTGTCCCACGAATGGTGGACTCATGGTTTGGTCACTCTTGGCCATAACCTCATCCACACCTATGAAGAATTTACCAACAAGCTGATTGAATGATTTGATACCAAAGATCCTGAGTTAAGATTCCGAGAATTGGTGCAACTGAAGCAACAAGGATCTTTAGAAAATTAAGTGGCTGATTTTCAAAGATTGTCAGTAATGGTGCCCAACATTACTAAGAGAAGACTTGTGGTACTATTTTATGAAGGATTAATGGAGCCTTTGAAGGGATGGGTCAAAGCCTTTGATCCACCGACCTTGGATGAAGCAATCAAGAAAGCAAGGAGCATGGAGTTGGCTGCTCCAAGGCCAAAATTTCAGTCTAAACCTTTCAAGAAGTATAAGAAGAAGTTTCCTCCAAGTCAACCTAATAAGTATCCCCAAAAGATGTCAGATGAACTCCGTGATCAACTTCAAAAGGAGGGAGTTTTTTATACTTGTGGTGAGCCTTGGTCAAAGGGTCACTGTTTTTATGGGAAGGGTAAAGCACATCAATTGGAAGGTTATTATGATAATGGAGCATAATCAGATTTTTCTGATCAGCAATATGAATCAGCAAGTAGTGATAATAAAGAAGCTCTAGAAGAGGAGCCAAAGATAGGAGATGGTAGTGCCTTTGCACAACTATCTAGTTTCCAAAAGAATGAATCCTTTCAGGTTCATGGAGTGGTTGGTTCTCAAAGGATTGTTTCTCTAATTGACATAGGAGAAACTCATAATTTAATTGATGAAGGATTAGTTGTCAAAAGGGGATTAAAGATTGAAGAGTTTGAAGGATTCAAGATAATGGTAGCAGATGGTTTTACCATATCATTCACAAAGAAAATTACCAATCTCTCCATGCAATTGGGAAATTATGAGGTAAAAGATGATTTTTATGTTGGCATTGGTGATACCGATGCTATTTTAGGAATACAATGGCTACGATCTCTTGGAGAGATCACCTTGAATTTGAAAACTATGGAATTGAAATTCCAAGCTGATGGAAAGAAGGTTGTTTTGAGAGGGATTTCTATTGGAGGCCCTCGAATTGTGTCTTTGAAAATAATGGAGATGCTGACCCGTCATGATCAAGTGGAATGGGCAGCAAAATGCATGATCCTACTAGATAATCTAGTAGTGGAGAAAAGGCAATATCCCTCTGATATTCAAGCCTTTCTTTCTAAGAAGAGCAAATTATTTGGTGATTTACCTCCTAGGAGACCTCTTGAAAGGGGGTGTGAGCATATGATTGAGCTAGAAGAGGGTGCAAAGCTGGTTATCACTACTCCATACCAATATCCAAAGAAGAAGAAAGATGAGATAGAAAGGACCATCAAGGAGCTTTTGGAGGTAGGGTTCATTCGGCCAAGAAAAAGCCATTTTGCTTCAGTAGTAGTGTTGGTTAAAAAGAAGGATGACACAATGCATATTTGTGTTTATTATCGCACATTGAATTAGAAGACCATCAAGAATAGATATTCTATTCCTAGGATATATGAGCTTATTGATGAGCTCCATGGGGCTATGTATTTCTCAAAGATTTCTCTTCGATCCGGTTACCACCAAATTAGGATGAGAGAGGTGGATATTGAAAAGACTACTTTTAGGTGCCACTATGGGCTTTTTGAATTCCTTGTCATGCCATTCGGTTTGACAAATGCTCCAGCAGCATTTCAATCTTGTATGAATAAGATTTTCAGGCAGCAGTTGAGGAAGTTTATGCTTATCTTCTTTGACAATATTCTTATTTTCAGCAAGTCTTGGGAGGAGCACCTTCAACATTTGGAAGAAGTGCTTAGTATTCTGGAAGCAGAATGTTTGTTTGCCAAAGAATCAAAATGTGAGATCAGGATGACAAATCTTCTCTATCTCAGCCATATTATCAGTTCTAAAGGGGTCAAAGTTGATCATGAGAAGATTAGAGCTATTATTGATTGGCCACCTCCAAAGAATGTGACTCACTTGAAGGGATTTTTGGGCTTGTGTGGTTTTTATAGAAGGTTTGTCAAGGGGTATTCTCACATGGCAGCCCCCCTTACAAATCTTACTTAGAAATGAGCTTTTCTATGGACAAATAAAGCATAAGGAGTCTTTGATAAGTTCAAGCAAATCATGAGATTGTGTCTAGTATTGGCTTTTCCTGAATTCAATAAGCCCTTTGAATTGCAATGTGATGCTTCAGGTGAAAGAGTTGGAGTTGTTCTCATGCAAGACAAACACCCTATTATCTTTGAGAGCATAAAATTGAGAGGAGCAGAAAAATTATACTCAATTTATGACAAAGAGATGCTTGCCATCATGCATGGTTTGTCTAAATTTCGTCAATACTTGGTGGGAAGTAAATTTTTTTTTAAGACTGATCACAATAGTCTTAAACATTTTATGCACCAAAAGGATTTAAATGAAAGACAACATAAGTGGGTGAGTAAGCTTCAAGCTTACGATTTTGACATTGAGTATGTCAAAGGGAAAAATAACATAGTGGCTGATGCTCTATCAAGAAGACCCCATTTGCAGTCAATTTGTGAGCTTTCAGTAGATTGGAAAGAGTTAATTTCTGCTGATTATGCAAAAAATCAGTTCACAACCAACATTATAAAAGGTCATTTGGATGGTGAAAGGTATAAGTTGGTTGATGGTTTGATTATCTATAAGGCTCGGATTTTTTTAGTACCTGAATCCAAGCTTAAAAAGAAGATTTTTCAGTCTTTTCATGATGTTCCTCTTGCTGGTCATCAAGGGATGTTCAAGACATATAAACAGATCGAAGAAATATTTACTTGGAAAAGAATGAAGGAGGAGGTCATGAATTACATAAGGGAGTGTTCTACTTGTTAGAGGAATAAAAATGAACACTCTTTTCCAGCTGGTTTATTGCAGCCCTTGCCAATTCCAAATCAGAAATGGGAAAGTATTGCTATGGATTTCATCACTAGTTTACCCAAGGTACAAGGACGTGATTGTATTTATGTTGTGGTGGATAGATTAACTATTTTTTTTCATTTTTGTGTTATCACTAGTTACTTCATTTACAACAACTTAAGTAGCTGAGTTATTTTTTAGAGAAGTTTTCCGTTTGCATGGTTTTCCTAGAACCATTGTCAATGATAGGGACAATAAGTTCCTAAGTGTTTTTTGGTAGGAGATCTTCAGGTTGAGTGGTACAGTGCTCAATCCAAGCACTAGTTATCACCCGCAAACAAATGGGCAATTTGAGATTGTCAACAAGTGGTTAGAAGGCTACCTCAAAAACTATGTTTCGGGGCAACAAAGAGCTTGGGTTAAGTGGCTTCATTTGGGGGAGTTTTGTTACAATTCTTCTTATCATATGTCAAGTAAGATGTCTCCTTTTATGGCTCTCAATGGATATGATGCTCCTAAATTTGTAGATTTGGTGTTTGGTGATAGTAGAGCTCCCCAGGTGAAGGATATGCTTCAACAAAATCAAGAAATCTTGAAGTCATTAAAAGAAAATATGCAACAAGCTCAAAACCAGTATAAGTTATACTTTGATCAGTAGTGTTTTGAACGCTCTTTTGAAGTGGGAGACATGGTCTACTTGAGAATCCAACCCTATAGGTAGTCTTCCCTCAAAAATAATTCTGCAAAAAGTTTAAAGCCATGTTTTTACGGTCCATTTAAAGTCACCAAAAAGATTGGTGAAGTGGCGTATGAGTTAGAGCTTCAAGCTGCTAGCAAAGTTCACACTATTTTTCATGTGTCACACCTCAAGAAGGCACTTGGGCACAATGTGGTGGCTACTTCAGAGTTACCTCCATTAGATGAAGAAGGACAATTGGTGTTGCTTTCATAAGAGATTCTTGACACTAGGGAGCGATCCTTGAGGAGAAGAACAATCAAGGAATATTTGGTGAGATGGAGGAACTTGCCTACTAAAGATGCCACATGGGAAGGTGAACATATTTTGCAGCATCCAACTTTGTGGTTGCTTGAGGACAAGCAATCTCAAGGAGGGCAGACTGTAATGTCCCCTTCTCATCAGTGATCATATCAGTTGCTCATCAGCCTCTTCCGGAGGCCCGTAGGCTCGTTGAGGTGAATTAAGGGTTTCCTTTCTTGGAGGTTTTGTGGTATTTCTTGGTATTTACTATTTTTAGTAAATACTATTTATTACAGTGGGCAGCTGTCAGTCTTCAGCTCTTCATTTTCAGTTGGAGCAGTTGCTTGGGTTTGAGCTTTGGGATTTTAAAAGCAATATTTTGGTGCAATATTTCATTTCAAGGCAAAGTGTTCTAATTCAAAGTTGACCCCTTGGCCTAAGGTGTTGACTTTAAGTTGTGTTTAAAAGAGGGACATGAAGGGGGACACCTTCATTAAGGAGTTTTAATAATTTTAATAAATTTTTCAATGCCTTGAAGTGGACGCCTAATTGGAGAAGGTTTATTCTTTTTGAATTTAAAAATATGTCAAAGGATTTTGGCATCCCATCTTGAGAACTTGAAGAGTCATCTCATCTTCTTTAAAAATGAGGCTTTGCTCCAGCATTTGGTATCTCATGATTTATGCTAAACTTATGTTGTCAAAATGACTACTCATTTTGCACTTCAAGGAATGCTGACCTCCTAGTTTCAATCCAATTTTGTGTTTGAAAGATAACACCTAGTTGGTTATAGGATGCTTCTCAAATTAGACTAGCAGATAGAGCTTCAAAGTGGTGAATTTTGGTGCGTTTTTCTAGTTTTCAAGTTGTTGATTCCTACATAACTGAAGGTCAATTTTATTCACAAATTCTTGTATGATTTTATTTTTGTTATGGTCATTCAATAAAATCATTTCTAAGGACATGGTGACCCTTCCTAGCAATTTTTAGATTTTATTTTGAAGGTTATGATTTATCCTTGCAAAATCACCCTAGCTAGGGGCCATACCATTCTGGGAGCATTGAGAAGTGTGGAAGTAAATTAATGCTTTCTTTTTGAAGTTGTTTCTTCAACATGACATGAGAACCTATCCTCCAAAGGTTCATTGCATTTGATTTCACTCAATTCAAAGGTAAATTGAAAGAGTTATAAGCATTTGATTGGTTTGCAGATTGCTGATTTATAGTTTCAGTTTGCTAGTTTTAATTATCAAACTTCAAAAAGATCAGATTTTGGCTTCTATTTTAGTATTTGAGAGCTTTATGATTAGGGAGAATCATCCTTCATGTATTAGCTTGTTCTATCTTTGTAATACCGGTAAATTACAGATTATTTTGTTTGTAAGGTTGTGCATTAGTAGTACTATTCTAACCATATGTTATTGCTGCATTTACTCGTAACTTTCTAGAGCCAACATTAATTACCCTTGGATGGTTTACCGCTAGTGTGGAGAATAAATTTTGTATCTCTCATTGTACCCACTGAAAAGTGGAGAATCTCCACTCAAGAGTGGATGCCTACCACAACAGATGAACTATTTAATTATAATTTATTTCCCCCCACTGCTTTAGTGGAAGAGTGGAATTTCTCTCATGGTTAGTTATCTGCCTAAGTTGTTTCAATTTTGTAATTAGCACTCCACCATGTGTTAACACCTTGCCTTCTAAAGGATCTTGTGTGCACATTCTTTATGTTGAGTTTAATTCCTCTCATTTCAGTTGTAATCATTTCAATTATTGATTCAGTAGATCCTAGGGATCCTCTAACCATATGCCCGCCCCTCCTCCTTAAGTGGTTTTAGGGCACATTCTTGGTTAGAGTTCTTTTTCACATCATTTTGGTTTAAAGCTAACCTTAACAGGTGCTTAGTTACATTGTAATTGCTATTGAAAATCATTTTTTTTTGAGAGGGTATCTTTCAGTCATCATGAACGTATCCTATTATATCGTACAACCTATTTATTATCGTTAAGATCGAAATTATTTTATGAATAAAATTTATCATAATTTGTGATATCATTATTTATTATTACTATATCTAATTGATGCTAAAAAAAATCCTTAATAAATTTACATAAATTAACATCTTTATAAATTAATTAATAAAATTATTAATAAATTATTTATTATTAACACATTGCTAACTTTGTTAATATTTTAATGATTTTAGTAAGGAAATTAATAGAAGATTTGAACAAATTCTCTTCAATAGACACAAAAAAATCTATTTAGCTTAATTTTCCAAACCTTAATTTCTTTATAAAATGAAATGACAATTTTATATCACTAATTTGTCTCATATGAAGTCTTTTTTTTAAGAAAAGGTAGGGAAATTACCTAAAAGAATGTATAAAAACATAAAGTGGAGATAATTTAATCCTTCAGAATTCCCTCACATGTTTTAATGTTAACTTTTATTTCCTTTGATAAGGCATAGACTTTACTCTCATGTACCGAGAGTCTTCATTTATTGATTTTATTTATTTTTGACTTTGATCTTACCTTTGTAAAATGTGATTCTATTGAGGAGTGGATGGCGATGAATAATGAAACTGAGAAAAGATTTATTTCGTCCATTATTATGGAAATCAGGGGAGCAAAACTTAATTTAATGAACTTATATATCTATTTTTGAATGCATCTCTCCACCTAAAATAATGACACCGTCAATGGCTACAAATAAGAAGACAGTTGAGCGTCTAAATGGGGTCAAGGTAATACGATAGTTTATTGAATATTTATCTTGCCCTAAATATTGGACGCTAAGTATTTATTCAACTCTAATCTTCTTCAAAGGAACAATAGGTTGAAGGCGTAAGGCAATGTTGGTTGCTTAAAAATGCTCGACCAGAGGAAGCAATAATGAAGTCTGTGTAAGGTGAATATTAAATTTAATGGTATGATTTATATTGCTTTTGGACACCGAGGAGTAAGGGAGACGGCCAGAAAAAGTGAACGAGCACCCATGGAAGAGCTCGGGGTTGACAAAAATAAATGCTTGACAATTCACCGAAAAGAATTACAACACTGTCAAAACAAAGCTCTGTCCGCACGTCAATGAAGCGCCCATATTTTTTGATTTTTTCAATTGATAAGACATTGGATAGGCGCACGTGAATTACAAACGGTAAATATGGAGGACATTTAATAGACATGAATGCACGGTGACCCTTGGGAAGGTGGAATGGACAAACACCAGCGCACAATTTGCAACAGTCCATTGTTGACACCAGACAGACGTTTCAATTTATACAACAATATGTCTATAGCTGCTAAAATATTACCATGCTGGAAATTATTATTATATGGACTTGAGACGACTCTACATTCCATATGAATTTTAATTTCCTATTATCTATAATGCATGTTAAGATGTTACCGTATCTAACAGGTGACATAAATGGAATGCCTCATGAGTGGCACGATGGGTTAGGAGGAGAATAAGTAACTAGTTCACAGTTTCTTCTTCTGGAGCAGGACGATCTCCATTCCTATCGACAACCTTAATCCAACCATACCATGACTTGACCTTATTTTATATATATATATATATATATATATATATATATATGTTGGATTAACCATGTCATACAACAAGGCAATAATTGCTTAAGTATTGATTAGTTGGCAAAGCCAGGCTCAATGAACGGTGATAAGAAACCACAGGCTTATAGGCTTATACTATAAAGGAAATTTGATGAATTTTGATGAATGTTGTTCATTTCTAACCTATACGCCATCCTTCATAGCTGCGTGGGAGGATGAAGGAAGGGTGCAGTGAAACTGAATTCTTGTAGATCAATAATCAATTTAGTTTATTGCTTTCTTTAGTCTTCTCTTTTTTTATAATTATTATTTTTTTGGGTCTCATTTCCATTTTATATTGCTCCTCACAGCCTTCAAACCCTAACATCTTTTATTTAGCCTATAGTTTAGTCGATAGGCTATATTATGCATGAGCTTCCGACTGAGAAGTTGTCTCACGCCGGAAGTTGTCACGCCGACAAGTTTTGCCTGAGAATTGTCAATGCAGAAGCTGTCTGCCGACCGTTGAAATATGAATCATGTTCACCTCATGCACCCTGACCACGCTACACAGATGCTTCGTCATGGCCATGGCTTCCTATAAGTGTGCTTCAAACTGACTCACCATTTTCGTCCTGTTCTGTGATTTTGGCTTTGTTCTGCTTTGGTAGCGTTTCGTCAGCAGCAGGAGGTGGTTTTTGCAGACTCTCTAGTCATTCTCCATAGAAGGTATGCAATAATCCGATAACTTCATGTGTCTTCCTTGCACTGTATTGCATTTTCTGCTTCCGTAGTGTTTCATCCTGTACCGTGAAGTTTTCTTTGTTATGTTTTGGTAGGGTTTCATAAGTAGCAGGAGGCAATTTTTGCAGACTCTCTAGTCATTCTCCACAGAAGGTATGTATTTTCCACATTTCTCCTAAATGCCTCTTGTTTTTTAGTGTATATATAGGTTACTATATTGATCAATTGACTGCCCAAATGACGTTAGATCATTTTTTCATGTTTATTTTACTTCCAATTTTCTTAGAAGTGAGATTACAAATGCTACCCTATCACTCTTTGGTTCTCGGCGCCCTCTCAATAGAGTGAGGAAAAATCACCATGTTTAAAGTTAGGTTTAGTACTAGGGTTTTATGCTGGGAGGTCAGTGGTATAGCGCCCAGTACCATGTTAGTTGGAGGTCTTAGGTTGGTAGCATAGGAACAGTAAAAGTTGATATGGGTGATATGTGGGTTGCCTTCTCACCAAAAAATTCTTTGTGGAATAAATAGTAAATCCGAAGTGCAAGTGTTAGTTCAATGATTAAATATGGCTTGTACTCTAAAAGTCCTATCATTACGGGTTGAAGGGGATTCAGTATTAGTTATCAGAAGAATGAGAAAAGATCTGATGCCAAGCTGGGAGCTCAATGATCCCTTATTCCTATGTTTGAGTTTGTATCTTTGACACATGTATTGTGTAAGGGGTTATTTTGATGGAGAATTTCATTTATGTAGCAATAGCAACTGCAAAGATCTTGGTTGATGACATTTCACATCAGTATTGCCGGATCCCACAAGAACATTTGGGCTAGGTCTATGAAAAAAACAGTTGGTCTGCCGCTTGATTATCATTAGGTTCATTGTTCTTTTAGTGTCTCTTCCCTTGTAAGGCTTATTTTTATTGTATATAATGCCTTCTTTTGGCATCCAATTACTTTCTCTCTAACTACTTCAGCTCCTTGAAATTTTACAACTTATTGTAGGCTCAAAGAAGAAGCTTTATAGACCAAAATATATAGAAAAATGCTCTAGATTGCTTCCTATTCCTCTACTTACATTAGAATGAACGCTAATATCACTCTCTAAATGCACAAATGTAACTCTGGGTAATAATAAATGCAAGAATGCACTAAGCACCATGAAGAATCACGGGCAAACTAAGAATAACTAAAAACTTAAAAAGTACAAAAGATAAACTAGATGCCCCAATTCAAAACATATGTAGGCCGTAAGAATCCAAATGACAGAAGAATGTGAGCCAACTAAAAAAAGAAGTGATAATTATAACAGAGGGTGCATACCAAAGTTCTAATGCCTTGAACAAATAAGGACAATGCCTCTATTCCATTTTTTTTGTGCCAGGGTCTAGTCTTACAAATGGTGCTCCATTTTTCACAAATGGATGCTCCATTTTTCACAAATGGATGCTCTAAGAGTTGTGAAGTTGGAATTTTGTTAAAATTTTGACAAATTACTCTATCTTTTAAGCTTGCATTGTGTTTGACCATTCCCTAATCTCATCTCTTCATTTGGAGATTATTGTGTTCTATACATGAGAGGATGAATTCATGACTTTTCATTGTGAGGGGGAAATAAATTCTTTCTTTATAATGACAACATCATATCTACTTGTTAATAGTGACAATAATATGGGCGTTATGCTACTTTATGCGATTACACCAAAGCCTTAGTAAATAAAGTATGGCCCCTATTCATTTCAATTAGTTAAAATGAATAAAAAATTATCAAGTCAAAAGTAATTTATGCTCACTTTAAGCCTGATCCAGCAATATCAAATTCAAGATGAGTGCATGAGCGGTCTGATACAACCGTTAATTTCAGCACTATATGATTCCTCCACCGCTGAATCTTTGTCATACATAACAAGGTGGGGAATGGAAAACTCCTTGAAATCATGATTATGGGCGTCACTAAAGATACCTATTAAGGTTAAACACATTAAGATCTCATTATCACAAACGGAAAATCATAAGTACTGTAGTAAGTATGAGCAAGTAATGATATTGGTAGGAATTTTTAATCCATTCTTCCGAAGAACTTGCTTTCTAAGTTTAGTAATCTAATTCTTTGTATTGTCGTAGGAAAAGGCTGAAAATAATATTTCACATATGATTGATTGGTCTGATTGGTCCACTGTAAAAATGTGATTCTACAATATGAACTTGATTGATTATAAACTGTATCACTTGTGTAACACTTAATTTGATAATTATTAAAACCTTTTTCCATATTTTTGTAACTATCTCATAACTATAGAAAACTTTGCGAAAGATGGTTTAGTATAGAAAAAAAAAGGGGCTAGAGACATCATATATAATTTTCCCTATATAAATATGTATTATGGTAGATACAGATGTAGTAAACAAACTATTAATTGTTTGACTATAATTTTAAGCATAAACTCTATGTTTATTTTTGGTTATATGTGAGTGAGATATTATAATAGTAATTTTTTTCAACACTTTTGAAAAGATTTATAATAAGACAAAATATTGTGATTGCTTTGGGAACGAACAAGTTAGTGCAGTCTGGTTGATCATCCCCATCTTGAAGCAAACTATCCAATTCTAGACATAAATGCTCTTTCCTAGAATCAATTTCTGTGACACTCATCAAAAAATTCTAGTGGAAAATATTTTCTTAGTTGGCTAGAAATTATCTGGGTAAAATAGGGTGGAGAGCACCCCGTATTGTGTTTATAGATCTTCCATTGCTTGTAAGTTTTTGTTTTGTGTTTGTGAGGTTTGTCTTTCTTTTTGCAATTAAATTACTGATAATGCAACAAAGTTGGTACGACATATGACGCTTGACCTCGCCTTTGATGTCTATATATATTCAGATTTCTATTACATAAATAGGTTGACAACAAATGTTGAGCTGAAACCACAAATACCCTCACAAACCAAGACAACCCTCAATTAGATTATGCACACTAGAGTTGGACATTGTCTTGTTTTAGTTTTGTTGAATAAATAGCAAGTCTTCATTCCAGGTTTACACATGCTTGTTTATGACTTTGCTCCAAGCATTTGTTTGTGGACAATAGATGGTAAATTGTAGATGTTATGAGCTTTGTAATCGTGAGGTACCAAAGTGCTCAAGAACTAAAGTTCCTATTTGAACAATTGTTGTAGGAGGACAAGGGTGAATCTAAACATGCGTAAAGAAAGCTAGGAAGTATTCTATGTTCAAATGGTCTTCCAGCACAACATTAAGTTATCCATTTTACAAATGTGACAACCACCACAAAGAAACAATGATGACTGTGCTTGATAATAGATGGATTGAAAAGAACCTCATGAAAACAAATTCCTGTGGCTATTAGTGACTAGACAAAGACATGTTTATACCTTTCTCCCCTTTAGTCATTTTCATATAGCACATTGTAGCAGGCATGAAGAGATTGGATGACCTTGACGCACAGTGATTAGCAACTTTGCTGAAAATGTGGCATATGAGATTGGTTAGTGATGAATTCACCTATATGGAGAGCAAAAAAGGTTGGTGCAAATTGTGGATTGCACTTGAACATTTGTAATCATGAATTCCCCTCTAGGAGTATGCTATTATGTACCTTATTTTATATTGATTGAAAATTGTTAAAAATATTATTTAAGACATTGAATCTTAAAAGACTGTTATTTCATCTAACATTATACTAAGTGCTATTTTGCTAATTCTTATATGGAGACTCCAAATGCTTTGTTTCTGCAAACCATACAAACCTACATAACTAACTCAGGTTTCTCACAAACTAATTTACTTTTCTGATCTTCAATATGTGAGTTAGGTTTTGGAGAGCATGTTTATGAGATACACTTTGGAACATCACAATATTAATGATCAAACTGCCAAAGCCATATCATAGGTAGAACAAGTCCAAGTGAAAAAGAAGACTCAATAATGTTCTGTAAATTATACAAAACTATCAGTGTATTCCTTGCTACTCCCCCGACTGCAAGTGCTAGTTTTAGGTTTTCCTTTTGTTTTGCTACTGTGGGTGAGAGGAAACTTGGGTGGAGGATTGGCATTCTCATTACCAACATGGGTTCATTGAGCAAGAAGATTGCTACTCTCTTTTCTTTCTTTTTTGTCTACCAGATACTCAACTTTAGATTCCATGTTACAAATCTTAATAGGGGGGCGGGTGCATGGAAATGGGTAGCGATTTCGTGGACACCCTAAAAAAAAGTTTGAAAACCATAACGCGAGCACGTTATAACGTGCTTGCGTTATGTCTCCATTAAGCCTAGGCTAGGTATTAGAAACTACAAAGAAATAATGCGAGCGCGTTATAACATGCTTGCATTATTTACTGTTAAAAGCAAAAAACAAATGCAAATCTCTTATTTGCATTTCGACTGGTTTTTTTGTTGCACCAGCGGCCAAAAACCCCACAATATCATGCTCGCATTCTAGGAGGAGAATATCTTTACCAACATTCCATATTTCTTCACAATGATGGTGCCATGACGATGAGGAGCTGTGAGAGGTAAGGATTCTATGGTTTTTGTTTTGAATTTGTTAGTTTTAGGTTGAATTTGATGCCTATTTGTTTGAATTTTTAGGAGATGCAAATCAACCTGCAAACCCTCAAAATCCTTAGCAAGAAGACCGACCAAATTCTCAAGATCAAAATCAACCACAACATCAACCTCCTCCACCAATCACTCAACCCCCTCTTGGCACTCAACAAAATTTAATGAGTGAAATTGAGAACAACAAAAGACAAATTGAGGATTTGATCAATAGGTTGAGTGATCCAAATGGTTCAACGACAGAAAGAATCACCCTAGAAAATTCATTGAAAGATATGTTAGAAAACGTAGATTCAATTAGCAAAAAAATAACTAGATGGGAAGATAGGAGGCAGGCGGCTAGGGACTATTATGCAAATAAACTATCATACAAGGATGTGAAGGATTTAAAAATTACAAAAGGTGATTTGTGCTCATTATTCACCGACCCACGCACAAATCAAAATCTTACCCTCAATGTGAAGAGGTTTCCTATCCATTGGTGCCACCATCGACAGATTAGGGACCGATTTTATGATAGGTGGTACATGGTCTTTGATTACCCACTGTGCAACAATTGCGAGGTCCCACAATATTTCCTTAGGAAACTATACAATGAGTTCATATTGAACAAAATCCCAAATTATTTTGATATGAGGGATTTCCAGGGGAGTGGGGGGTCAGCTCAGGATAGACCAGCACAACGGGATCCCTACCACAAGGAGCTCTCTCACTATACCACCTCAGACATTGTTATTGTTAGGGGCGTCAAAATCTGCAAGATAGACTTAAACCATTTCATGTTGTTAGCACAAAAGTCAGTTTAAATCAGCAAACTTAAACATCCCTATGAAATATGTAGAATCATGTTAAACCATACAAATGAAAACAATGCAAAAAAAACATGAATCCTTCCTATCCCATAGTGGATTGGTGCTATCCTTTGTGTAGAAGGCAGCCCTTTCCCAATCCCTTGATAAGCAAAACTGCCAAAATAATAGTGATGAAGAGCAAGATATCCTCTCAAATGAAGAGAGTAACCTTGCAATCAGAAAATGAGTTGTTAAGCAAATGGTGTGGTGATGAGCAAGATTGATTCTCAAGTGAAGAGAATAACCTTGCAATGAAAATGAGTTGTGTGTTTGAAGGAGAGAAGCCTTCAACTTATAGTTGAACTTGAAGAGAGGAGAGGCCAAATTGATGAATGTGGGATCATTCATGGGCCAATGACAAGATGACACTTGTCAAGCTGTGAGAGGGTGAGGAATGTGCAAGTCTTGGCCAATGTGCCACTTTCAAATTTGAATTTGAAAGACTTGACATGTTTTGGGGGGATGAAAGGTGCAATAAATGCTATGTTGACTTGTGCAAATAGCATTTAAAACCTTGTTGGAAGGGACAAGTCCCTTTTGGGGGGAAGATTCAAATTGGAAGAATATTCCATTTTGATGCCATTTTGAATGTAATTAGAAGAAATAATAAATCAAATAAATGATTTATTGGTGCAAGTGGGTGGGTTAGTTAAGAGTTTGGATTTGACTCTAGTTGAGTCAAAAGCTAGAGAATGGTAATCATGATTAGAAGTTAATTAATTTAGATTAATTAACTTAGGGGATTTTAGGGATTTGATATTTGATTTTAAATCAGTTTGATTTATTAAATCAAATAAGAAGAACCTTAGGAACTTAATTAAATAATTTGATTTATTTAATTAAGCTTGATGAACCTTAGGATTAAATCAATAAATTGCTTTAATTGATTAGTAGAAGAAACGAATGCATGATGTTAGTTACAGTGGAATGCATAATGTTATTTTTGGATGTCTACATTTTGCCCCTCTTTGAAGCAATGTACTTGTTGCATTGGTTCAAAGAATGATGTTGCCGACATCGAAATTAAAAATTCTTTGGTTTTTTCAGATGCCCCAGTGGAAAATAAGTACGTTAGTACATTGCCCCCTCGAGAGATCAAGCGAAAAGATACAATTTGAGGTGGATCTCACGATAAAGAGGTTCAAAATGGATGTATGGATGATAATGATGATGTAAATGAGATGTTTGGAAGATGCTTAGAATAACTAATCTATATTATCCTAAACATGTTAAATGATTATGCAATGCATGTGAGATGGATGAGATGGATGATGATATGACATGATTATGCAGGATGAGAGTGCAAATGCAGGATGGATGCATTGTTAGCGTGAAAGAGGATGGAAGAACAAGAGAGGATAGAAGAATGAGAGGGATTTAACCCTTGAATCCAAGAAGATGCAGAAGTTCAACAAGCCAACTTTATTAGAGATGATGATGAAAGATGATGATGTATTGCTTATCCAGGAATGGGAGATAAAGAGCGTAACTTTCTTTATGTTTGATAACACACATAGGGGCGATGCATCAAGGTATTAAGAACCAGGATGGCGTTGCGCCTAGTGTGATGGACTCTGACTCGACAATCAGATAGGAGTGCTCTTGTTCACACTCGACATACGGAAACCCTGCTAGGACGGACCCAACAAAGCAAGTATTCGCCAAGTTATTTTACAAGAACATCCAATAAGCACAACAGATAAAAATATAATAATCATTGCCCCATTCCTTTCTCTCTAAACTTGTTTTGTTTAGGCATCATCGAGAGGTCCTTGGAATGAGCGCAAAATAAGATAAGTCAACAAGACCAAGATAAAGTAAATAAACAAGCTAATGTTCTTTGTACCGCTAGCCAGGCTAAACTAATGTGGGGTACCTGATGCTTATGTCCATCGCAGGAAAGCTTCATCCTAGGACATGTAGTGATCAGGGTTTTGGTAGGACTGATTGGGTGATAAGCTATTGATACTCCGAGTTGACCAACTTGTTGACTTACGGATCTAGACTTGAGACTCTGACGATTAGGTGTTCACTTTAGAACCTGCTAAACTTGCTTCTGACTAACTCACCAAAGGGTGAAAGCGACGATGATTTATTATGAGTGATGACAATCACGAGTGAAAGCGAGATGAAATGGATGCACCATTTTGGTTTTTTCAAATGTTTTGAGGCTGTTTTTGGAATTTTGGGATGTTTTACAAATGTTTTTGGTATTTTCAAGATTTTCCAATGTTTTTGGTATTTTCAATATTTATGAATGTTTTTGGTATTTTCAAGATTTTACAACAAACAGACTATCTTAAAGACCTATCCTAGGGGTCTCGGGAGCTCATCCATAGATTAGCCTTACGTTATATCTTGAGAGACCACATAATTTGGTCTTTAAAGATAGTCTCGAAAAAATTAAATTATTAAATCTTAATTTACATTTGTTGTTATAGATGTTAGTTATTGAAAAATAAAACCATTATTGATTCACGTAGTTTAATTTCTATTTGTATGGTTTATACAAGGCTTGAGCACACCCGAGCATGGGTGTGAGAATATTTCCCTTGTGGAGAGATTGTGAGATGGCTGTAAGTGATTATTTTGTCAAATATATCATTTTTTATAATGTAATTTCTATATGTTCATGTCTTTACTTCTTAAATTATAACAGTTAAAACTTCACCATGAACTAAACCCTAGGAGGAGTAGTAGGAGCACTCCACGAGTGCAACAAAAATGAGTGATAGACCTATCGCCATCTGAGTGAAAAGGAAAGGGAAAGATTTTATTTCTAGGGCATGGAGAGCAATGACTTTTGATTCTAGAGTCCTTTGTTGTATGCCTGCATGGCACTTTTGTACATATTTGACATTGTATGCCTAGATGGAATTCTCATAAGCCTATATGGCTATTTTGTACTTATATTTCATACTTATATCGACATATAGATGTATGCCTACATGGCTATTTGGTTAATATAAATATCTTTTATCGATGCCTGTCCATATTTGCATTCTAAATTGATGGTTCAATAGATATGAGTTACATGTATTCAAGTGTATACTTTACAACTTACGTGTATACTTTGTGACTTACATGCATTCAAATGTATACTTTGTGGCTTACATGTTTTCATGCATATACCTTGTATTCGTGCATATACTTTGTTTTAATTTGTGTATACTATGTATTCGTGTGTATACTTTTTAAGGCTTACGTGTTTTTGAGTACTTGTACTTCCCTTATTGACATGTACATGTTTGACTTATTCACGTGTATAATTATTAACTGGTTAGCCCTAACATTGATCTATGTCATCCTCAATGCATGATCCTTGAGATGGAGTAAGAACACCCTCAAGGTCAAAAGGAGTTTCACATGCATTCTTCATAGGCTCATTTTGGTAGTGAAACCAAAAACCTCTTACATCATTGAATTTTTTATTTTTTTCCTTTATAGTAGGTCTGAAGCCATTATCATTCTCCATCAATTCTTCATTTATCCACTTCCCGTTAATGGTTGTCTCATGACCTTCATGAAACCAAGGACTTATCTCATTTGTGATAGAAGAAATGTATGTAGATTTATCTTCCTCCTTATGAACCATTCATTATCATGAGAGATGGGTTCTTGTGAACCACTACTGATGAATCATGGGTCAATGAGTTTGACTTGTAAAACTACATGATTGAATCCTGATAGCAATATCACAATATTTATATATCTAAATGTGTTATTTCCTTGAGCTAAAATTTGTGCTTATACTTATGTGATTGATGTATGTTTGTGTATGGGATCATATTAATTTCTATTTGATGATGCTATTGTTTTTTTAAGGTTTATTTATTAAAGGGTGCATGGAAAAAGTTTTAAATCCTTAAAAATCTTTGAATTTCTTAGGTTTTTCTATTTGTCGAGTTTAGGCTCCGAGCCCGAGTCCAAGTCAAAAAATGGCTTGTCAAGTCCGAGGCAAGTCCTAGTCTTGTAACACTGGTGTGAACACATCGATGAATAATGTATATGCCGATGAAGAGAGAACCCATCCTTGTTTCCAAACAAACCATGGTATAGATATGGTTGGTCGAGATAAAACATCACTCTTCTGAATAGTTCAAACCATAATCTTTCATGGCTACAAACACACCTTCATTGCATGTGTGTTCTTGATCCTACTGAAGAAATGGTGGAACATGTTGTAGATCAAATATTGCAACCCTAAGTCCACAAGAAGGTTACTTGTCTTGATTTCCACAAATGTCTTTAAGATGTTCATCCTTCTTGAGTAATGTGAACTATTGATGTCATCTAGATCTTTGAAACTGTCTGCAATCATGTGCAATACTGTAGAAGCTAGAGCTATATCTAATAATGCAAATGACTGCTCAATGGAATCTTGATAGCAATATCACAATTTGACACATTGTAGAAAATACCTCCTACTTATCAATTGATGAGCTAAATGGGCTCTATAATGAATGTTTCATAAGGCACAACACTTGCTGAAGGTTTTGCAAATGGGGTTGCAAGCTAAGTGGGCTTAACCTTGGGGAAAAATCTTCATGGTTAAGCGCTTGAGCTAGAGTATACTGGAATGGGTGACCTCCCAGGAAGGCCTAGTGCCTCACCTCTGTGAGCATCACCTAGATGTAATGAGTGCTAATTGGGCCATTCAATATCATTTCAAATTTGTTGCTTTAAGCAACTTACAAATTTCCTACTTTTGACTCCTCCAACTTAAGGGATCGATCCGGTGGAACATAGCTCAGAGTGATTCCATGTGTTTCAGTGCAAAAAAGGACCATACCTAGCATAAAAATACCTATTTGGACATGTTGGAACAGTCTACTTGGTCACACAATTTGCAGAACAAAAGTTGCACCACTTTGCACTGCTTGCATTTGATGCTTTTTCCATCAAGAGAAAATCTACCACCACTAGAAAACCACTCCGAGATAGCCAAAACTGAGAGAGGGTTTTTTAGATAGGCTCAACACGATCCTATTGGATCAGATGAGAATTTTCTAAGCATCACAGTATCTGAGTAATAGCATACTGAAGTTTGCAGGCATTTTGCACTTTGGACCCTTAAGGGATCGATCCAGTGGAACATAGCTCAGAGTGATTCCATGTGTTTTAGTGTGAAAGAGGAAAATGCCTAGCATAAAAATACCTATTTGAACATGTTGGAATAGTCCGCTTGGTCACACAAGTTGTAGAGCGAAAGTTTCACCACTTTGCAACTTTGCACTGCTTGAATTTGACACTTTTTCCATCAACTGAAAATCTACCGCCACAAGAAAATCACACTAGGATAGCCAAAACCGAGAGAGGTTTTTCTAGAGGGGCCCAACAAATTTCTGTAGTATCAGACGAGAATTTTCTAAGTGTCACGGTATCCAAGTAATAGCATGCTGAAGTTTGCAGCCATTTTGCACTTTAGACCCTTAAGGGATCAATTCGATGGAACATAGCTCAGAGCGATTCCACGTATTTCAGTGTGAAAAAGGACCATGCCTAGCATAAATATACCTATTCAGATGTGTTGGAATAGTCCGCTTGGTCATACAAGTTGCAGAACAAAAGTTGCACTACTTTGGAACTTTGCACTGCTTGAATTTGATGCTTTTTCCATCAAGTGAAAATCCGCCACCATGGGAAAACCACTTCAAGATAGCCAAAACCAAGAGATATTTTTGTAGAGGGCCTCAACATGATCCTATAGGATTAGATGAGAAGTTTCTAAGTGTCACGATATTTGAGTAATAGCATGTTGAAGTTTGCAGCCATTTTGCACTTTGGACCCTTAAGGGATCAATCCTGTGGAACGTAGCTCAGAGCGATTCCACGTGTTTCGGTGTGAAAAAAGACCATGCATACCATAAAAATACCTACTCGGATGCGTTGGAATAGTCCACTTGGTCACACAAGTTTTAGAGCAAAAGTTGCACCAATTTGCAACTTTGCACTACTTGAATTTGACACTTTTTCCATCAAGTGAAAATCCACCGCCACGAGAAAACCACTCCAAGATAGCCAAAACTGAGAGAGGTTTTTCTAGAGGGGCCCAATGCCTTCCTATAGGATCAGATGAGAAGTTTCTAAGTGTCATAGTATATGAGTAATAGTATGCTGAAGTTGGCAGCCAATTTGCACTTTGGACCCTTCAGGGATCGATCTGGTGGAACATAGCTCAGAGTGGTTCCACGTGTTTCAATGTGAAAGAGGAACATGCCTAGCATAAAAATACATATTTGGACATGTTGGAATAGTCTGCTTGGTCACACAAGTTGCAAAATGAAAGTTGCACCACTTTGCAACTTTGCACTACTTGAATTTGATGCTTTTTCCATCAAGTAAAAATCCACCGCCATGATAAAACCACTCCAAGATAGCCAAAACTGAGAGAGGTTTTTCTAGAGGGGCCCAACTCATTTCTGTAGGATTAGATGAGAAGTTTCTAAGTGTCATGGTATGCAAGTAATAGCATGTTAAAGTTTGCAGCCATTTTGCACTTTGAACCCTTAAGGGATCGATCCGGTGGAACATAGCTCAGAGCGATTCCACATGTTTCGGTGCAAAAGAGGACAATGCCTAGCATAGACATACCTATTCAGACATGTTGGAACAGTCCGCTTGGTCACACAAGTTGCAGAATGGAAGTTGCACCACTTTGCAACTTTGCACTTCTTGCATTTTTTTGCTTTTTCCATCAAGTGAAAATCCGCCACCATGGGAAAAAAACTCTGAGATAGCTAAAACTGAGAGAGGTTTATGTAGAGGGGCTCAACATGATCCTATAGGATTAGACGAGAAGTTTCTAAGTGTCACGGTATCTGAGTAATAGTATGCTAAAGTTTGCAGTCATTTTGCACTTTGGAGCCTTAAGGCATCGATCTGGTGGAATGTAGCTCAGAGCGATTCCACGTGTTTCAGTGTGAAACAAGACCATTAATACCATAAACATACCTATTTAGACATGTTGGAACAATCCGCTTGGTCATATAAGTTGCAGAGTGAAAGTTGCACCACTTTGCAACTTTGCACTGCTTGAATTTGACACTTTTTCCATCAAGTGAAAATCCACCGCCATGAGAGAACCACTCCAAGATAGCCAAAACCAAGAGAGGTTTTTCTAGAGGGGTCCAACACCTTCCTATAGGATTAGACGGAAAGTTTCTAGGTGTAACGGTATCCAAGTAATAGCATGCTGAAGTTTTGAGCCATTTTGCACTTTGGACCTTTCAAGGATCGATCCGGTGGAACATAGCTCAGAGCGATTCCACGTGTTTCAGTGTGAAAGAGGACCATTCCTAGCATAAAAATACATATTCGGATGTGTTGGAACAGTCCGCTTGGGCACATAAGTTGCAGAATGAAAGTTGCACCACTTTGCAACTTTGCACTGCTTGAATTTGATGCTTTTTCCATCAATTGAAAATCCTCGGCCACGGGAAAACCACTCCAAGATAGCCAAAAAAGAGAGGTTTTTCTAGAGCGGCCCAATGCCTTTCTATAGGGTTAGATGAGAAGTTTCTAAGTGTCATGGTATCCAAGTAATAGCATGGCGAAGTTTGCAGCAATTTTGGACTTTTGACCCTTAAGGGATCGATCCGGTGGAACATAGCTCAAAGCAATTCCACGTGTTTCAGTGCAAAAGAGGACCATGCATAGCGTAAATATACCTATTTGAATGTTTTGGAATAGTCTTCTTGGTCACACAAGTTGCAGAAAGGAAGTTGCACCACTTTGCAACTTTGCACTGCTTGAATTTGATGCTTTTTCCATCAAGTGAAAATCCGTTGCCACGAGAAAACCACTCCAAGATAGCCAAAACCGAGAGAGGTTTTTCTATAGGGGCCCAATGCCGTTCTATGGGATTAGATGAGAAGTTTCTAAGTGTCACGGTATCTGAGTAATATCATGATGAAGTTTTCAGCCATTTTGTACTTTGGACCCTTAAGGGATCGATCCGATGGAACATAGCTTAGAGCAATTCTATGTGTTTCGGTGCAAAAGAGGACCATTCCTAGCATAAAAATACCTATTCAGACGTGTTGGAATGGTCCGACTGGTCACACAAGTTGCAGAAAAATCTGTACAAATTGTTTACATGACCTTTATATGACCTTTTTCACATTGTTTACATTTCAAAATTCAAAGTTTGCAAATTTTCCTGCTCAAGGCATTTATAGAACAAGGTGCTACTACACCAAATATGAAATCCAACCTTACAATATTTGAGTATATCTCATTATGTAATTAAATCTTATTACAATGCCTCTGGCACTTCGTTCTCTTAGATCTTTTACAATGTCACTCATACATTCAAGATTCTCTTTAAATGTCTACATCATAGGTGCTCATTATGAGGTTAACTTCAAATGAGTAACTTGAGATTCCCTCGCTAAGCTTCACACACTCTCTTATAATGGCTTGAAATCAAAATTGAGATTTGTCAAAATCATCAAAATAAGTATGTTGCATTGCTTTTTTGGTTGAGATTCTCTTTGATGACTCTTAAATCAACATTTTCTGCAACGAAAGATCAATCAATTTTTAGTAGTTTACTTACAAATACGCAAAGTAAAAGAGAAAAATAAAGAGCATCCAAAATGGAAATGAAATAAAAATAGATGGAAGGAACTTACAGATGTTGCATGCAGGAATCAAAATAAGGATGTTGCATTGCTTTTTTGGCTGACATTCTCTTGGATGGCTCATATATCTGCTTTTTTTGCAAGGGGACACCAATCACTGTAAAAGAAGATGATAGCATTGGCATCAAACAAATTAATGTGCATAAAAGTATAAATTAATAAAAACCAATGTGCATATACTTACAAATTAATCCAACGAACCATCCAGGTTTGCTCTACTCTATATTGTGTCAAGTATTGCCTCATGGTCAGACTCACAGACCTTCCATAACGTCTTGTTCAAAGATCTACCCCCATATTTGGTCAAATGAACATTCGATGCCACGAAAAGGTTTGAGTAATGAAGAATCTTACGATGCATGTGAAAGTCCTAAAATAGCCAATGTTTAACACTTGAATGTGGGTACCTTCTAAGCCATGTTCCAGTAACCACAATTGATCCTGTAGGGTATTTGATGTTTTCTCCATCTATAACTGGGGCCTCCAATATTTTTTTGGTCTCAACACAATGACACAAGTAATAGTCTATTCCCTCTTCATTGTCTTCATTTGCAATAACTGCATAAACATGCCCTGCATTGATATGTGCAAAAAATCTCTTGAAATTTGTCAACATTACGAATACAATACAAAGTAAGATAACGATATGGAATTTCAACAACTAAGAAAGTAGATATATCACCTGGTTGATCTAGATCTGATACGTGGTCAAACTCGACCGATGATTCCATCTCTGTCAGTTCCAATGCTATCGGAGGGCGATACGTGTGAAGTGGGCTAAGATAACTTGTGAACCATTTGTCAACCCACTCCCCTGACTCACAATCATTCCAGGCTTGCATTGTACATGAAGAACAAAAGCATGCCATCTTACATGTATCGATACTCCATGAACCTGAATTTGAGCTAAGGAAAGAGTGTACGTCACTCGATCTTGTTAGTGTACAACAGTCTTCATATGGTGCAATGTTAGTATCATCCATTAACCAAAAAAATCTATGAACTGAAGATGTACCTTCATTACCTAGACCCATCAAAGCATTACACCACTCGACGATTGATTTTTCATCTGTCAACTTTGCACTGTCTTTATACTTTAACTCTTCTCGTGCTAATGCTCTTTTCACGCATGCTCCTGCACCATCATGCTCCCCCTTTCCATGTCTAGCCTCACAAAAGTTCCACATATGTTGAACACCTGTAATGACATGCATCCTGCACAACCAGTAGAACATGCACGCGTTCTTGAACTGTGCTGCACAGTTATTAGACCATATTATATGTTGATCATATTCTATGCCCCTCTGAGCCAAACCATTGTAGAACATCTAGAAGCAACCTTGCACGAACTTTGGAGAATGTGTGCGATCATCACTAATGTAAAAGTGGTACTCCCTCAATACCTTCCTTTGCTTATCTGTACTATTAGATGCATGAACGAATGCTATGTGCACAAATATCGAAACTTGTGTGGAGTTGTAATACTATGACTACACCTCATGTTGTGGCTGTAGAGTGTAGTTCTCTAAAAATTCAACCAATACTATGCTTCCAACTGGAAAGGTGTCCTTGCATAGCTTGAACCGCGTGTCCAACCATCGAGCTCTATGGGTATGCATTGCATACTCAGACAGTATACTGTCATGAAATGTGGTCATAAATTGGTACACTGGAATCTTCTCAGTAACCAAATCACACCCTTTTGCTTGAGACCCATCTTTTGTAGCATATGCCACTATTTTATACTTCTCAAACTCTACTAGTTTCTGTCCTACCTCATTTGTACTTTCCATTATGGAAGATTTAAGACAACTTGTGAATGACATAATCATTGGTTGATGTTTTGAGGAACCTAGTTGATTGTAATCAGTTATTTTCAAGATTTTCAAGGTGTTTTGAAGGTCCTTAAGGAATTGGGAACTCTTAATGCTAATTTGAGTATATGAATCAAATGTCTTGTGAAGGGTAACATAGTTCAATAAGTGTGTCAAGAAAGGTGTTGATTTCTTCCTTTGTACTACATCAATTTGTGCAAAGGTATTGGAAGGTGTTTGGACCCTTCAGAGGAATGGGAGAGGCTTGGAGTTGTCTTAAAGGATGAATTTTCTTGAATGGTTTTGAGTTTCTAATCAGTTTTATGCTATGTTACAATCAATTTTATGATGGTTAATCTATTTTTTTGAGTCTGAAAAAGAGTTGAAACCAAGTTCTAATGTTTTGATGAAAAAATGATTGAGTTTGTTTGTTGATCTTCTTCAATTTAAGTTAGGGTCAGAAGTACCCTTGACGATTTATGGATCCTGGTAGATGCGCTGCATCAAGATTAAAATGGTAATTGGAAAGTGTATATAATTGTGTATATAATGGTAATTTAAAATGTGCATTGACAACCTAAGGTTATAATGACAAACAAAAATAAAAGCAAGCCATAATATAATGAAAGAAAATGTGTAAAGACTTCACATACCTTAAAAACTAGACTTTCAAATGGAGTTCAACCCAATTATGTAGCCTTAGCTTCTTCTTTCTTCAAACTCCACAACAATTTGAATTTTTCAAAAGCTTGTTCCCTTCCACACTTCAATCGTATATCAGTTTTCAATGGAATTCAAAATTCAATTGATATTATATGTCTTTCAACGTGGAAACTCTGCTATTTCATGCAAAGGTGGTAAAAAGATCATGAAAAAGGTGATGGAATGTGAAAAAGATGCTTGCACACTTCACAACATCATCAAAAAGCTATTTTTTGTTAGAGCATGCGTAGAACCAAGGGAACATGTAGACTATGGGCCTTCAAATTTTGCGTATATAGAGTTTTTTACCATTTTAGTGGAGTAAAAAATGCACTCGCATTATGTGAAATTTGGTTTTCTTAGTATATAGAGAGGGAGAGAGGGGGAGAGTGGGAGAGAGGGAGATAGAGAGGGAGATAGAGAGGGAGGGAGAGAGGGGGAGAGTGGGAGATAGAGAGGGAGGGAGAGAGGGTGGGAGTGGGAGAAAGATAGAG